>OX235271.1:7116150-7285550 GCA_944472155.2 Trichobilharzia szidati | reverse complement strand
GCAGGAGGAAATAAATTATATCACATATATATATATATATGTATGTATAATTTGTAATAGATATGTTGTAATCGACACATATACACAACACAACACAACACACATGCATACAAGATGATGAAGTTTACATTATCTGAAAGCAACCAGTTTAATTCGATCGAGTTTTTTTCTTAGCATTTCCTGAAATATGCGTCCAGTAGATGTCCTGACAAGTGCGTGTATGTGTGTGTGTGTGTATGCATGCATGAGACAGAGATGTTTGTTATTCTTATCACATTCTTATCAAAATGTTCGCCTCAGTTGAAACGGTAGCCAAAATTTCTCCTCTATCTCTTTTTTTGACATTCCTACAGGCAGGATATTACACTGTCAAAATTGACACAATTCATGCCTTCAGTTTGTTGGTGTTGTCTTTATCATTATTATTATTTTTTGCCTCTCTTCCTTTCATTCGTTAATTTTTTATTATTTTGTTGTTGTTGTAAGATGACTTCTAGAGTTGTATATTATTATTATTGTTCCCTTGGGTTCCTAGTGGAACATAGGGCTTCAACTACACGTCTCCACTTGCTTCTGTCTTCTGCTGTACTTTTCACTTGCATCCATGTTAATCCATACTGTTTCAACTCTTCTTCACACGATCTCCTCCATGTCACCCTCGGACGTCCCACTCGAGCACTGGCCTGACGCGCGATATTCTTATTTATTTTTATTTTATTTTATTATAGCTTGATTCCACACCGTATTTTTGGTACAAGTATGGAATTTTCAGCATGTGATATCGGTAGCCCAAGTTTTGCAGGCCGACCATAGATATCGGGTGTGCGCCGGCAGGGGATCGAACCCCGGACCATGTGCATGGTCGGCGAGAGTCTTAACCACTGTGCCATCGACTCCCAGCGGCCTCCTCAGCTCAGCGAGTGTCCAATCCATCTCCACTTTCTCCTGCATATTTGTTGTTGGCGATTGGTTCTTGCTTCGTTTGTTTGTTCCCATAGTTTCCGGCCATCTGATCTTCAGTATAGAGCCAGCGAAGACAGCTGTTGTTGATAAAGGTGTGCAACAGGCTGTTGGAAATATTCTTTGTGACACACTGGCCAAGTTTCTGATCCATCCGTATAGAAGAACTGACTGACTTGACGTCGTTTGTATTGAAAATCCGAATCACTTTGTTGTTGATGCAGGCTGAGTGAGTGACAGCGGAAGATTTCCAGATTGTTTGTTTCAGGTTGATGAATGTGTTTCTCGCCTTCCCGATTCTCGCTCGATTTGACATCCTCGTCCGTTCCTCCTGTAGTTGAGACAATGCTCCCTAGATAAGTGAATGAATGAAGTGACCTCTTTCAAATCCCTCCCGTTGATGGTGATTGGCGTTGGATGTTGCTGCTGTTGTTGTTGGTGGTGGTTGGTTATTTTCATAACCTCCGTCTTGTCTATGTTCACCTGGAGTCCTGTCTTCGCTGCCAGCCTCTTCGACCAGTTTGTTGGTTTTCGCTTGTAAGTCTTCGATTTTGTGTGAGATCAAACATAAATCATCCATGCGCGAAATCCAGGTCTTCTAGTTTCTTCATGTCGGTCCAGGATATCCCTGTCTTCTCGTTTCCCACTGTCTGACGCATAATCCAGTCCACCACAATTAGGAATATCATTGGTGGACTGGATTATGCGTATATATTTATTCGTTACTAGTCAGGACTTCTCACTAGAACTCACTGCAGGAAACTTCGTTCTGTAGCAAGTCACCCACTAGAGAGCACAAGATTTATTTTTGCAAGTTTGACCACGGATTGATATCAGTTAGGAAACCATTGAAAACCAGCCACAGGGAGTACTGGACAGCCAGCTGTTTCATCATCCTAGTTTGGGAATCATCGGCAGTACTAGGCGGAAACAGATATCGAGTGCTCCAGTGGTGGTTTTCAATGGTTCTCTAACTGATGTCAATCTGTGGTCAAACTCGTATAAAAACAAATTTAATCCTTACAAACCAACTCTTGAAATTTATTTCCCACTATTATTTTTTTCTTGTCTCGTTTTTATGATTGTTAATAAGTTGATTTTTATACAGACCTGTTTTAAGAGAAATTTTTGAGTGAAAACACTCGGGAGTTGATCTTACTGCTTTTATCGACAAGTGAGTAGTGTAAACAGAACACGTCTTTGAGACGGTAAATGTTGTTTGTATGTGAAGAATTTATTCTGCACTAAACGAAGAATGGACTAGACGCCATGAAATCACTTACTTTATTGTTTTATTCATATCATTATTATTCCGTTGGGATCTGAGTGGGACAAAGGCCTTCAATAACACATCTCCACATTGTTCTATTCTCTGCTGTTCTCTTCCGCTTGGTTTACGACTGCCTTTCATCTCCCGCCCCCTCCAAATGATCTCCTCCATGTTATCCTCGCACCGACGAACCACTCGTCGCTTCTCATTGGGATTCCACTCGAGTGATGGCCTGCAGTGAGCTCGATGTCATTCGATGACCTTCTCAGTTACGTCTCCATTTTCTCCTACATATTTGTTGATCAGTCAACTCTTGGTTGGTTTTTTCCCAGCCAGAGTTTTTTGTTTCTAATTCTTTCTGACCGGCCATTTGATCTTCAGTATTGAGTGAGCGAAGGTGGCATCTGTTGATAAGAATCTGTAGTAGCCTATATGAAATGCTTATCTTGACGCTAGCGGCAAGTTACTAACCCATGTAGGATAACTGACTGACTGACTTTACATTTGTGTTGAACATCAGAATATTGTTGTTGTTTATCCTGAGGTGGACTGGAGAAGATTTCCAAATTCATTTCAGACTGATGAATGTGTATCTCGCCTTTCCCATTCTGGCCAGCTTTCACATCTTCATCCGTTCCTCTACCGTTTCCTCAATTCTGTATTCACTTCGAAGCCTTTGTTGAGCTTCCTATTGTGGATCGCTTGACATGTGGCATTGTCATATAGCTGTTGAACAAGGTTGATAACAATTTGAAGCACTGCACTCCATATAGCTTCCTGTCAGACATCAGTCAGTAGTCTAAACTAAATGGTCTCATGCTGAATCCCTCAAAATGCCAGACTATTGACTTCTCCCTTAGGCATAAATGAGATCTACAAACACTAGTAAGTACTCATGAAGTCTGTTGCATTGAGGGGACTAAAATTGAAACTAAGTCTAATGCAAAATACCTCGGTCTTGTTCTATCTTCCGACCTTACTTGGACATCTCATATCCTAACGATTTCTAAGAAAGTGTTCTGTCTAACCTACTACATTAAGAAACTTAGACAATCTGGAATCACCCAACCTCTACTTTCACAATTTGTCAACTCTTGTATCTTACCTATTCTACTTTACTGCTCCCCGTTAATCTTTCCTGGTCTACTGAAAAAGGACTATACCATCCTGAGAAGGATGTTGAGCGTAGTTAGTAGGACCAGTGGTGTAAAACTCAGTCAGCTCGTCACTACATTAGTTGAAAGGCATCTGAATACATGCGACAAATGGTCTAAAACCATACTCTCCGACCCCCAACACCCCCTCTATTCCCAACTCTCGCCTTGTATCTCATCAAGTAGAACCAGAAATCAGTATAAAATAATCTATGCTCGTACAACCAAGTACAGGAACTCAACGATACCATACTTGGCCCGTGTTCTAAGTGACAGAGACAATGTTAAGCGTGAAACCTATGACTTGCTTTGTTGTTAATAATCATAATTTTAGGCTCTTTTATTTCTCTCTTATTTTGTATTCTATAGTGAACTCCTTCTTAAACATACTTAGCTACCTAAATTATTAACATTGGCTTACTTTTTTGTACTTTACTGTATTCCTTCTTTTGTGTATCTACTGGTTTCGACTATATTAGCACTATGAGTATTACAAAATTGTCCTGTCATTAACCATCATGTAATTATTAGTTTTGTGGTTGTTTTTATTATTTTTTATTTTTTTCGGCAATATTAACTGACAATCATTGGTTGTGAACGCCATTATCACCATCTTAAAATTTTGTATTATTCAGGATTACTCACACTACCACTACAAACACCGCATTAGACCTGACAATAAAAAACAAAACAACAACCCTGAAATGTTATTTTATGATTGTTTAGTGTTGTTTCAACCAAATTAACTGATCTTCTTGGCGATAAACATTCTTAAATATCATTTCATAACTTCTTGTATGACTATAGCTTTACTGTCACCATGCATAATCATATCATAGCTTCTACTACCCAATACTGAGATATTATTATTATGTTGTTTATTTTCCTTTCTACTTCTTGGTATTTTTTCGCATTTTTTAAAAATTTTCTTTTGTGTTTTTTTGCTGTTGTTGTCTTTATATTTATTATTTTTGAAATACTCCTTTTAAACGTTGGATGAAATTAGATGGAAATATTGTAGATATGTGCTGAAAATTCCACACTGTACCACTAGTACTGTTTCTGGAATAAAGCAAATTATTATTATGTTGAAGTAGTCTCCAAATTAACACTGTAGAAGTCCCTTTCACAGACGATGAAAATGAGGTAGAGATTTGACCGGCATTATATGCTCCCTCCAGTGATGATGATGTGTAGAGTTGCGAATTGATTGGCACATGATTAGCCTTTCTTGACTCCAGCTTGTTCCGGGCTGGCGTAGTTCTGCATCTAGTGCATCTTTTATTCTCTCCAGAATGACGCGATTTAGTAAATATTACCTATATATATATATATATATATATATATTTGTGTATACTTTTACAACCTTACATAATTAGGTAACATAATGGAAACCGTTTACTTTTTCAGAGCTTTATTCTTAGTATGAAAGGTGATTGACTTTTCTATTATTCTTCTCTGGAATACTTCATATTTTTACTGAAATATGAATGGCATTTAAAGCGCTAAACTAAAGAAGCCTTATTTAGGGTATGCCTTTAATAGTAATGAATTATTATTATTATTTCTATTTACTCTTTTACGTTCTCAGTGGAACATAGGGGGCTTCAGACATGACCTTTGAATTTTCAGTAGCAGTGGTGTTGATTTTTAACCAGGTAGGGAAGGGCGCGTGTACTGCTCAGCAATACGCTCCTTCCTCCTTTATGGCTGTGAGACCTGGCCATTGAGAGTGAAAGACATGAAAAGATTAGCTGTCTTCGATCATAGGTGTCTGCGTTCTATCTCCCGTGTGAAGTGGTATAATAAGGTGAGCAATATTGAGGTTAGGCGTCGAGTGCTAGGTAAGGAGGGGAAATCAGTCTACAAGACTGTGAAATTACATCGACTGAGATGGTTAGGACATGTGTTACACATGCATGCCTAGCCATCGCCTTCCTCGACAATGGGCAATGTTAGTTGATATAGGGTCAGGCTGGAAAAGAGCTAGCGGTGGTCAAACGAAAACATGGCACCAGTCAATGAAATCCACAACAGTTAGACTAAGCCACGTAGGAAGGTGTAGACTGGCTTCCTGACTGGTTGGGGTCCTCGGGACGGTCAAAACCAATAGTTGGAAACAATTGGTGACATGGCTCAAAATCGTTCTCAATGGCTGCTGCAGATGCATGCACTCCTTATGACTTATGATTTCCAATGAAACTGTTTTGTTCTTCGTTATTACTATTCCTTTGTCTCACACCTCTGTTTACTGTCTTTATTATGCATTTCTTCTACTTTCTTCTGTTGCTTTGTGTGCTACAAGGAGGGAGTGTGGCGACTTGAACTGACGCACATATGTGCAAAGTTCTATGTCGAAAACCGACCGACCGAACCAGGTAGGGTTGCTAGCCCCACCCCACGCCCACCAGCACCACAGCCAACAGCCAACATTCCCTATTTACCCGGGCTTACTAGGTTTAGGAGTGGACCGGACAGGAATCGAACCTCGAACCATATGCATGGTAGGTGAGCATTCTGCGATTGCACCACCGACAGGAAAACTTAATTTGCGGTATGCCTAAAACTCAACGATGACATAATAGTAGAATGTGAGCAGTATGGTGGATTATAATTTCATTATGGGATAAACAAAGTTGGGAAGTTATGTTAGTGTCTTGATATGATGATGAGCAATGATAAATTGTCCTGGAAACATCATCAGTCAATAAATAATAGCGTATCACTGTCTACGTTCTCATTAAATCAATTTACTCTATAGTGTACTTAAAACTCACAGTCTACAGAGACTTGTGTCCATACTTGTGTCCAATCGATTCTACAAGACTCGGCCACTGACTTGTGTCATCGACAACTTTTGATGAAAATGAAAGAGAATGATCAGTGTTAATCAGGTGTTCAATTATCGCACTCCTTATTGCACCACTATTATCTTTTCGCAACTATGCTGGATAGTGTTCTTGAATCCTCTTGGACAGGGTGCGCGTCGAGCGACCGATGTACCTGGCTCCACAGCAGCAGGTGAACTGATATATGCACACAGAAGTGGTCAGATGGGGGATCTTGTCCTTGAGGCTCCTGCAGAACAGTGGGCGACTGGAGAACACTATTCTTAGCGTTGCAGCAAAGAATGTTCTCAGAGATTATGTGATTCTTCTGTTGATGAGAATATCGCTTTCTAAATCTCCCTTGAAATCCAGGTTCATGTAGAGTTTCTTTTTTGGCGCAAGTAAAGTTTCGATCCTCCGAATTCTTGATTTGATATTTTTGCCGATGAATCTTATTGGGTATCCATTTTGGATGAAAATTTCTCTTAGAATATCTAATTCTGTTTCCAGAACGTCGGGACTGTAGATGCGTCGGATGCGGGTGGCAAGTGATTTAATTAAATTTCGCCTTTGTTGAATGGGTACCCAGCTATAGAAGCTTGTTAGTTGACCATTCCAAGTAGGTTTTCTATGGATCGATCTTCTTAGTCTCCCATCAGTTCTTCTTGTTAGTTCCACATCAAAAATCGAAATTTTTGACTCTTTTTCCATTTCAAGAGTGAATTTTATTGCTGGATACATAATTGATAAACTGAATGAACAGAGTGTCGATCGCCGTAGTGAAATCAGCCTTGTTATTGCATAATGTCAAGAGGTTGCAATGACATTTTTCAAATAAATTAGGTGTAAATTCTGTTATAGAACCATTAGGTTTTATTCTGAGATATTAGGAGTAGGAAATGCTTTTGAAAATTTCATACTTTATTTAAGGTGATAGTATATGCAACATGAGTTGCAAATGTTACTGACTGTTAGAGTTCAGTCTGTACCACCAAGCAAAAGGACTAGATACGTTACACGAGTTACTAACTAGTGTACAATCGTCAATATATCGAATACAGTGAGTCCTACAGGAGGTCAATGGCGAGCTCGAATAGCTTAGTGTTGGTAACGTCTCTGACTGACTGAAGGCGGCACTGGGTGACGCGGGTAGGTTCTCAACTCAGAAGGAGACACATGAGTTGTTCCCCCAAGGTGATTGCAGATACCCGCGTTGGTGATTGATGGAGTGCTGGAAATCACCAAAACTAGGTGAGGTAGGGCTGCTTGTGGCCGACTGCCTCCAACCATCTAATATGAACAATTCAAAGTGCACGGTGATGGTGAGCCACCTAGTATGTTGGTGACCACATTTTAAAACTTGACTGACTACTGCTGACTGATAGAATTCAGTCAGACAGATGACACTATTTACTCGCTAGTATCCAATCAGAACTAAGCTTTCCTTTCACTTGACTTTGATCATATCCCCATAAAATTCATTCAAATCAATTTGTTACAAGGAAAACTAATCACCGATTTATCATTATTACTTATTGTTCCCTTGGGTTCCTAGTGGAACATAGGGCTTCAACTACACGTCTCCACTTGCTTCTGTCTTCTGCTGTACTTTTCACCTGCATCCATGTTAATCCATACTGTTTCAACTCTTCTTCACACGATCTCCTCCATGTCACCCTTCCACTGACGTCCCACTCACCGCTTCCCTTTCGGGTTCCACTCGAGCTATGGCCTGACGCGCGATGTCACCCAGCGGCCTCCTAGATTCCACCTTTTTCTTTGTTTTTTTTATTTAAATCTTTGTGAACTGGCCAAGTTTCTGATCCATCCGTATAGAAGAACTGACTGACTTGACGTTTGTATTGGAAATCCGAATCACTTTGTTGTTGATGCAGGCTGAGTGAGTGACAGCGGAAGATTTCCAGATTGGTTGTTTCAGGTTGATGAATGTGTTTCTCGCCTTCCCGATTCTCGCTCGATTTGACATCCTCGTCCGTTCCGTAGTCTCGTGTAGTTGAGACAATGCTCCCTAGATAAGTGAATGAAGTAACCTCTTTCAAATCCCTGCCGTTGGTGGTGATTGGCGCTGGATGTTGCTGCTGTTGTTGTTGTTGTTGGTTGGTTATTTTCATAACCTCCGTCTTGTCTATGTTCACCTGGAGTCCTGTCTTTGCTGCCAGCCTCTTCGACCAGTTTGTCGGTTTTCGCTTGTAAGTCTTCGATTTTGTGTGAGATCAAACATAAATCATCCACGCGCGAAATCCAGGTCTTCTAGGTTCTTCACGTCGGTCCAGGATATCCCTGTCTTCTCGTTTCCCACTGTGTGACGCATAATCCAGTCCACCACAATTAGGAATATCATTGGTGATAATAAGCACCCTTGTCTGACTCCATCACCGATTTATATATCCCTTTATAATAATTTCACTACGTAAATTCGTATTTATGTAAATGAAATATCGAAATATTCTAATGCTATTTTGTGTGTATGTGTGTGGCTAATTTAACAATAACCAAAATGACAGCCGATACTCAGATATCATCAATAACGACGGTAGGTGTATCGCGCAACGCATATACTAGTTAGTATAATCATGAATGACAGATAGAGAAAACAAAAATGGCTTAATTAGTCGGTATACCTTGTAACTTGCCTTCCTTTCGATTTGATGCATTATATCACTCACCACCTTTGCATATTCTTCTACGAATATAGTTTGTTGTGTTGCATTGCATTGTGTACGACCTGGTTTGTATGCGTATGTGCTGTTGGATGGATGACGTATAGGTAGGAGAGTGGATATATATATATTATAATTTGCTTTATTCCAGAAACAGTACTAGTGGTACAGTGTGGAATTTTCAGCACATATCTACAATATTTCCATCTAATTTTATCCAACGTTTAAAAGGAGTATTTCAAAAAAAATAAATATAAAGACAACAACAGCAAAAAAACAGGAAAAACACTAAATAATTTTCAAAAATTGCGAAAAAATACCAAGAAGTAGAAAGGAAAATAAACAATATAATAAATAATATCTCAGTATTGGGTAGTGGAAGCTATGATATGATTATGCATGGTGACAGTAAAGCTATAGTCATACAAGAAGTTATGAAATGATATTTAAGAATGTTTATCGCCAAGAAGATCAGTTAATTTGGTTGAAACAACACTAAACAATCATAAAATAACATTTCAGGGTTGTTGTTTTGTTTTTTATTGTCAGGTCTAATGCGGTGTTTGGTAGTGGTAGTGGGAGTAATCCTGCATAATACAAAATTTTGAGATGGTGATAATGGCGTTCACAACCAATGATTGTCAGTTAATATTGCCGAAAAAAATAAAATAATAAAAACAACCACAAAACTAATAATTACATGATGGTTAATGACAGGACAATTTTGTAATATTCATAGTGCTAATATAGTCGGAACCAGTAGATACACAACAGAAGGAATAGAGTAAAGTACAAAAAAGTAAGCCAATGTTAATAATTTAGGAAGCTTAGTATGTTTAAGAAGGAGTTCACTATAGAATACAAAATAAGAGAGCCTAAAATTATGTTGTTAATAACAAAGCAAGTCACAGGTTTCGTGCTTAATATTGTCTCTGTCACTTAGAACACGGGCCAAGTATGGTATCGTTGAGTTCCTGTACTTGGTTGTACGAGCATAGATTATTTTATACTGATTTCTGGTTCTACTTGATGAGACACAAGGCGAGAGTTGGGAATAGAGGGGATGTTGGGGATCTGAGAGTATGGTAGCTAAGTATGTTTATATATATATATATATGTGTATATATATATATATATATATATATATGGTTAAGTTAGTGACTAATATTCAAATGGGAATGATAGTGTGTACAGGATACCTGTCTACACATAGACAGTAATAGCAACAACACCAACAACAATAACAATAGGGATAGGCATATATACGTATATATCCAGTTTTCGGTTGAAATACGCTTTTCTTTTCCTCTTCTTCTACTTATTTTGTTTCAAATGACACGAGATTAGATATACTCCTATTAGGACAAGAGAAACTTCATGTAGAGAGAGAAATTAAAGCGTTTAGATATACACGTCGGCTAGTTCACTGAAAAAAACTTCTCACCAACTTTGTAAAAATATTCTTCTCAAGCAAACAAAAACTAACAAATGTAAGGTAGGCATCTAAATTGAGGGGCAACTATACTGTAAATATCATTTACCAGTGTAACAATAATGAAATTGACAGCTGTCACACCTTTTTTCTTTTGTTTTACAGTTATTCATGTTTTATTATTAACGTTCCTTTTCTTTTCGGGAGGCTTCTAACCATGTAGAATAATAATATTCACTTTGTTGCTATGTTCTTACAGAAGGGTGGGGGTGACTGCTAACCTCATGCTAAACTTTCTGTTCTCTTTTTTTTCGGGTTTACTCTCAACTAGTTAAATTAGACGAGGATTCTTGATATTAGAGGGTTGGAAGCAATCGGTCACAAGAAGCCCTACCTGATTTAGGTTTCGTGTTGGTTGGCACTCCACTATTCACCAACGCGGGTATCTGCAATCACCTTGGGAGGAACAACTCATTTCCTGCATCACTCAGTGCCGCCTGTAGTCAGTCAGAGAGGTCGCCATCACTAAGCTATTCGAACTCGCGACTGACCTCCTGTCGGACTGACTGTATTCGATATATTGATGATTGGACACTAATTAGTAACTAGTGTAATGTGTCGAATCCTTTTCGTTAGTGGTGCAGACTGAATTCCCTCAGGATTAAATCAAGATCACGTAAACGTGTGCTTGACAAATATTCAGTTAGTTACTTAGAATTTTAATAAATAATACTTTAAACATTCATTAAACCGGTTACTCAAACCTCCTAATCATGATAAAGTAACAGGATTTAATCATGAGCTGACATCGGTTAGAGAACCATTGGTAAACCAACTGGGAGTACTGGAGAGTTGTTTTGTCCTAGTTTGGGACCACCACCACCACCGGGGTTCGAACTCAGGACCTTCAGTTTACAAGGCGAGCTTGTAGACCATTAGGCAGCCACTGGGACCTGATCCAATGACCAGAGCATGAATTCCGACTTCTGCAAAGAATTCATGACATAGCGCGACCACTAGCCAGTGACTTCGGTGAGTATTTGTTCTCAAACCCAACCTGCTGCACCCTACTGGTCACGACTTCCCACTAGAATCCCAGGTAACTACCTACCTGAATAGGGCCAGTTGGTTGGTTCAGACGCCCTCCTCACCTTGGCTATCAATCAAGCTTTCAATCTCCTTCATTTTATTTGATATTCTATTTACTATAACATTCTTATGCTTATTATAACTTATGCATCTTTTTTGAACTGTGGTAATTCCATTGTCATCCTTAACAAATCGATATTATTTCGACAAGAAACACCAACATTGTTAATAAAGATTATTCTAGAATATTCTGTATATATAAATGTATATATAAAATTGTAGAGCTGGAAGAGGAAATTATCGAAGAGAATATTCCTTGGTCAAAATTGCTTTTATATTCTTAACATCAATAACTGTAATGGTAAAGTTTCAGTTATATCAAACGATGTAACAAATGCTACCTGGTCAGTATCTACAATATATTGCAATATCGACGAATCAATATCTCTACGCCATTCTCCTAGGCTCACCCAATCTGGGAGGTGTTCAGCTAGAACACAGTGGAATACGTTTCTCAACAAACGTCCTGTGTACCCAACTCCACAACAACACGTCAACACATAAATACACATGGAATTAGATAATCGAGGTGACATTTCCTTAACACTGAGGTGCACACCAGTGGATGGTTAGAGTAGGTTATTTATAAAGTGGCAGCAAAGAACAATTTTCCCAATGATCTCAATGTTCCATTCAATGAAACTGTATTCTTCATTTGTAATTACATAGACTTACATAATATAAGAATGTCCACATCATGCCTAAAAGAGATCATACTTCGATATACTCTAAATGTTCTATTTCTTTTCAACAACGAAATCTGTAGATGGAGAGATGGGGTGGGTAGCCATGGGTTCACCACTTGGTCTGTTGCCAGCAAACTTCTTTTTGGCTAGTATGAAGAGTCATGCTTTCTCACATGCTATAAAGGGACTTAACTTTCACAGAAATACGTGGATGACACGTCCATTATATGCGACGAAAACTACAATTCGGATGACATCCTGCTATCCGGCTCACCTTAGAAAAAGAAACTGAGGAAAAATTACCTTTCCTTGATGTGCTAATCACAAGGAGAGCTGATGGGTCTTTGAAAATCGACGTGGACAGGATGACTGACCAATTTTTACAGTTTTGTTCCTATAGACTGAAAAAAGGCATCTAATCCGTTTTCTCTCAACTCAAACAGTTGAAAGAAACCTTCATAGCAAGTGGGTATCCACTACGCTTCGTTGAGGGCAATAACAAATTACATGGAAGAAAAATAGAGAGGGATAAAGTAGCTAAAAATAAAAAAAATGTTGCACCTAAACACTACGAGTGAGGTATTTAAAAATCGTCTGACAAGATCATTGAGAAAAACATTTTTTTGCTGCCACCTTACGAGTAACCTATTCTAGCCGTCTACTGGTGTGAACCTTTATGTCAAGGAAAAGAGCAAGTGGCAAAAAACCCATGGCTACCCACCCCATCTCTCCATCTACAGATTTCGTTGTTGAAAAGAAATAGAACATTTAGAGTATATCGAAGTATAATCTCTTTTAGGCATGATGTGGACATTCTTATATTATGTAAGTCTATGTAATTACAAATGAAGCATACAGTTTCATTGAATGGAACATTGAGATCATTGGGAAAATTGTTCTTTGCTGCCACTTTATAAATAACCTACTCTAACCATCCACTGGTGTGTGCACCTCAGTGTTAAGGAAATGTCACCTCGATTATCTAATTCCATGTGTATTTATGTGTTGACGTGTTGTTGTGGAGTTGGGTACACAGGACGTTTGTTGAGAAACGTATTCCACTGTGTTCTAGCTGAACACCTCCCAGATTGGGTGAGCCTAGGAGAGTGGCGTAGAGATATTGATTCGTCGATATTGCAATATATTGTAGATATTGACCATGCAGCATCTGATACATGATTCAATTATATCAAATGAGTGTTGAACTATCGACAATATCGCGCGCTCAAGAGAGAGAGGGAGAACTGAATGACTTGAAAGTAATTCACCGTAAATTAGCTCATATCATGGATGATATAAGATAATAAATAAGAGAAGCAACACACAATGAAATACTCCCATGGTCTTATCCCAATTCACAATTTAATAATATTTAACACCTACATGAACATTTTCCGTAAGATAGAATTATTATTATTATTGTTCCCTTGGGTTCCTAGTGGAACATAGCGCTTCAATTGCACGCCTCCACTTGCTTCTGTCTTCTCCTGTATTTTTCACTTGCATTCATGTTAATACATACTGTTTCAACTCTTCTTCACATGATCTCATCCATGTCACCCTAGCATTGACGACCCACTCACTGCTTCCTTTTCGGGTTCCACTCGAGCTATGGCCTGACGCGCGATGTCACCCAACGGCCTCCTCAGCTCAGCGAGTGTCCAATCCATCTCCACTTTCTCCTCCATATTTGTTGTGCGATTGGTTCTTGCTTTGTCTGTTTGTTCCCATAGTTTCTTGTTGGTGATTCTTAGTGATTCCGGCCATCTGATCTTGAGTATAGAGCCAGCGAAGACAGCTGTTGTTGATAAAGGTGTGCAACAGGCTGTTGGAAATATTCTTTGTGACCCGCCGTCAAGTTTCTGATCCATCCGCATAGAAGAACTGACCGACTTGACGTTTGTATTGCAAATCCGAATCACTCTGTTGTTGATGCAGGCTGAGTGAGTGACAGTGGAAGATTTCCAGATTGGATGTTTCAGGTTGATGAATGTGTTTCTCGCCTTCCCAATTCTCGCTCGATTTGACATTGTCGTCCGTTCCTCGTGTAGTTGAGACAATGCTCCCTAGATAAGTGAATGAATGAAGTGACCTCTTTCAAATCCCTCCCATTGATGGTGATTGGCACTGGATGTTGCTGCTGCTGTTGTTGTTGGTGGTGGTGGGTTATTTTCATAACCTGTGACTTGTCTATGTTCACCTGGAGTGAGTCCTGTCTTTGCTGCCAGCCTCTTCGACCAGTTTGTCGGTTTTCGCTTGTAAGTCTTCGATTTTGTGTGACATCCAACATAAATCATCCGTGTGAAATCCAGGTCTTCTAGGTTTTTCACGTCGGTCCAGGATATCCCTGTCTTCTCGTTTCCCACTGTCTGACGCATAATTCAGTCCACGACAATTAGGAATATCATTGGTGATAATAAGCACCCTTGTCTGACTCCTGTGTTTACTCCAAAAGCCTCTCTGAGTTTTCCGTATTGGATCACTTTACATGTTCCGTTGTCGTACAGCTGTTGAATAAGGTTGATGAATATTTGGGGTACGCTGTGGTACTCGAGTAGTTTCCAAATTACTTCGCGGTCAACGCTGTCGAAGGCCTTCTCAAAGTCTTTAAAGTTGAGGTAGAGGTTTGATTTCCATTCCATGCTTTGTTCGATGATGAAGCTAATCATTTCACCTTCGGTTAACTATCTTGGAATGCAGTTGATCCATAGTTGTTGTTGCTGTTGTTGCTGCCGTTGATGCTTTTTTTCTTAATTCCTTGGAGTTTTTAACATAGGTTGATTATATTTTAATTGAATTTTAGATTTTGCCTGTCGATTGATTGGACCGAAGTGCTCGGTCTCAGGTTGACATGTCTGTCGGCTTCTTGTGTGCAGATGCTTCGACGATGTCTGGGCATTTAATTTGTATTTAATTGGTGGATGGTGACTAGCAGTGGAATCCACCAGGATGCGCATTTCGCCTGTCCTATTTGGGACTCGTGGTCAGCTGGGTGTACCTGCATTTCTCAGTGATTTAGTGATGATGTTCCCACCACTGAGGCTGGAACCCAGTGCCCATGGTTTCAAACGCCAAAGCGCGTTATCCACTCGACCACTTGGGCAACGAGAGCCACCTGGATTCCACTGCTTGTCACCAACATCCACCAATTTAAATAGGTTGATTATAATTCAAAATTATTGATGGATTGAAATTCATTAGAAGTGTTTTTAGCCTCTTAACCTATGCTTTCACATGAATGTGAATTTATTTTGGTGATCTCAGTTGTTTTCTGATTGTCTTCTATATGTTCAGTGTGTTTGTGTGTGTGTGTGTTTTATGAGAGTGATTGTGTTATTAGCTAGTTAGCTGGTTAGTTAGTTAGTTTGTATTGGTGTTGGTGTTGACAATTGATGTTTCACATTGATAACCTTCACTCTGCGTTCACTCATGTTTGAGCAGGTTAGGTCCTTGTAGGCGTACACATATACAGCATTGTGTTTATCTATATATCTCTTTCTGTGTGTGTAATTCTTTGTCATTTACTTGCGGTAGGTGTGTGTTTGTGCGAAGTGTGTGTGTTGTAGTCCAGTAATATACCTCTGACCTATGTTCGCCTGTTTCTTTTGATATCAGCCACTGGACAACAACAACTAGTACTACTTAAATTGACTTATTAATTAGTTAGTTAGTTTAATTAATAGAATAACATATTAAATTTAATATGAAAATTATCTTAACTGACATCCTGGAGATAAAAGCTATGAGTTGAAGAGATTGAAATATCTGTCTATAGGCCTAATAATGAATCGTTATCATTCCTGAAGTAAGTCGATTTTGTTGACATTGTCCTTTTTTGATACATTATTATTATTGCTCCCTTGGGTTCCTAGTGGAACATAGCGCTTCAATTGCACGTCTCCACTTGCTTCTGTCTTCTGCTGTACTTTTCACCTGCATCCATGTTAATCCATACTGTTTCAGTTCCTCTTCACACGATCTCCTCCATGTCACCCTTCGACGTCCCACTCGCCGCTTCCCTTTCGGGTTCCACCCGAGCACTGGCCTGATGCGCGATGTCACCCAGCGTGGCCTCCTCAGCTCAGCGAGTGTCCAATCCATCTCCACTTTCTCCTGCATATTTGTTGCTGGCGATTGGTTCTTGCTTTGTTTGTTTGTTCCCATAGTTTCTTGTTGGTTCTTGTTGATTCCGGCCATCTGATCTTCAGTATAGAGCCAGCGAAGACAGTTGTTGATAAAGGTGTGCAACAGGCTGTTGGAAATATTCTTTGTGACACACTGGCCAAGTTTCTGATCCATCCGTATAGAAGAACTGACTGACTTGACGTCGTTTGTATTGAAAATCCGAATCACTTTGTTGTTGATGCAGGCTGAGTGAGTGACAGCGGAAGATTTCCAGATTGGTTGTTTCAGGTTGATGAATGTGTTTCTCGCCTTCCCGATTCTCGCTCGATTTGACATCCTCGTCCGTTCCTCCTGTAGTTGAGACAATGCTCCCTAGATAAGTGAAGTGAATGAAGTAACCTCTTTCAAATCCCTCCCGTTGATGGTGATTGGCGGTGGATGTTGCTGTTGTTGTTGTTGGTTGGTTATTTTCATAACCTCCGTCTTGTCTATGTTCACCTGGAGTCCTGTGTTTGCTGCCAGCCTCTTCGACCAGTTTGTCGGTTTTCGCTTGTAAGTCTTCGATTTTGTGTGACATCAAACATAAATCATCCACGCGCGAAATCCAGGTCTTCTAGGTTCTTCACGTCGGTCCAGGATATCCCTGTCTTCTCGTTTCCCACCTCGCCTAGATTACTAGGTCACTAGTATTCTAGCCGGTCCCAAGCCCGGATAAAGAGGGAGGGTTGGGGCGTGGTGCTAGCAACTCCACCCCCAAAACTTAACCAAATTGCTACTAAAACTTCAACGCACAAATATATTCAAAATTCTTTTTTGATACATATATATACATTAACTGATATCAATCCGTGGTCAAACTCGTAAAAACAAATCTGATCCTTACAAATCAACGCTTGAAAATTAATCTGATGCTCTCTAGTGAGTAGAGTGAGTGATTGGCTACAGGACGGAGTTTCCTGCAGTGAGGAGTTCTAGTGAGAAGTCATGACCAGTGACGTCCATCCAGTCAAGTGTGAGGATGGATGCCCCGCCGATGACATTGGTTGGTGCCAGTGGCGCTAAAATCACGAATTGGTAGAAGTTAGAATTGATGAGGTGGCCATTTCGGAGTTGGGTTTCAGTGGCTGCTTAATGGTCTACGAGCTCACCTTGTAACCGGAAGACCCTTGGTTTAACCCCCCCTGTTGTGGTGAGTGCGTACTGCCTATGATTCCTAAACTAGGATGAAACAGCTGGCTGTCGAGTACTCCCTGTGGCTGATTTTCAATGGTTCTCTAACTGCTAATATCAATCTTAATCCTCAATAAATCAACTCTTGAAAGTAGATATATTTAGATCATTCAGTTTGACATAACTTAACAAACGCACACAAACATACACACACACACAAAATGATACGATATTCATCCTGATCCTATTCATCATGTTATATCTAATATGGAATTCTGTACTATCACACACAGTGCTCAAGTACTCCTGCCATAGTGTTTTTTATTTCCCTACTAATATTGAATACACAGGTTTTTATCGTTGATATCAATAGCTCAATTTAGCGCACTGTTCAAGTTGTAGTAGTAGCAGTAATAGTCCCCGAATTTAAACTGTATATCATAAGGATTCTGAAGGAATTCAACTGAAATTTGTGCCTTCAATAAATAATCTCAGCGTTTACATTGAACCAATGTATTCAGTTAAATTAATCAGTGTTGTTGTGAGTTTAATTCATATTTTAGTATATCTCCTCAATGTAAATCTTTTATTCTGTGTGTGTGTAAGAGAGAGAGTACTCTTCATCACCTTACTTCTGCCTTGATAAACATGATAGTTGGGCTTGATCTCTACCTAGACGCGAACAGCTTAAAATATTCTGCAAAAGTAGCTCACATTATTATTCATTTAAGGAAAATGAGCTAAGAAGATCCTTTTCGATAATTTCATCTTCTAGCTCTACAGTTTTATTATTATTATTATTGTTTCCTTTAATTCCTAGAGGAACATAGGGCTTCAGCCGTGCGTCTCCATTGCGTTCGGTTCTCTGCTAGAGTCTTCACCTCCTCCAAGTCACCCTTGCACTGACGACCAACTCGCCGCTTCCCTTTCAGGTTCCACTCGAGCGATGGCTTGTCTAGTGATGTCACTTGATGGTTTCCTCAGAGTATGGCCAGCCAATCCATCTCCATTTCTTCCTGCATATTTGTTGCACAACTGGTTCCTGCTGGGTTGGTTCGCTCGTTGACAGAGATCCTCCCTGTTGCTGATCTTTTCTGGCCGGCCATCTGATCTTGAGTGGTATTGAGCGAAGACAACTGTTAATGAAGGTCTGTAGTTTGTTCGAAATGCCCTTCGTGACGCGCGGCGCCAAGTCTCTGATCCGTATAGTGAGTAGCACTGACTTCACATTGGAGTTGAAAATCCGGATCTTATTTTTGATGCTGAGTGCTGTTGACCTCCACACAGACTTGAGAGTAGTGAAAGCTTGTCTTGCTTTCCCGATTCTTGCTTTTATATCCTCGTCAGTTCCGATTCCGTTCTCCTGTAGTTGAAACGATGCTTCCCAGGTAGGTAAAAGAGGTTGTTTCTTTCAGGTTCCTCCCATTTATGCTGATTGTTGTCTGTTGTTGTTGTTGTTGCTGTTGGTGGTGTTGCCCAGGAATCTTCATCACCTCTGTTTTCTCTATGTTCACCTGAAGTCCTATCTTTGATGCTTCTTCTGCCAACTTGTTGCTTTTCATTTGCATACAGTTTTATATAAGTATATATATATATTATTATATATATATATATATATAGAATATTCTAGAGTAATCGTTATTAACAGTATTGATGTTTCTCAAATACTATCGATTTGTTAAAGATGACAATGGAGTTACCACAGTTCAGGAAAGACGCTTAAATTATAATAAGCATAAAAATGTAGTAGTAAATGGAATATCAAATAAAATTAAGGAAATCTCTACAACAATTAATTAAGGATCATTGAAACCTCAATGGCCAAGATGAGGAGGGCGTCTGAACCAACCAACTTCTTCTTTTAGATACACAGAAGAGGTTTCTTAATGTAGATTCCAACAGCCTCCTCAGCAATATGTGTAATAGACGAACTCTTCACGTAAAATTAAGATTGATCGGTCGCTTTGCGGTAGATGATTTTAAAATCCGCCTTGTTTGCATTAATTTTGTGTTGTGTATCCACGAGATGAGATAATATCGAAGTATGAATGAACTTTGTTTTTCCCTTACTTAACCACTGGTGCAGATAAACACGCCTAATTGTATGGCTTATGTAACTAATTGGCTCCATATGTGCAGTCAAATTGATAGATATACACAGAGAAGAGGCGAAATTAGATGGTTTATCTTTAACTCGTGAATGTAAAATAAGGGGGTGATTTTGAAGACACAGCGTAATTCAGCAGCAGGGAATGCTTTTTTTTTACCACATTCCTAAGGCACTGTGTTAATATCTCGCTGATGTTATCCCCAAGGAACTGAATTTGTAAGAATAAGGCCTTTTTCGGAACTGTTGGTCGGTACTTTGGACTGCCTTGACTTTCAATTCATATTCGTATGGATGAATTTTTCTGGGTAACCGTTCTCACTCACCAACTGTTTAATAATATTAAGCTCTTCATTAAGACATTCATCAGAGTAGATTTTCTCTTGCTCTGTGCCATCCTCTCTTCTGGTCATAAGGACGTCTGGGAGTGGAATACGAGTCTTTTTCTTCCTCGATGGTAAAATTTATTGCAGGATGAATGAACATCGTTAAATTTGTCCAGGATGTTGTCTGCTTCATTTTCATTTTTCGTAATCAAAAATGTATCATCCATGCACCGACAGTAGAATTCTAGTTCATCAGTCACTTTTTTCAAGGGCCCCGTTCTCTAGTTTTGCAAGGAAAATGTCAGCTAGAATGTGTCCTAGCGGTGACCCCATTGCCACGCCATTGATTTGTCTTTATAGTTCTTTATTAAATAAAAAGTGAACATTCATTGTACATTTTACAAGAAACTCTTTTATACAAGATATAGGAATGTCGACATCGATGTTTTGTCTTATGAGGTCTTCGCATACAAAGTCCACTGTTTCCATAATTGGTACACATTGGTGAATAAGGAAGATATGTGAAATGATATCATGAATTTATTGTCAACATTTAAATCTGTTATCCTTTCAACAAATGCAAAGGTATCTTTTATCCTGTGTTGTGTGAAGTCTGATAAATTCTGGTCACTGGAGAAATTGGACCAATGACTTTCAGCTGAATTGTTTCTGTGAAAGTACGTCTTTCAATTTATTGAATGTTAACACCCCCTAAAACTTCCTTTACTTAACTTAAACTAAGTGTTCAGGCACATTATAACCTCCCAATAAAAGTTGTAATAAGTTGTAAATTGATAGAGGAGAACGAGTGTTTAGGTATATTTTGTTCGACTAAGTAAAATGGTCTAACAGTGGGAAGATAATAGTCACTTGGTTGAGGGATATTTTACATTTTATTCACCACATTTCAATTCAAATGACTGTGACTACTAATGTTTCATTATGTTGTAAATGTAAAGCCTGATCAAGATTTACCGACAATACGTATTTGTTGGCTTCAGTCATGTTCTATGAAAATAATAATAATAATCACTTTATTCCACAACAATAACAATTTACAGCATGGAATTTTCAGCGTTTCTTTTACATATTGCAATGGTTTAGCTCTGTTTATAATTATATAAATGTATAAAATGTTAAAATATTGATAGTTAATAGGAAAAATAAAAACCCCAACAAAATCACACCATTGCTAGGTCATAGTGAATAATAAATAAATAATATAAATAATAAAATAACACATGCATTAATATGCATCATTACATTTTATAGTTTAGTTAATGATTTAAAAGTTGTAAAAGTTCTTTTCTGATATTTGTCTCTTCACACAATACTCGTGCCAAATATGGTACGGTCGAATTTTTATATTTTGTAGTACGAGCATAAATGTTGATGAAATTTCTTCTGGTCTTACCCGAAGAGATACAAGGAAACAATTGTGAATAAAGAGGATGTTCACTATCAGACAAGATAACTTTAGCTAAGTGTTTACAAGAATTCATATGCCTATTGACAACAGTGTCAGTTAGTTGAGTCAAAGGGATAGCACTGACCCTACTTACAGCCTTCAATGTTCTTCGTAGTATTATATGGTCTTTCTTGAGTAGCCCAGGGAAGAATAATGGAGAACAATAAAGAATGATGGGCAAAACACATGAATTAATAAATTGTATGAGAAGAGATTGGGTTATACCTGAGTGCCTCAACTTCTTTATGTAATAAGTCAGACGGAAAACTTTCTTAGAAACTATAAGAATATGAGACGACCAGCAAAGGTTTGAAGAGAAACTAATGCCAAGATAAGAAACACTTGACTTACTCTCTATCATGGTACCATCAATATTACAACAATCATGAGATTGGATCAATCCATGCATGTCTTTTTCACTTCTCAAGCTGAAATCAACAGTATTACATTTAGTTGGATTTAGTTTAAGACCATTTGAGCCAGACCAATCCTTAACTTCAGCTAAGAAGCCATTCACATATGGGAACAATCCGATGTGGAAACTACAGGGACAGAAATGGTCAGATCATCAGCATACTTAATGAAGTTAACTTTGGGTGAGTTCGGAAGGTCATGCAAAAAGAAAGAGACGTCAAGACATGATCCTCTTGTGATCAGATCATCATCATCAGCGCAGTAAAGTCGATGGTTAGGGTTCTACAGAGATTAGGTTATTAATAACACAAATTCTTTTGAAAAAAAACACAACATATTTATCGAATTTTCAAGAGTTGGTTTGTAAGGATTAGATTTGTTTTTACGAGTTTGACCACCGATTGATATCACTTGGAGAACCATTGAAAACCAGTCACAGGGAGTACTGGACAGCCAGCTGTTTCGTCATCCTAGTTTGGGAATCATCATCAGTGCGCACCCACCACAGGGGAATGGTATTCGAACCCAGGATCTTTTGGTTACAAGGCAGGCTGGTATACCCTTTAAGCAGCCACTGGGACTCGATTTTTAATGGACAGCCAACAATGAATTCTAACTTCTGTCCAGTAGTAGTACTCCAATGCTGGTTTCCAATGGTTTTCTAACCTGACATCAATCCTTGCGTCAAACTCGTAAAAAAAAACAAAAATATACATCGAATTTATTGTTTATAATAAATAATGCTTTAATTTATGTATGTATAGTTATCAGGTCTAATATTTCTAATAAAAGTTGAGAGATTGAATTACAATTTATGCACTTTTCATAATATACTGGTATGCTAAGTAAGGCCATATATATACATATAACCTTTATGTATAACCTCTATGAAAATCTCATGTTACTGAGAGGCGATTTTGTCATATAAAGTTATTGTTAGGCTCACTAATTTATTATTATTATTGTTATCATAAAATGAAATCAATCGGAAAATGACTGTCGAGTTTGATTAGGTAATGGACAGGCGTTTTTACTGAATATTGTTCAACAACATTTCAAATCATTTCAAGGAACAACAACGATGTGTTTTTTGGAAAATGGAAAATGTCAGACTAGCTCATATCTGACATAACAACCAACACATAATTCTAAAGAACTGATTCTATTTGAGATTATTAAAACAGATCAGATGAGATGAGATGAGAAAGAAAAACAACAACACACAAATCAAAAAATATTTATAATGTCCTCACAGAAAAAAAAATATCAATAAAACTGGGTGTAATCATTGAACTGAACTGAAATGAAAACAAAATAAGGGGCAATTTATTGATTTTTTTTGTGTTCTCTGAGGAGCTGACTGGTTGGTAATTGAATTGCGAAGCTTTCGTCGTTTCCCCCATTCTAAAAATGGACTTATTTAAATCCTGCATGAATGGTGATTATACAATTGTATCTCCTCGCAACCACTGTCATGACTGGCTGTTGGTTGATTCACGTCTGCATTGATCATTTTTATTCACTCGGGATTTGAACTTGCTTGTCATGTGATTTACTTTTTATTAATTGGAAGATGTGGTACGTCGGTGGTATAACGGTTAGGATGCTCGCCGACCATGCACATGGACCGGGGTTCGATACCCGGCCGACGCACTCCTTTACCTCGCTAACCCAGAAATAATGCTGGTGAAGAGGAAAGGTTGGGCATGAGGCTAGCAACCACACCCTGTAAAATAAACACTGCTACAGAAACTTCAAGCCACTAGTTTGAAACCCTATGTTCCACTGAGGAACGTGTAGGGAAAAAAATTGGTAAATATGGTCTATAGTAATGGGTGTTTATTAATCGAAGGTTGGTTCATTTGAGTACCAAGCTTCTAGAAATTCCCTGGTGGCAGTATTTTCGGTGTTTTGTCTATTTAAAATTTCTACATTATTTTAATCAAATTGGTATCCATTATTATCCTCATGCATTGATATGAAAGAATACGTATATATATCATGCCCTTTTGCAGTTAATTTGTATTCTTGTATTCGTACACGAAGGGAACGCCGACTTTGACTGATGTAATGTCTGTTACAGTTCATGCATGGAATTTATTTTGTAAATCTTCTTTTTCTGTGTTGCTTGGCTGGCTGGGTGGCTGGTTTGTGTGCTATATTGATTTCAAATGGTTTTAATATTCTAGCTGTTTTTTCAGAGATATTTATCATATATGGTAGAGTGGATTTTCTCAGAAGGTCTTTGATAATGGTTTCTACTTGGTGTTATATTGTTGTGTTGTTTTTTGTTGTTCCCTTGGGTTCCTAGTGGAACATAGGGCTTCAACTGCACGTCTCCACTTGCTTCTGTCTTCTGCTGTACTTTTCACCTGCATCCATGTTACTCCATACTGTTTCAACTCCTATTCACACGATCTCCTCCATGTCACCTTTGGATGTGCTACTCGTCGCTTCCCTTTCGGGTTCCACTCAAGCACTGGCCTGATGCGCGATGTCACCCAGTGGCCTCCTCAGCTCAGCGAGTGTCCAATCCATCTCCACTTTCTCCTGCATATTTGTTGGGCGATTGGTTCTTGCTTTGTTTGTTTGTTCCCATAGTTTCTTGTTGGTGATTCTTGGTGATTCCGGCCATCTGATCTTCAGTATAGAGCCAGCGAAGACAGCTGTTGTTGATAAAGGTGTGCAACAGGCTGTTGGAAATATTCTTTGTGACACACTGGCCAAGTTTCTGATCCATCCGTATAGAAGAACTGACTGACTTGACGTCGTTTGTATTGAAAATCCGAATCACTTTGTTGTTGATGCAGGCTGAGTGAGTGACAGCGGAAGATTTCCAGATTGGTTGTTTCAGGTTGATGAATGTGTTTCTCGCCTTCCCGATTCTCGCTCGATTTGACATCGTCGTCCGTTCCTCGTGTAGTTGAGACAATGCTCCCTAGATAAGTGAAGTGAATGAAGTAACCTCTTTCAAATCCCCCCACCGTTGATGGTGTTATAACTCAACTTTAAATACTTTTTATGAAATTGTGTAGGTATTCATTATTTTTGAAGACGGTTAGTAGGTATTTTTCCTCCATTCTCTTCAACACCAGAGTGATACAGTGTGTTTGAACTCTCTCATTTAAACAATGTCTGCACACAGTTACTTTGGTATAAAGAAGTGAGATCATACCTAACAGAGCATAGTTATTAGCAGGATCTTCCTTCATTAAAACAGAAAGGTCACAATATCGAAGTTTCAAATAAAAGTAGGATTGTGAAAATTAGAAGTTATGTATTATCAGTGTGATGGTAGAAGACCAAAGACTTGGTAAAGGAATGTTTATTTGGAATGTAGTATCTCTCTAAATATAGAGAAATTATGTACACCTTGATCTCCATATCATCATTGGCACAGAACTTTCGTGTTATGCTACATCTCTCCGCCCTCCCATTCACATCTACCATTTTTTTGTTTTTTACCGCAAAGCTGAATCATTGACTCTCTTTGACGTTGAATGTATCTCCCAGCTATTTGATATTTATGTGTGCTGATGAACGTCTGTTTACGTACTACTGATAAATCAATATGTCTCATTGATTGATAATGTCAGTGTTTCAGAGGACTTTATCCCCAAAATATCAATAATATAATAATGTGAGAACAAATATATGCTTGCTGAGTGACATTACTTTATTACATATATTTCGAGCGGTTTTAATCTTTACATTATTTGATAAACTCTACTTTCCCAAAGACTTTAAACTAAATCATTAATTCGGTTTCAAAGGCGTTTCAGTCGCGTGAGTGAATTGCTTTCAGCCTTCTTTTTTTTGCAGAGAAATACCGAGTCATATTAGATAACAGACAATCGGCTGTATGTTTCACCAGTAAAGCTTGGTGGGGAAGCATAAGTTTCTCAATATCACAACCGTCTGTCGGCATAGTCCAGCGAATACCCGTATATCATTAGGATTTAACTCTTAATATCAGATTAAGTTCAGTTATGTACGAAATCAGGAAAGTCCAGCTCTTCCTGGGTTGTCTAATCAGTACTTGTATCAGTTAGCCATGAATAAATAGTTCACCTGGTCGATCTCTGCCTAGACTAGTCTGTTTGTCAGAAGCGGTTAGTAATTTTTAACTTCCACTGTGCTTCTTTATCAGTATACATTCAAAAACTCACAGAGGGATGTTAGATGGTTGGAGGCAATCGGCCACAGGAAGCCTTGGACCTAGGTTTCGTGCTAACTGGCACTCACCAGTCAGCCAGCAAGGCGTATCTGCAGTCAACTTGAAGGAACTTATGTCTCTCTTTCTGAGATTCTAACCCGTGTCACCCAGTGCTGCAGTCACTGACGTTGCCACTGAGCTATTCAAGCTCGCGATTGACCTCCTGTAGAACTGACTGTATTGGCTACTTTCATTGGACACTAGTAACTAGTGTGATGTATCTAGTCCTAGGTCCAAGGCTTTCTGTGACCGATCGCCTCGAACCATCTAACAACGACAATTCAAGGTACACAGTGATAGCGAGCTACCTAGAATGGTGACCACATTGCATACCCCTGATTGACTGATAGAATTCAGTCTCTATCAAACAAAAGACTAGACACATCACACTAGTTACTAGTGTCCAATGTCCATTTAAGTATTACGATCTAAGAGATGATTTTTCTCCGTTTTCCTATGCTTCATTTCGATTTATCTGCACTTTCACCTGTGGTTGAGGTTCGATTCCCGACTAATGCATTCCTAAGCACTGGCCAGTTTATTAACCCCGGTATTAAGACCCACTACTTCCGATGATTCCCAAACTAGGCTGACGAAACAGCTGGCTGTCCAGTACTCCTGTTACTGGTTTTCAATGGTTCTCTAACTGATATCAATCCGTGGTCAAACTCGTAAAAAAACAAATCTAATCCTTACAAACCAAATCTTGAAGATTTCTTAATTATTCATTTGAATTTATTTGCCTTTAATCTTTATGGTATAATACTAACACTAAGCATGAGGTAAATTAATCGCTTTCTACAAAGCAGTAATCACAGTACTTTAAAGCCGACTCGGTCATCTTAATGTACGTGCATACAAACAGCCCTCTCCCCCCTGCTACACACATACACAAGCATATCAAGAGCTGTACTCGTTTAAATAGCTTTTCCAACTTCCTCTTTTTATGCTTCATTTGTTTGTTTATCTATCACCTTAGAACACCTGTTGAGATGTTAAACGAATGTATATATTAGGTCATAAATCTGATCAACTAATCTACATCATCTGATCGTATTCTTCTTATCAGTGTGTGTGTGTAATTCAATGGATTGGAAAGTTATTTACCTATCAGTTTACCGTGTTAATTTATCATCCCCCTTGAACCTACAGACTGGCTCACACCACACACACAACATACATACCTGGGTAAATGAAGAACATGTGTAATATAACATTAGGTCATAGTGTAAATAATCATGTTCTGTTTATTTAGTGATATGATATACCTTTGTTGATGATTATACACCATGTCCTAGTGTGAGTTAATCACATAAAATACAGACATTTGAAATATGATAAGGCAAAAATTTCTTATTTTGCTATTTATGATAAGAGTGAAGAAAGACTATGGTTCCTTCGCCTTATATATTTGCATCCGATTACTTTTTTTTTCTTATCGTATGGTCGGCATTCATTTACACACATAGTTTTAGGTAGTTAGAGGTAATCGGTCAAGGGAAGCTTTGTTTCACCTACTTTTCATGCTTGCATGCTTGTACTCTGCTAGTCGTTCGGCAAGGTGTATCTGCTCTGCAATCACTTTGAAGGAACAAATTATGTCCCTCCTTTCTGAGATTCGAACCCTAGTCAGCCAATGACGCCTGCAGTCAGAGATTTTACCACTGAGCTATTCAGACTCGTGACTAACTTCTCCCCCATCCCTGTAGGACTATGATACTTTACATGCAAATATGATAAGATGTCATTCCATTTATTTGTATTATAGCAAAATTATTATTATTATTGTTCCCTTGGGTTCCTAGTGGAACATAGGGCTTCAACTACACGTCTCCACTTGCTTCTGTCTTCTGCTGTACTTTTCACTTGCATCCATGTTACTCCATACTGTTTCAACTCCTCTTCACACGATCTCCTCCATGTCACCCTTGGACGTCCCACTCGCCGCTTCCCTTTCGGGTTCCACTCGAGCTATGGCCTGACGCGTGATGTCACCCAGTGGCCTCCTCAGCGAGTGTCCAATCCATCTCCACTTTCTCATAGCAAAATTAATAACGAATTATTCACCCAAAATGCTTTCATCACACCAGTAGATTATCGCGTAATAATAATAATCACTGGTGAGATTGTTGATATAGAAAGTTCATCGCATTAATTTAGGCACTTCACTTGAACTCATGCAGCTGTGTAGCAGGTTAGGGAGAGTTTTCATCTGAAGTGATGACAACCGATGGTATCTATCAAGGATGAACACTGTCAGCATTTTTGTGCAATTTCTTCATAGATGTATTATCGGAAATGACTTTAACTGAATTTAACCACTTAGGAACTGAATTATTATTATTATCAGGAAGCAGCGTTATCGACTTAGAGTAATGCGGATGATGCTGTCTTCCAAGGGGAAGATGCTAATAAAATGCTGAGTCTTCTGAAAACCTGCAGGACTGGTCTACACTGACTCCTAGCTTGAAGATAGTGAGTGTGTGTGTTAACTACTTCTCTTATTTGAGAAGTTGTACAAAGTCGTAATCGACTGATTTCTGACAAATCTCACCACAGATAAAAAAGGCTTGTATGGCATTAGCCAGCTTAAGTCGTCCTGTCATATACGTGATATCCGGGTATCGATCGAAGAGTGTGTGTATTGCGCAACAGTTCACTGTGACCTCCTTCACATCTATCACACATGGTCACTGAAAGTGAATTTGCGCCTTATCTTTCGTGTTAAGCGGTCAAATATGAAGAGTAATACTGAGTGAAGTTAAGCGTACAGTGCTAGACAAAAAGGGGAGTTGTTGTGAAACTATATCGACTGAGATAGCTAGAACATGGGTTGTGTATCCCTAGCCACCGTGTTCTTCAATGAACAATGCTAAGCAACATACAGCTGGGCTAGCAAAAGGTTAGCGATAGTCAAACCAGAACTTAACATCAATCTATGAAGTCGCTGACAGCTAGTATGAACTACATAAGAAGATGTTGGTTGACTTCCTGGATAAGGTTCTGAGAATGTTAAAAGCTAATGGCCTATGACTGTTGATAATGTGGTTTAAAGTTGTTCTCAGTAGCGTACAGATGCATTTACTCTTTCCGGTCTCCTAGATTCACTAAATTCTTATGTTTTCCCATATGACTATTCCTTCTCCTGTTCACTGTCCTGATCATTATAGTTCTTCCATTCAGTCTCTCTTTTCTTTACTTTTGTGTACTATATGAAATCTACCATGTGTCATTTGTGCGTCTCCTTATCTAATAATAATGATTCGCTTTATTCCAAAACAGTACATGTGATAAAGTGTGGAATTTTCAGCATTTTGTACAATATTCCATCTAATTTACTGAACGACAACAACATCAACAGCAGAAAACAAACATTACAGGGTAGACTTAACCAGAATTACTGATAACATCAACTTTGGCATTAGCAGAAAACAGTAGGGTCAAAATGATGTACAAATGCAAATTGTCAATGATAATAATAATAATATTATTGATAACACAATGGCACAGCGGTAGAATGCTCTCCAAGCACGCCTCACGTGGTCCGAGGTTCGACCCCTAGCCACAGACGCAATCCTTTACTTCACTAAGCCAACAATATAATCTGGCATAGCGGTTAGGACGCTCGCTGACCATCACATGGTCCGGGGTTCGATCCCCGGCCGACGCACTCCTTTACCTTGCTAAGCCAGAAATAATACTGGTGAAGAGGAAAGGTTGGGCATGAGGCTAGCAACCCCATCCTGTAAAATAAACACTGCTACAGAACTCAAGCACTAAAGACTGATAAAGAGGGAAGGTTGGGCACTCACACAACTTGATGTGATTATAAGTAATAATTTGTGCTCGAAACGTATTCATCAGTTAATATTACTGTATAACAAACACTGTGTGATTTATCAAAATAAAATCTTATCCATAATGGAGAAATACCACTGCTACCGAAAATTCAAGCATCTAGCTTGAAGCCCTATGTTCTACTGGGAACGCTAAGGAATAAAAGAAAAAATTAATAACACAAAATTATAATTTTTAATAGTTGGTTTGTAGGGATTAAATCTGTTTTTACGAGTTGATCACGGATTGATATCAGCTAGAAGCATTGAAAACCAGCACTAGAGTACTGGACAGGTCGCTAATGACTTGCTACAGGACGGAGTTTCCTGCAGTGAGTTCTAGTGAGAATCTGACGTGAGCATCCAGTCAAGTGTGAGGATGGATGTCCCACCGATGCATTGGTTGGTGCCAATCGCGCTAAATCACGAATTGGTAAAAGTTAGAATTGATGGGTTGGCCATTTCGGAGTTGGGTTTCAGTGGCTGCTTAATGGTCTACGAGCTCACCTTGTAACCGGAAGACCCTTAGTTCAACCCCCCCCGTGTGGTGGGTGCGTACTGCCTATGATTCCTAAACTAGGATGAAACAGCTGGCTGTCCAGTACTCCCTGTGGCTGATTTTCAATGGTTCTCTAACCGGTATCAATCCGTGATCGTAAGTTTCACGTTTAACAATGTCTTATCTTTGAGTTTTTATACTTGGTTATGCCAAATGAGACTTATCAAATTGAGTATTCTTGCACAAAGTATAGTGCCTTTATCCCCCTTTATGAATTTGACTAAAGAAGAACAACAGCAGTTTTTGCAGAAAAAAATGCTGTCATCATTTATTTCGTTGACTTCTCATCAGCTGCTTACAGGCCAAAGACATTATTAATTTAATTTAAACAAACAATTTTAACATACTTGCATAGAGAGTTCATTTTTAAACAACAACAAAATCAATATACGCATACAATACAACTAATAATAATCATAAAAACAACGGAATCTTTCGGTGTTACACAAAATGGCATGAACGAGAGGATGAAAACATCCAGTTATCAGGTTGACAAGGAAAGACAAAGGATAACCTCTTCTCCTTTTTTTGAACACATAACTCGGCTTTCAGGCACTTGATGCAAAAACTGTTGTTCTTACTTTATTCAAAAAGTTATTATTATTATTGTTCTCTTGGGTTCCAAGTGGAACATAGGGCTTCAACTACACGTCTCCACTTGCTTCTGTCTTCTGCTGTACTTTTCACCTGCATCCATGTTAATCCATACTGTTTCAACTCCTCTTCACACGATCTCCTCCATGTCACCCTTGCACTGACGTCCCACTCGCCGCTTCCCTTTCGGGTTCATGTCGAACAATAATAAATTTTCTATTGATTTTATTAATATTCGTGTCTAGAGTTCACTTAATAGTAAGTGAATAAACTTATAGGAGTAATTAACAGCACTAACCGATTACTGTTATTATTTAGCAAATTAATAGTAATACACGTCACTGGAACCCCCTATGCAGACCCAACTGTTTCCACAACGGTGTCTTCGTTATTTCTTCGGATAGATATCACTAGACTATAAAAGTCGATCAGTGGTTCAGTGGTCGAACGCTCACCAACCCACACCTCACGTGGTCCGGGATTCGATCCCCGGTCACCGAAGCACTCCTAAACCTCACTAGACTGGTAGTAAGACCAATGGTAAAGAGGGGAGATTTGACGTGAGGTTGGCTAGCGAACCAACCCCGTAAAGACAAACACCACACTGCTACTGAAGCTTCAAAGCTCTGCTCTGCTTTGAAGCCTTATTTCCCATTTCGGAACGTAAAAGAATAAAGTAATAGATGAGATAACAATAAAGATCAATGACTAGCTACTTAAGAGATCAAATTCACTCGCTTTACTCCTCTTTTTTTTCCTTTTTTTTACGACATTTGACCTTTCCATTTCAGTTGAATATGATCTTAAAAAAATATCTTAAATGTTAAATAAACATCATTCGGATGTAATAACAATAAATGATGATAACAGAACGAGAAAAAAAAGATGTTTAAAAAACTTTATAGTTTTTTATGTCTATTCGACTAATCAAAAAAGCACCGTGCTAACCCCACCTGTCCACTTAAAAAATAAAACACACAACAATTTCCTGACCTTAAAATGAAAAAACAAACAAACAGCGACAGCGACAACCTGGAATTCAAAGCTCAACAATAGAAATGCCTTAAATATTATTATATATTTATCACTTTACAATCCACCCTATCCCTAATGACCTTCCCTGTTATGTTGTTGTTGTTTTTCCCCTCATCTACTCAGTTATGAGTATTTCATTGTCTCAGTTGACATGCATTCCACTTTGAATTCGTTGTTCATCTTCTCGTTATCATTGTTATTATTTTGTTTGCTATCCGGCTGATGATGATAATTGATTACAACACAATGAAGAGAATCTTATCAAAACAACTGATAAGTTAACTGTTTGAAAACAAACTCGATTTCCCTCCCCCTCACTGACGTCTCGTTGCTATTCTTCTATGAATGTAACTTTGTCTTGATGAATAACACTGTTTTGTTTGTTTGTCTGTTATATTTTATGTTATCTCGACTTGATGATCTATTTCATGAACAGTAATAAAGAAGGTTATAAGAGTCCTGTGTTAATGATCACAGTTTGTTGTGATAGATTTTTGTTACAAAACTAAATGATGATTTGATTGGACACTAGCCAGTAACTAGTGTTATGCGTCTAGTCCTTTCTTTGGTGCAGACTGAATTCTATCAGTCAGTCAAACAGGGGTATGCAATGTGGCCACCATTCTAGGTGGCTCACCATCATGGTGCACATTGATTTGATGATATTAGATGGTTGGAGGCAGTCGGCCACAGGAAGCTCAGTAGTAACGTTAGCTCAGTGGTAACGTCTTTGACTGCAGGTGGTACTGGGTGACGCGGGCTTGAATCTCACCAGGAGGGAGGTACATGAGCTCCTTCAAGGTAACTGCAGATACGCCTTGCTGACCGGTGAGTGCCAGCTAGCAGGAAGCCTAGGTCAGCAAGGCTTCCTGTGGCCGATTGCCTCCAACCATCTAACAACTAAATGATTTTGGTAGTTTAATGTATTGGTAATTATTAAATAAAATAATGACAATGAAATAGCTTGGTGGGTGGGTGATGACTAGCAGTGGAGTCAACTGGATATACCTCCCTGCATTCCTCAGTGAGACAGTCATGGTATTTATTCCCTTGACTAAGGTTCGAACCCAATACCTATAGTTTCAAAAGCCAAGCAAAGCGTTATCCATTAGAGAACACTGGGGTCATGAGATCCACTTATTTTATAACGGGTATCGTTTAATATTTAATTCGATTTACACTTTTCTGTTGATTGATCAGAGTGAAGTGTGTTCGGCCTCAGGTTGACATGTCAGCTCCTTGTTGTAAAAATAGAACGAAATGCACGTTTTCCTGGATTCCATTACTAGTCACCAGCCAACAAGTTACTGCAGGCTAAATCCACAGACATCGTCGAAGCATCTGTACAAGAAGGAGATGAGATGTCAACAGAGACCGAGCAATTCGATCCAATCAGTCAACAGGAAAGTTCAAAATAAATTGAATAATGACAATAATTTAGTGTTGAATTGAAATCTGGAAAAAATGTGGTTATTACTGTGTTTTTTTCTCTCCCTCTCTCCCTCTTTCTGTGGGTGGGGTGTGTGTGTGTGCTTTAAGGGATCAAATTAGTTGTGTGTGTGTGTGTGCGTGCGTGTGTTTTTAAACAATATGACTTAATGACAATGACGATGAACTGAAGCGAATTCAATGTGTATCAGAAAAAAAGACTCAGCAGTCAGCATGAGAAATAAGAGGTGGATTTTCAATTCCAATGTGAAGTCAGTGCTACTCACTGCATATGGATCAGAGACTTGGCGCCGCGCCGCGCCGCACCGCATCACGAAGGGCACTTCGAACAAACTACAGACTGTCATCAACAGTTGTCCTCGCTCAATACTTCGCTCAAGATCTTAGATGGCCGGTCAGAAAAGATCAGCAACAGTGTGAGATCTCTGAGAGCGAACCAACTCAGCTGGAACCGATTGTGCAAGAAATATACAGGAAGAAATGGAGGTGGATTGACCATACTCTGAGAAAACAAACTATCAAGTGACATCACACGCAGTCAGGCCATCACTCGAGTGGCACCCAAATGGGAGGTGGCGAGTTGGTCGTCAGTGCGAGGGTGACACGGAGGAGGAGGTGATGTGGAGAGGAGATGAAAGCATGTGGGTAGGTGGACGTGGAGCCAGGTGAAAACGTTGGCAAAGAACCGAACGCAATGGAGACGTGCGGCTGAAGCCCTATGTTCCTCTACGAATTAAAGGAAGCAATAATAAATAATAATAAGGCTGGAAATATTCTTCACTACTCAATAAAAGTCTTGAATTTCAACGAAGTATAGTTCATAGTTTTCATTGAAGTAAATCAGATGTCGTTGAGATTTTGTGAGGTACCTTTAGATGGGTTAGCAGTCAGAATGCCAGTGGGTCGAAACACACAGTTGTCAATTTTTCTTAAGGAAAATTATTTTATTTATTATTTATTTTCTATAGTTGGTTTGTAAGGATCAGATTTGTTTTTACGAGTTTGACCACGGGTTGATATCAGTTAGAGAACCCTTGGAAACCAGTACTGGAGTATTGGACAGCTGTTTCATCAGCCTACTATGCGAATCCTCGGCAGTAGGCACCCATCATAGGGGGTTCGATTACAGGACCTTCCGGTTACAAGGTCAGCTGGCTCGTATACCATTCAGCCACTGGGAGTCGATTCAATGGCCAGTGCATGAATTCTAACTTCCACCAATTTGTGATTTTAGCGCGACTGCCACCAACCGATGTCATCGGCAGGCACTCTGTCCTCACTCCCAAATGGATGGACATCACTGGCCACGACGTGTCACTAGAACTCATGCACTGCGTGTGATGTCACTTGATAGTTTGTTTTCTCAGAGTATGGTCAATCCACCTCCATTTCTTCCTGTATATTTCTTGCACAATCGGTTCCTCAGAGTTGGTTCGCTCTCAGAGATCTCACACTGTTGCTGATCTTTTCTGACCGGCCATCTAAGATCTTGAGCGAAGTATTGACCGAGGACAACTGTTGATGACAGTCTGTAGTTTATTCGAAGTCCCCTTCGTGATGCGGTGCGATGCGGTGCGACGCCAAGTCTCTGATCCATATATAGTGAGTAGCACTGAATTCACATTGGAATTGAAAATCCGCATCTTATTTCTCATGCTGAGTTTATTATTATCATTATTGTATCCTTTAATTCCTACAGGAACATAGGGCTTCAGCCGTGCGTCTCCATTGCGTTCTGTTCTCTGCTAGGGTCTTCACCTGGCTCCAAGTTAGCCCACACGTTTTCATCTCTTCTTCACATGACCTCCTCCAAGTCACCTTTGGACGACCAACTCGCCGCTTCCATTCCGGGTTCCACTCGAGCAGTGCCTTGTCTAGTGATGTCACTTGATGGTTTCCTAAGGGTATGGCCAATCCATCTCCATTTCTTCCTGCCTATTTGTTGCACAATCGGTTCCTGGTTGGTTCGCTCATTGCCAGAGATCCCTGTTGCTGATCTTTTCTGCCTGGCCATCTGATCTTGAGTGGTGTTGAGCGAAGACAACTGTTAATGAAGGTCTGTAGTTTGTTGGTGATGCTCTTTATGATGTGCAACGCAAGTGTCTGATCCGTTTGTTAAGTAGCACTGACTTCACATTGGAGTTGAAAATGCGGATCTTGTTTTTCATGCTGAGCAGTGCTGTTGACCTCCACACAGACTTGAGAGTAGTGAAAGCTTGTCTTGCTTTTCCGATTCTTGCTCTGATATCCTCGTCAGTTCCGTTGGCCTGTAGTTGAAACGATGCTTCCAAGGTAGGTAAAAGAAGTTGTTTCTTTCAGGTTCCTTCCATTTATGCTGATCGTTGTCTGTTGTTGTTGTTGCTGTTGGTGGTGTTGTCCAGGAATCTTCATCACCTCTGTTTTCTCTATGTTCACCTGAAGTGGTGTCCTATCTTTGATGCTTCTTCTGCCAACTTGTTGCTTTTCACTTGCATATCTTCCAGTTTGTATGAAATGAGACATATATCATCGGTGAAGTCCAGATCCTCCAAGTTGGTTTTTTGTGTGAGTCCATTTTGTGCCTGTTTCCTCATTGCCCGTTGTTTGTCGCATTATCCAATCTACTGCAATCAGGAAAATCATTGGCGATAGTAGGCAGTCAGCCTTGTCTTACTCCTGTTCTCATTTCGAAGAATTCTGTAAGTTTCCCGTTGTGGATTACTTGGCATGCAGCATTGTCGTATAACTGTTGGATGAGATGTATTATTGTCGGTGGCACCCTGTAGCAGCGAAGTAGTTTCCAAATCACCTCTCGATCGACGCTGTCAAAGGCCTTTTCAAAGTCGATGAAGTTGAGCTCATGCTGAGTGCTGAGTCTTTTTTTCTGATACACATTGAATTCGCTTCAGTTCACCGTCATTGTCATTAAGTCACATTGTTTAAAAACACACACACTACACACAAACACACACAACTAATTTGATCCCTTAAAGCACACCAACCCACCCACCCACGCACAGAAAGAGGGAGAGAGGGAGAGAAAAACACACGGTAATAACCACATTTCCAAACCGTTTACTGTTGTTGTTGTTATTGTTTTTTGCGTGTGTTTTTTATATCTGCATTTAAAAAACGAAACGAAAAAAACCAACGAACAATAATGACATCTGCAATTCGCGTCAATCTTTGTCGATTACAGTTGATTTATGCTTGCTTGCTTGTCTATCCATATACCTTTTTTTTGTAACACAGACAATTTGTTAGTGCTGTGAAATTCACTCAAGCATCTATATCACATATGTGTTATTTTATATATACAAGACAAACAAATAATGATCCGAATATAGAGGAATGAATGTTGATCACATTTTAATAGATATTGTTAGTTAGCTAATACCCCTTGTGGTGTATCACATTAAAGAAAAAGAAAAGAGATGTACAATTAGCAGATGATGAGAAGGCAGGAAAAATTAAAAAAAAAACACAAAAAGGTCAACCATAGATTTACTCAAGCGTACAGAGTTAAATAATGACACGAAGAAGGCAAGGTTAATATGTTTTTTTAAAATAAAATAAAGGGGAATTAATAATATCATCATCATCATCAGAATTTATGAGTGAATGAATGAATGATCTTCAACTTGAATTATTCCATTGAGGTCATTCTACTTGATCGAAGTATTTTCACGTTTCCTGTTAAAAACTTGTGCATTTATTTCACTCACCTGGTCGTATCTCAGTGAATGCCTATCAGTGTGTATGTGTGTGTGTGTGCGTTTGTAAGAAATAGACAGAGATGGGAGATTAACGCGCCGAAAAAAACAAAACAACAACAACAACAACGGGAAATGACAATCGTAACAATGAACGAATCATCATTATCATCATTATGATTAGGATCAGTTTCTTGATAGTCATGTTTATGACAGTCTGTATGCATATATTTCTGCATATCGTTTGTCTTCGTTTGTCTGTGTGTGTGAAAATGAAGTTAGTAGAGTCTGAATTGAAAAAAAATCATTCGAGACTAAAGAGCTTTATCCATACGCATACGTGAAGAGGCAGCCCAATGCGTCTTAGCCCACTTAGGTAGATACTGGACATTCTCGGTTATCTACCGCATTCCTGGTAATTTATCAAAGAGGAGTGGGGGGGGGGGGTTGACTACGTCTTCTGTCCGTATAGCTAAAGCGGTAGCAATCAATACCTGAAGACTTGGTTCAACATCTATGTTTACCTTAACCTACAGTAAGGTTAACGAATCCTCCATAAGGATTATTTTTATTATTATTGTTCCCTTGGATTCCTAGTGGAACATAGAGCTTCAATTACACGTCTCCACTTGCTTCTGTCTTCTGCTGTACTTTTCATCTCCATCCATGTTAGTCCATACTGTTTCAACTCCTCTTCACACGATCTCCTCCATGTCACCCTTGGCTTCCTCAGTGAGCGTCCAATCCATCTCCACTTTCTCCTGCATATTTGTTGGGCGATTGGTTCTTGTTTTGTTTGTTCACATAGTTTCTTGATGGTTCTTGTTCTTTCCGGCCATCTGATCTTCAGTATAGAGTCAGCGAAGATAGTTGTTGTTGATAAAGGTGTGCAACAGGCTGTTGGAAATATTCTTTGTGACACACTGGCCAAGTTTCTGATCCATCCGTATAGAAGAACTGACTGACTTGACGTCGTTTGTATTGAAAATCCGAATCACTTTGTTGTTGATGCAGGCTGAGTGAGTGACAGCGGAAGATTTCCAGATTGGTTGTTTCAGGTTGATGAATGTGTTTCTCGCCTTCCCGATTTTCGCTCGATTTGACATCCTCGTCCGTTCCTCCTGTAGGATTGGCACTTTAAATTCCTATCTCAATTGTTCTTGTTCTGTTTGTTGTTTTTCCTTGGTTTCATGGATAAACGTTCATTTCATACCCACTGTGTGTGTGTCGGTGACACGGCGGTTAGGACTCTCGCCAACCATGCACATAGTGTGGGGTTCAATTCCCTGCCGACGCCTACCTGATATCAATGGTCGGCCTGTAAAATTTCACCTACCGATATCACATACTGAAAATTCCATACTTGTACCAATAAATACTGTATGGTTTCAAGCTATAATAAAAAAGATTAAAAAATAAAAATAAAAAAATTTACATCATCATATATACCTTTCTTGTTACTTCTATTACCTTAGATTTATGTAGTAATACTTTTCTAACTTATTGTTATTATATTTACAAAAATTTCTGTTTTTTTATTTCACATCACTTTGTCCACTAATAGTACTTTTAAGTTTACATCACACCACCATTGTGTTATTATTTCATCATCCTTATTTGTTATTTGTCACGCTTAAACTTACATCTAGTTCACCATATATATTTGTTGGTTTATTTCTCTATAGCATAACCTGTACTATAGGTGTTGGATATATATTTATATACCTACACATTATTATTGGGTTATTTCATGCCCCTTCTTCTTTTTGACCATGGATACTTCTAAATGATATATTAAAAACCAGACTGATGGCACTGAAATAGAAATCAAGTTGGAAATTAAATACCTAGGCGTCATTCTATCCGCTGATCTTTCCCGGTCGTCTCATATCTTGGCGATTTCTAAGAAAATATTCCGTCTTACCTTCTGCATCAAGAAGTTAAGACATTCTGGTATAACCCAACCCTTACTCCTACAATTCGTTAACTCTCGCATTCTGCCTATTATTCTCTATTGTTCCCCCTTAGTTTTACCCGGGCTACTGAAGAAAGACTATAACATATTACGCAGGATGTTAAAGGTTGTCAGCAGGGTAAGCAACGTGCCACTTAACCAGCTTGTTAATATTCTGGTGTTGACAGGCACATGGACTCATGTGAAAAATGGGCCATGTCCATTCTATCTAACTCACACCACCCTCTTCACTCACAACTCTCCCCTTGTATCTCATCAGGCAAAACCAGAAGCCTGTATATAGAAAACTATATGCTCGCACTAGCAAGTACAAAAACTCAACCATACCCTACTTAGCTCGTGTTCTGTGCGATAAAGAAAGCATTAGGCGTGACACCTATAATTCATTAAATAGTCAGTAGAACAACTGGACCTCGTCTCTCCAACTCATATCATTTATAGGTACAACATTTTCTTTCTTTCTTTCCCTATTTTCTCTCTCTCTTCTTTTCCGTTATGTGCTGCTTTGTTTCTTTCTCTCGCTTAGGCCAGTAAACATGATAGCACCTACTTTTTTAACACCTTCAAAAACACTGTTTAACTATGGCTTTTTTACCGACATGCCAATATGTTGTTGTCATAATGAACTGAGACTACCCTTAATCTATGTAGAATTTTATTTATTGGTAATGTACTAACTGGATGCGTACTGTGGAAGAGTCCCAAACTAGGACGAAACAGCTGTCCAGTACTCCCAGGTTTTCCAGTGGTTCTCTAGCTGATGTCAGCTCATGATGAAATCATCCAAGCAATCAAACAACTCCCTACAAAACCAATACTTGAAAATATATGTAATAAACAAACTAATATGGAATCACAATTTAAAACATTGAGAAAATGCAGAAGAGTTTAAGCAACATTTTAATGGATCAAAATTCTGCTAGCACAATGATTTAAGTAGGCCACCGAATAAACTGTAGAGGCTGAAGGAGAATTTATCGGGAGAAAAAATTGTTCTCTCTAACTATTTTTCTTCGGAGGATTTCATTATGAGCTGACATCAGTTAGAGAAATATTGGTAAACCACCAGGGACTACTGAGCAGATGTTTGGTAACCCTGCTATGAGACTCTTCAGCAGTACGCACACACCAAAGGAGGTTCGAAATCAACCCCTGCCGGTTATAAGGCGGTGAGCTCATAGACAATTCATCAGCCACTCAGACACAAACCGATCCAATGACCAGCCCATCAGTTATAACTTCCACCGATAATTCACGACATAGCATGACCACTAGCCAATGTCTTCTGTCTGCCTCACCTTCAACCTGCTCTACCCTACTGGTCACAGCTAGAACCACCAGTAGAACCTCACTCAGGTAACTACCTACCTGAATAGGGCCGGTGGCTAGTGAACATCAGATCAATTTTCAAGTACTGGTTTTTTTTGTAGAGATTTTTTTATTTGATTGGTTGGAGGATTTCATCAAGATGAGCTGACATCGGTTAGAGAACTGTTGGAAAACCACTAGGGAGTACGTACTGGACAGCTGTTTCGTCCTAGTTTGGGGCTCATCTTGTCTATTAAAACAAAAGCGTACTATGAATTGATATTTAACTGTCTTCTCTTTAGACTGCTAATTTTTTTTTAAAAAACCTTCTTTTTTAGTCCATCAGTAGACTTTTTGTCCATTTTTGTCCACTGATGTAATCAGTAAGAATGAAAGGAAGTAAAGCAAACAAGCCAAAAATAACACCACGCTATTAAACTCGGTATTGTTATGCTTATCAATGTGCTAATTGTAGGATGGCGTGATTTCTACTGAACTCTACGCATCATTTTTTGTTTGTTTTAAAAAGGTATTCAGTAGTATGCCTATGATGTCAGTTTTTGTGTGTAGGATTATATATAAATATATACATATATATGCGCATATGCTAATTAATCCAATCAAGAATGCATGCTTGAATGCGGTATGTCCTACACACAAGATGAATATCGCCAGTTTATTCTTTCTTATCTTGTAAACTATGTAAGTACCAGTACACTAGTAATAGTTATGATATAAGCCGATAGATTATGCCTTTTTTTTAAATTTAAGCAGAAATGAAATATTAATGATTGTAGTAATAAACTTCAGGTCACCTACCTTTTGTAAAAATTTTAAACCAACATTTTTGGAAACAAAAGCTTTTTGTTTTGTTTTCATTTAAAAAAAAAATTTCTCAGCATCAAAACATGACTACTTATCAGACGAAGTAAAATAAAGATAATAATACAATACAGAGCAGGTCGGGCATGACGAAAAATACTCACCGAAGACATTAGTTAGTCAGCACACAATGCCGTCTAAATGTCAGGTAGTAAATTTCACTTTCAGACGAAAACGTGACCTACAACAACTAGCTAGCTCACATGGTCCCACTATTATTGAAACTATATCTAATGTCAAGTACCTTGGACTGAGTATTTCCTCCGATCTTTCCTGGTCCTCTCACATCTTGCTAGTGACTAGAAAGATGTTTCGCTTAACGTTCTACGTTAGGAAGTTAAGGCAGTCTGGTATGAAGCAGTCTTTGCTTTCTCAGTTTGTCAACTCTTGTATTCTAACCATCCCTCTTCACTGCTCCCCATTAATCTTTCCTGGACTACTTAAGAAAGACTTTGCTTTGCTGCTTAGGGCACTAAAAGCTGTTAGTAGGGGAAGTGGGATTTCGTTAAACCAACTAGTTAACACTATTGTGGATAGACATATAATGTCATGTAAGAAACTAGCGAATTCTATATTGTCAGACCCCGAACACCCTCTCTATACGCAGCTCTCTCCTTGCATTTCATCTGGTAGAACTAGAAGCAACTATAGGAGGCTATATGCCAGGACTACCAAGTAGAAAACTCCACAATACCTTATCTGGCACAGCTGTTATGTGATGAGAAAACTGTTAGGTATGACACCATCGACTTACTGCGGCACTCTAACAAATAGTTCCCATTAGCTTTTGTTCTCCTTTCTTTGTTACTATTATATTGTTGCTCACATATTCTATTACACACTAATTTTATTATTCATATCCTGTGGTGCATTGTTTAAAATGTGAATGCAATGCTGTTCCTTCTTTATTTCTTTTATTTATCTTCTTTTCTTTTTGTTGTTGTTGCTTTTTATTATCAAAATCTTATGAAATTTATGAGGTAATTAGATGCAATATTGTAATGCACGCTGAAAATTCCATACCTGTACCACAAATACTGTTTGGAATAAAGCTGTTATTATTATTATAGGCAGAAGTTAGAATTCATGGCCTGGCCATTGGATGGGGTCGGGTCTCAGTGGCTGATGAATGGTCTCTACAAGCACTCTGGTCTTGTAACCGGGAGATCCTGAGTTGGAAGTTTTTGTGGTGGATGCATACTGATGAGGAGTCCCAGAGTAGAGGGACGAAACATTTGTCCTGGTGGTTTTCCAATAGTTCTTTAACCGATGTCAGCTCATCATGATGAAATCCTCCAACCAATCAAACAAAAAAATCCCCACAAAAAAAACCAACACTTGAAAATTGATCTGATGCTCACTAGCCAACGGCCCTATTCAGGAAGGTATTTACCTGAGGTCCTAATGGGAAGCCGTAACCAGAAGGGTAGAACAGGTTGAAGGTGAGGCAGTAGGTCATCGAAGAAGACATTGGCTAGTGGTCGTGCTATGTCGTGAATTATCGGCGGAAGTTAGAATTCATGCACTGGTCATTGGATCGGTTTGGGTCTGAGTGGCTGATGAATTGTCTATGAGCTCACCGCCTTGTAACCGGCAGGGGCTGGTCTCGAACCTCCCAGACTAGGGTGACACAGCTGTACAACACTCCTTGGTGATTTTCTAATGGTTCTCTAATTGATGTCAGATCATGATGAAATCCTGTAGAGAGAAAATTGTTAAACTAACAGTAAAGTCGACTAATAACGTTCAAACTAAACCTGATACATTGTAACTCACTCAATAATAATAATAATAAAAATTGAGTAAAAGTCTGACTTATAAACACAAACCTGCTAAATCTTAATCTTTCAATAGCGGTACAAATAAAGATTCACTCCTGCATGAAACAGTGTGAATAACTTAATTTCTCGAGTAATTTAATAAACTTCGGTATAATAAAATGAATACCTACCACTTTAACTGCTCCTATACAGACAATTAGTTATATAGACCGTACAATTAGGCGTGTTTTCGTCGGATTTCTGAACACCATCCTGCAAAATGGTTAAGTAAGGGACAAACAAAGTTCAAATTCTTTCTCATCTCGTGGATACAGAACACAAAATTGATGTTCACGAGGCTTTTGAAGTCATCTACAGCATACCAACTAATCTTAACTTCACCTTAAGTGTTCGTCTACTACATATTGTTGAGGTTGTTAGGATCTACATTAAGAAGCGTCACTTATATATGCAAGAGAAGTTGGTTCAGACGACCTCCTTACCTTGACCGTCAATCAAGGTTTTAATGATCTTCAATTTGTTGTGGAAATTCCCTTAATTTTATTTGATATTCTATTTACTATTACATTTTTATGCTTATTTATAACTTATGCATCTTTCTTGAACTGTGGTAATTCCGTTGTGATCTTAAAAAATCGATATTATTTGAGAAACACTGATACTGTTAATGAAGATTATTCCAGAGTATTCCATGTATATTAGAATGCTTATATAATTGTAGAGCACGAGAAGTGGAAATTATGGGAATTAGTATGGAAATCCACCACCGTACTCAGCATAAGGAACAAAATTCATATTTTCAATACTTAATGTTAAGTCATTTCTTCTGTATGATTTAAAGACTTGACGCGTTATGGAAAGCGTTTCCAACGAGTTACTGCACACATACTTTTATCAACAGCTGCTCCTTTCAGTGGCTTTTCTACTGAAGATTCGATGGCTGGAAAGGATTAGCCAATCAAACAACGAACTAACCAAGAATCTACCATCCAACGGATATGCAGAAGAAAATGGAAAACTGGATCGAACAGTGCATAAAAATCGCGCGACATGCCACCACTGGATTGGAATCTGGATGGGAAACGAAGAGTTGGTCGTTTCTTTGAGGGAGAAGCCTATGGGCGATCATGGAACCTGTTGAAAAAGACTGAAGAGGACACGGTGAAGTGGAGATGTGACTGCCACCCCGCCCCCCACCGCAGTTATGTTCCACTCGGAATATTGATTCTGCAACGCATAAAATCCACCAATGATATTCCTAATTGTGGTGGACTGGATTATGTATCAGACAGTGGGAAACGAGAAGACAGGGATATCCTGGACCGACGTGAAGAACCTAGAAGACATGGATTTCGCGCGTGGATGATTTATGTTTGATGTCACACAAAATCGAAGACTTACAAGCGAAAACCGACAAACTGGTCGAAGAGGCTGGCAGCAAAGACAGCACTCACTCCAGGTGAACATAGACAAGACGACAGAGGTTGTGAAAATAGCCAGCCAACCAACAACAACAATAGCATCAGCAACATCCAACGCCAGTCACTATCAACGGAAGGGATTTGAAAGAGGTTACTTCATTCATTCACTTATCTAGGGAGCATTGTCTCAACTACACGAGGAACGGACGACGATGTCAAATCGAGCGAGAATCGGGAAGGCGAGAAACACATTCATCAACCTGAAACAACCAATCTGGAAATCTTCCACTGTCACTCACTCAGCCTGCATCAACAACAAAGTGATTCGGATTTTCAATACAAACGACGTCAAGTCAGTCAGTCAGTTCATCTATACGGATCAGAAACTTGGCAGTGGGTCACCTTTATCAACAACTAACTGTCTTCGCTCTATACTGAAGATCAGATGACCGGAAAGAATCACCAACAAGAAACTATGGGAACAAACAAACAAAGCAAGAACCAATCGCCAAGCAACAAATATGCAGGAGAAAGTGGAGATGGATTGGACACTCGCTGAGCAGAGGAGGCCACTGGGTGACATCGCGCGTCAGGCCAGTGCTCGAGTGGAACCCGAAAGGGAAGCGAGTGGCGAGTGGGACATCGAAGGGTGACATGGAGGAGATCGTGTGAAGAGGAATTGAAACAGTATGGATTAACATGGATGCAAGTGAAAAGTACAGCAGAAGACAGAAGGAAGTGGAGACGTGCAGTTGAAGCCCTATGTTCCACTAGGAACCCAAGGGAACAATAATAATACCGCATAAAACTACAGTTTACTGGTACATAGAATGGATGGTGAATGGAAGTGAAATGAAATTTCCGCTAGTAGAGGTGATAAATAATCTCTCTAGATAAAATACAAGCGCAAATTTTTATCATCATGATGCTCGAAAATGTTTTTTATTATTTTGTAAAAGAAAATATATTCAAATAATTTCATCCCAGTTAACGCTTAAGTAATTAGTTGGAGGATTTCATCATGAGCTGACGTCAGTTAGAGAACCATTGGAAAACCACCAGGGAGTACTGGACAGATGTTTCCTCACCCTAGTCTCGGACTCTTCAGCAGTACGCACCCACCCACAGGGGTTCGAACTCAGGACATTCTGGTTACAAGGTGGAGAGCTCATAGACCATTCATCAGCCACTCAGACCCAACGCATGAATTCCAGCTTCTGCCGATAATTCATGATATAGCACGACTACTAGCCAATGTCTTCTTCGATGACTTACTGCCTCACCGTCAACCTACTGCACCCTACTGGTAATAAGTACATGGTACTTACCGTAATGCATCGGTGGCACAGCCGTAGTATGCTCGCCAATCATGCCTCACGTGGTTCGGGGTTCGATCCCCGGCCATCAACACACTTCTTTACCTCGCTAAACCACTAATAAAACTGGTCAAAGAGGAAAGGTTAGGCATGAGACTGGCTAGCAACCCCATCCCAACACCACTGCTAATGGAACTTATTATAATAATTATTATTATTACCCATCATAGATTTTACAGGAAGATGTAATGCATATAAAATTCAGGTAATTAGTAAATCCCAAGTGTGATCTGTGTGTAGAGTAGTTCAATTACAGTGTCAATAATGCACTACTCCTCTTGTCTGTTGTATATGCATAAACAAGTAGATAGAGTGTATATATGTATATATACATAATGATTGATGGTAGCATTACAATCCACCTTTTATGGTCAATTAAGCCTAATCACCAGAATGTATATAAATTTAATTTTCTCCTAATTCTTCTTTCGTCTGCCTTACTCTCCCTTTTTTTGTTATCAAACCCTTAATTTGTATATAAACATAATTTGATTGACATACTGATATTGGGAGATTGTCTTTTCAAGGGGAAAAGAACCTGTTTAAGATGCATAACTCATTAATATTACTACTATTACTATTATTATTATTATATCTAGAATGAAGTGTACTGTCTCTAAACTTCTCATGGTCTAATGAATAACTTGTGCTTGTCCTTTTTTTCTCTCTCTGTCAGGCATATATTTGACTGAGTTTAGTAATACTGAGAGAGAGAGAAAGAGAAACCATTCTCCCATGAGATCTACTTCTTAGCATGATTGATTCTTCTGTACGTATATAAGACGATATGCAGAGTAAAAGAACCTCTGGATAATGAGAGACAGTTTTATCCCTATGATTTTTTTTAAACATTTAGTTATATATTACTGAATAAATACATTGTTGTATACGGTATATACACTGGCTAACCATGCAAATGGTACTGGGTTCTATCTCCGGTCGTTAGTTAGTTAGCCAGCCAAATATGGGAGCTTAGGCGTGAGGCTAACACTACTGCTATTAACACTTTAAGGCTCCATAACTTGAAGCTCTAAGTTTCCCTGGGTATGCAAAGAGATAAAGTAATAAAGTAGAAGTTAGAATTCATGAGCCATTGAATCGGGTCCCAGTGGCTGAATGGTATACGAGCTTGCCTTGTAACCGGAAGGTCCTGGGTTCAAACCTCCTGTGGTGGTTGAGTACTACCGATGATTCCAAAACTAGGATGAAACAGCAGCTGTCCAGTACTCCCTGGTTTTCAATGGTTCTCTAACTGACATCAATCCGTGATCAACTCGTAAAAAATATAATAATAATACTATTTGTAATAGGTGATGTCATTCTGAAATTGTTTCATAGCTAATGTGATTGTTAGGTGCATATCTGCAGGGGTTATACAGTCTTTTATTTATTAGTTTAATTTATAATTGTATCACAGTAGAATAGAAAAAAATGTGTCAAGTTTTCTAGTTCAAGAGATTACTCTACTCTCCAAGACATCTGGGTTTATAGTCTAATGTAAGATCAGTAGTCTTACAGCTTAAGATGCATTTATTTATGCCTTCTTTAAAATCTTTCTATTGAGTTATACAGCTGTTTCATCCTAGTTTAGAACTCTTCAGCAGTAGGCAGTTGCCAGTTATTCCCTCTTATGATATATTTCTATAAATATAATCTTCGAATATCAGTTATACAGAAGCATTAGCAACTGAGGCTTTAAACTTGTTATTAATCCTTGATAAGGCAATATTAGTAAACTTGAAAAAGTATTTATCCCCTATGAAATTTAAATCTATTTCAATTATCTCTAGAACACTGAGCTAGGATGTATACAGAAACCAAGTTCTCATATTATTGATCATATCAGAAACACACTGAATTTATAGATTTCTATAAGCAGTTATGTGTATCAGTGATCTACTAGTAGAATACACTCGCTAACGAATGTCATCCAGAGTTCGATGCCAAATCCTCCCGAAACTATTAGTAAGACCTGTAAAGAAGGAAGGTTGAACGTGTGGCTAGCGAATTCACTCCGTACAAAACCGGAACACCACTGCCACTGAAGTTTCTTCAAAGATGAAAACCCGAAGCCGCTTATATTTCTGCTTACAAAGACAATGAAAGGAATTTGAAATACGCAACTGCCGTCAGACAACACGATTTGTTTTTAGGTGTTAGTTTTGCACAGATTCGTTTGATTTAAATTAGTTAGAGAATCACTGAAAGCCAGTGAGTACTATATTTATAAATTATTTATATTTAGTTACAGCTTGATTCCACACCGTATTTTTTGGTACAGGTATGGAATTTTCAGCATGTGATATCGGTAGCCCAAATTTTGCAGGCCGACCATAAATATCGGGTGTGCGTCGGCAGGGGATCGAACCCCGGACAATGTGCATAGTCGGCGAGAATCCCAACCACTGTTCCACCGACGCACTAGACAGTTAATTCCTTCCTTGTCTACGACTCTTCATCATGGTACTCGCCTATAATCATGTTACACTATTGAGCCACTGGGGATGGAATTCATTAATTATAATTTCTGACAATTTGCGATGTATATATAACATAGCTGGTTAGGATCTGTCCTTATAGCCAATTTGGTAGACTCCTATTGTCACGATTCCTCACTGTATTTGGGATAAATTAATATCAGGTTAGACTACGGATCGATATCAGTTAGAAAACCATTGAAAACCAGTAGTGGAGTACTTGGTAGCTATTTCATCCTAGTATGGGATTCACCCACCACAGGGGGTTCAAACCACGGACCTTCTGGTTACAAGGCAACCCCGTATACCATTCAGCCACTGGGACCCGATTCAATGACCAGCTCATGAATTCTAACTCCTACCAATTCGTGATTTTAGCGCTACTGGCACCAACCAGTGTCATCGGCAGGAAATCTATCCTTCGATTTTGTGTGACATCAAACATAAATCATCCACGCTCGAAATCTTCACGTCGGTCCAGGATATCCTTGTCTTCTCGTTTCCCGCTGTTTGTCTGACGCATAATCCAGTTCACCACAATTAGGAATATCATTGGTGATAATAAGCACCCTTGTCTGACTCCTGTGTTAATAATACTAATAATAATTAGTGCCCAATAATAAACCATCAAGCTCTTTGTATGACATTTAAAATACAAAATCCCAATAAAAACTACAATTCAACTACAGATTAAACAATATTCCTCCGCCTAAAAACAAAAAAACTTACTCACTCATTCACTTATAGACTGGAATTTATTATTTAAGAAGACGTAATAACAAATAAGTGAATACATTTCAACTTATCTTTGACCGCTTTTGACAATAGGCTACTACTACTTGACTAGTAAGCTCAGAATATTAAATTAGCAGAGTGTACACTTTTATAACAAGAGACACTTGTATATATGTATATGGACACTTGTATTTAAAAAAACAACAAAAAAACAACAAGAAAAATCAAGTGGTTGAATAAGTTTCATCTCTTCAACAAAGTGTCTTCTTTTCTGGCTTTCTATCTCCTCAACCTCCTCATTTTTGTCTTTTATATATGCCGGTTTTTATGTTTATAAATCATTTAGTGGGTGCGTATGCGTGTGCGTGCGTAAATGCTTCCTTTCCAACAGAAAAAAAGAAAGATTATTACCCTTTATCTTGTTGTAGCGTACCACACCACACCACACGGCACGATACAACACAACACGACACCATAGTGTATGGTAGCATACCATTCTTTTATCGTTTCTTCTCCTATACCTGCTTACTTTGCCATCCCTTCTTCTAAATTAGCCTCTGTATTATGATTGATAATGATAACGATGAAAGGGAATATTCAATGCTGATATTCCCATTTCTTTTTCTCTCTCTCTCTCTCCCTTTCTTATGATATGCAACTAAAAACAAACTGCTTTTTGTAAAATTTGTTTGATATAGTTAATAAAAATAATTAATAATAATAATAATAATGACATATACTTAAGAAGAGACAGTGTTGTTGTATATTCCCTGATGTGAATGACTACTTACCACCCCACGCCCCGCTGTCCTTCCGATAGGCCAGATTTCCTAATCTATTACAGCCTTGATTTTTACTATTAAGTACCTATGGGAATAATTATTTTTACTACCATAAAAAGAATTTCTGCCCGTAAAATTCCCTTTGTTGTTCTTTTCCTTCTTCTTTTTCTTCTTCTTCATCTTGGGATTCTCTTCTCTCCCTCCCCAGTTTTCTTCTTCTTCTATGTTTCGCATACATTGTTTTACAAGTTAATCAACGTTATAGTCAGTCTCATATATATATAATGACCAAAAATGAAATCAACTGTCAGCCAATACTAATACTGGTCTGTTTTTATTATTTTTATTATTTTTTTATGGTATTTTTTGTTATTGTCGAAAATCTTTAACCAATCAGACTGATAGTTGAATTAGTTCTTGAAAGGATTGTATTCCTTTGAAATGTTAACACATTTTTGACTCTTTTGAAATGTCATCCAGTAAGTGCAATACTGTTTCACTGTGTGATATTATCTAATTAAAACACACTAATACAGAATATATACTTTGAGAAGGCCTTCGACAGCGTTGACCGCGAAGTATTTTGAAAACTACTCTAGCACAATGGCGTACCCTAAATATTCATCAACCTTATTCAACAGATGTACGACAACGGCACATGTCAAGTGATCCACAGTGGGAAAACTCAGCGAGGCATTTGGAGTAAACACAGGAGTCAGACAAGGGTGCCCATTATCACCAATGATATTCCTAATTGTGGTGGACTGGATTATGCGTCAGACGGACAGTGGGAAACGAGAAGACAGGGATATCCTGGACCGACGTGAAGAACCTAGAAGACCTGGATTTCGCGCGTGGATGATTTATGTTTGATGTCACACAAAATCGAAGACTTACAAGCGAAAACCGACAAACTGGTCGAAGAGGCTGGCAGCAAAGACAGCACTCACTCCAGGTGAACATAGACAAGACGGAGGTTATGAAAATAACCAACCAACAACAACAACAACAACAGCAACATCCAGCGCCAATCACCATCAACGGGAGGGATTTGAAAGAGGTTACTTCATTCATTCACTTATCTAGGGAGCATTGTCTCAACTACAGGAGCAACTGAACGGACGACGATGTCAAATCGAGCGAGAATCGGGAAGGCGACAAACACATTCACCAACCTGAAACAACCAATCTGGGAATCTTCCGATGTCACTCAACCTGCATCAACAACAAAGTGATTCGGATTTTCAATGCAAACGACGTCAAGTCAGTCAGTTCTTCTATACGGATGGATCAGAAACTTGACGGCGGGTCACAAAGAATATTTCCAAAAGCCTGTTGCTGACCTTTAACCACAACTGTCTTCGCTCTATACTCAAGATCAACAGATGGCCGGAAAGAATCACCAACAAGAAACAAACTATGAGAACAAACAAACAAAGCAATAACCAATCGCCAAACAACAAATATGGAGGAGAAAGTGGAGATGAATTGGACACTCGCTGAGCTGAGGAGGCCGTTGTGTGACATCGCGCGTCAGGCCATAGCTCGAGTGGAACCCGAAAGGGAAGCGGCGAGTGGGACGTCAGTGCAAGGGTGACATGGAGGAGATTGTGTGAAGAGGAGTTGAAACAATATGGAGTAAGATGGATGCAGGTGAAAAGTACAGCAGAAGACAGAAGCAAGTGTAGACGTGTATTTGAAGCCGTATGTTTCCCTAGGAACCCAAGGGAACAATAATAATAATATGGAATATGCCGTTGAGGGTGGAAATTCCACTTCACTTAGCTATCTGTCGGTAAAGGCAGGATTAGTTAAGCGTGTCTAACAAACCGAGTAACAGCACTAAGTAGCACAATAGAAGACCTAAATGATGAAATGAAACAGATAGAAGAATGGCTGGTTGGTGTTAAATAACTATCCTATAAAATTCATTAGGAAGATCAAAAAAGGTTAAAAGCAAAATAAAAACAATGGTGAAACTAATAATGATAACATAAATAACAAAGAATATAAGACATCTACCGTTTTACTATGTAAGGAGGGAACATCTGAGACCCTATCTACGTAGGATTCTCAATAAAGCAGGAACTAGGGTGAAGGCATTTAAACCTACAAACTCACTCAGACAGGACAAGCTCTGTAGGCAAAAAGACCCGGTGGACCCAATTAAACAAAATAATATAATTTACAAAATACCTTGCAATGACTGTGAGTTAAGTCAACTACATAGGTCAGACTGGTAGGTCGAGGGTAGTCAGATTGTCGGAACATAAGGATTTAGCTAAGGTAAGAATGGTTGATCCCACTAGCGGGGATAAGTAATTTAGAAAAAGCTCGGCGATTGCACTGCATGCATTAACACACAACCACACAATAGGATGGATGGAACTAAGTTAAAATTTCAAAAAGTAATATAGGTAGGTGCAAATAGATAGATAGAGATTGATTACTGAATCCTGCCTGGATTATCCAGTCTGCACCGAACACAACACATGCAACAGAAATAACTCAACGAAATTACCAGACATATGGAAGATATTATTACCACCAGTCAGTCAAATCAGAGAATAATAATAAATAATGTTTAAATGTATTCAATTCACATTATAACATTCTAACACGTTATTTATTTATTTTACTATAAAACATCTTATTTCCCGTCTGATTGTACTTGATTGGTAACAGTCATATTATTTATGAATGTGCATTATCCTATATTGATTTTTATTCAAATGTCTAATCATCCATTTTAACTCATGTATATAAATGAAGCAAGAAAGTTGTGTGAGTAGTGCCTTGATATGATGATTATGAATGGCAATAATTTGTGCTCGAAACGTATTCATCAGTTAAATATTACTGTATAACAAACACTGTGTGATTTATCAAAATAAAATCTTATCCATAATGCAGTTATACTCTATCTACCACCACAGTGCCCAAGTTTTATACTTATATCAATAGTTGTATACTACTTATCTCAGCTAACAGGGTTTGTTAGCCAGAGTGATCCTAAACAAACGAGATGGCCGGTCTCGTGTTTAAATCGGCTCAACCAGGCTAGCAGCAAGCACTACTAATTGATATGCGTGGTGTGCGACTACTCATTTGTATCAGTCAGTAGTATGTAGCTCTATGGAAATACGCTTATTATTATTATTGTTCCCTTGGGTTCCTAGTGGAACATACGGCTTCAACTACACGTCTACACTTGCTTCTGTCTTCTGCTGTACTTTTCACCTGCATCCATCTTACTCCATACTGTTTCAACTCCTATTCACACGATCTCCTCCATGTCATCCTTGCACTGACGTCCCACTCACCGCTTCCCTTTCGGGTTCCACTCGAGCTATGGCCTGACGCGCGATGTCACACAACGGCCTCCTCTGTTCAGCGAGTGTCCAATCCATCTCCACTTTCTCCTGCATATTTGTCGGGCGTTTGTTTCTTGTTTTGTTTTGTTTGTTCCCATAGTTTCTTGTTGGTGATTCTTTCCGGCCATCTAATCATCAGTATAGAGCCAGCGAAGACAGTTGTTGTTGATAAAGGTGTGCAACAGGCTTTTGGAAATATTCTTTGTGACCCGTCGTCAAGTTTCTGATGCGTATAGAAGATCTGATATTATTAATTTATTATGTAAAACTTGGGCTCTGTGGTAGTGTATGTAATTCCACATTAATTTTTTAAAAATTAAATATATCACACACAGAATGAAACAGTATTATTAACTGGATGAATAGGTTTCGAACACCATAATAATAATAATAATAATAATAATATGCTTTATTCCAGAAACAGTACTAGTGGTACATTGTGGAATTTTCAGCACATATCTACAATATTTGCATCTAATTTTACAAACATTTAAAAGGAGTATTAAGCAAACAAAAAAATAAACCTAAAGACACCAACAGCATAAAGAGACGGGAAAAACACAAAATAATTATAAATGCGAAAAAGTACCAAGAAGTAGAAAGGTAAATAAACATCATATAATAATATCTCAGTATGGGGTATTGGAAGCTATGATATGATTATGCATGGTGACAGTAAAGCTATAGTCATACAAGAAGTTATGAAATGATATTTAAGAATATTTATCACCAAGGTGATCAGTTAATTTGATTGAAACAACATTAAACAATCCCAAAATAACATTTCAGGGTTGTTGTTTTGTTTTTAATTGTCAGGTCGAATGCAGTGTTTGTAGTGGTAGTGTGAGTAATCCTGAATGATACAAAATTTTTTAAGATGGTGACTATGGCGTTCACAACCAATCTATTATTATTCATATTCATATCAGTTTAGTCACATGGTTTTATGATTTGACTTATATATAGATTTTCTCCCTTTGTCATTCACTCTCTCTCTCTCTCCCCAACTTCCATTTGTTGTGTGTTGCCACTTTGCACATCTCCGGTAGAGGCGTTGCATCATTCTGATTACACGTGTGTGTGGTGTTGAATTGATAAACAAAGATTCACTGACCAACGTCTCTGTCACTTCACCTATTATTATTATTGTATCCTTTAATTCCTAGAGGAACAAAAGGCTTCAGGCGTGCGTCTCCATTGCCTTCGGTTCTCTGCTAGAGTCTTCACCTTGCTTCAAGTCTGCCCACATATTTTCATCTCCTCTTCACATGACCTGCCCCAAGTCACCCTTCCACTGACGGCCAACTAGCTGCTTCCCTTTCGGGTTCCACTCGAGAGACGACTTGTCTAGTGATGTCACTTGATGGTTTCCTCGGAGTATGGCCAATCCATCTCCATTTCTTCCTGCCTATTTGTTTCACAATCGGTTCCTGGTTGGTTCGCTCATTGATACAGATCTCTGTTTCTGATCTTTTCTGGCCATCTGATCTTGAGTAGTATTCAGCGAAGACAACTGTTAATGAAGGTCTGTAGTTTGCTTGAGATGCTCTTTATGACGCTCAGTGCAAGTCTCTGATCCGTTTGTTAAGTAGCACTGACTTCACATTGGAGTTGAAAATCCGGATTTTATTTTTGATGCTGAGTGGTGCTGTTGACCTCCACACAGACTTTAGAGTAGTGAAAGCTTGTCTTGCTTTCCCGATTCTTGCTTTGATATCCTCGTCAGTTCCGTGTGCCTATAGTTGAAATGATGCTTCCCAGGTAGGTGGTAGAGGAGTTTGTTACTTTCAGGTTCCTCCCATTTATGCTGGCTGATTGTTGTCTGTTGTTGTTCTTGTCCAGGAATCTTCATTACGTCTGTTTTCTCTATGTTTACCTGAGGTCCTATCTTTGATGCTTCTTCTTCCAACTTGTTGCTTTTCACTTGCATATCTTCCAGTTTGTGGGAAATCAGACATATATCATCGGCGAAGTCCAGATCCTCCAAGTTAGTTTTTTGTGTGAGTCCATATTATGCCTGTTTCCTCATTGGCCGCTGTTTGTTGCATTATCCAGTCTACTGCAATCAGGAAAATCATTTGCGATAGTAGGCAGCCAGCTTGTCTTACTTCTGTCCTCACTTCTAAGTATTCCTTAAGTTTCCCGTTGTGGATTACTTGGCATGCAGCATTGTCGTACAGCTGTTGGATGAGATGTATAATTTTCGGTGGCACCCCACAGTAGCGAAGTATTTGCCAAAGCACCACTCTCTCTACCTAACTATATTACTTTTATATACTCTCACCCTGTCCCACACAACCTATTGTATGATTCCATGCAAGTGAATGCAATTCAGCGGCTGATTTCTGTTTTCTAGGTTATTTAACTCGACAGGATCAATCATTCTAAGTTCAATAATCTTACTGATTGACTCCGATCTACTAGTTTGACTGACCTGTGTAACTGACCTCACTCACAGTCATTACAGGGCATTGAATCTATTGTGTCCTTATGCCGACAAAGTGTATCTTGGAGAGAGAGACAGTTGGTTGGTTTGTTGGTCTAAATGCCACCTCGACTAATTCCAGCCTCATTGAGAATTCTACTTTCCCGCTGATAACATTGGCTGATGCCAGTCGCGCAAAAATCACGTATTAGTAGACAAATTAGAATTCATGAACTGGTCATTGAATCGGGTCCCAGGGGCTGCTTAATGGTCTACGAGCTCTCCACCTTGTAACCAGAAGGTCCTGAGTTAGAACCTCCTGTGATGGGTGCATAATGATGAAGAGTCTCCGACTAAGCTGACGAAACAGCTGTCCAGAACTCCCTGGTGGTTTTTAATGTTTCTCTAACTGCTGATATCAATTTATGATCAAACCATTAATTTAGTGTTTAATTGAATTTAGATTTCCCCATCGATTGATTGGATCGAAGTGCTTTGTATGAGGTTGACATGTTGGCTTCTCCTTGTACAGATGCTTCGACGATATCTGGCCAGGTAACTTGAAGTCAATTAGTGGATAGTGACTAGCAGTGGAATCGAAGATGAGCACTGGGTTCGAGCCTTGGTGGGAACACCATCACACCTGGATTATTTAGTGTCACTTAACCTATTAGGTTAGAGAATTCGATAAACACTAAGTACCTAAGCTGTTTACTGATCACTTTGTGAACTGCTGTATTGATTCGTTCGCTGAAGTAACAGAGTGCGTCAGTGGTTAACTGGTAGAATGCCCGCCAACCATGCAAATGGTACGAGGATCCGTCCTCGGCCAACGCACTCCTAAACCTCGCTAATCCGTTAGTAAGGCAGATAAAGAGGGAAGGTTGAGCATGAGGTTAGCGACCGCATCTCGTAAAAATAAACACCACTGCTACCGAAACTTCAAAGCTTTAGCTTGAAGCCTTATGTTCGACTTGAAAATAAAATAAAATAAAATTTTTCAAAAGAATGGCCGTTGCTCTAGGAACTTGATTTTTCGTGCTCGGAGAACATATCCCACTATGGCTAAGTAAAGGTGTAGTTAAAACTATTAACAGCTCGATATTAGACCATCTGGTGCAAACCGGTCACAAAGCCAGCGTAGAAGAATCCTTCTCTATAATCTACCGGGTGCCTAACAAATTACCAAAATCATCGAAGCACCGCATGCTCCAAATAGCACAGGCTATTGCAATTCGCCTCAAACAACCAGTGCTCTGTGTTCAAAAGAAACAAGTCCAGCCCCTACTACTGCCCTGGCCCTCAGTAGAAACTATAAACTCATGAATTTGTAATATTATCTTTCATAATTCTTCTGACATTCAGCTTATTTTATGTTGATGCTGTTCAGCTGTAATCTATCAATATTATTGATTCGATGTTATTTAAACAACATTAATGTCGTTCATAAGACTAATTCATTCATTCACTATAATGTATATATAATTGTAGAGCCTGATGAAGAAGGGGTTATCGAAAAGAGTACTCTTTGTTCCGAGTCCATTCTTTTGAAAATTTTAATGGGCATTTTTAATCAGTTAAAATAAAAATAATAAAAGTAAGTAGCGGCTACGACATCTTTCGAAATCTACTGTCTCTTTCTTTCTCTCTGGGTCCTTGAAAACTTATTTTGTAGGCATTGCTTTAAATTCTTCAGTTTTTTCTTCTTCAAATGATTCTGATAAACACTTTTTTTTTGAAGAAAGAAACAAATTTAAATTCTGTTTAATATTTTCTTGTTCTTGTTTTGTACTGAATTTATAAAAAAGTTTTTGATGAATCTCTCGTGTATATTTTTCAGACATTTTGACCGCATTGATGAACTTAGTAGACATGAAAGACCTGGCCATCCATCCATCTCTATCTCTGCATATATAAATATCTCCCCTCTTTATATTTCCTTATATGCTGTCTGTAAATGATTCTGCAATGATTCCTATTTAACAAATTACTAGTAATACCGATATGCGCGTATATATAAGTAATATATTTTGTTTATGTAAAAAAAAGGTTTATTGACCTAACGGCCAACAAGATAGATGAAAGGGAACAACGATTATGAATATGATATTCTGATATAAATATGACATGAGCACGCATCAATCGTTAAATATTTCCAACTTTTATGATTATTATTATCATTATTATCTCTCCCTGTCATCATATAAAAATGGATATTATCATTATTATTATTATTATCGTTATGTAGAATTCGTTTTTCACCATGACCTAATTCTTCCGAAATATACTCACTACTAATTCTACGACAACAACAATAGTGAATACTGCTCGTTTTTGTAGGCATTTTTGTTTTTGTATATCAGAGAGAGAAGCGTAAACATACTTAACTGACATGAAAATTCAACATTCATCATAATCATCAACTGTCAACAACAACCCCAACACCACCACCACCAAAAAAGACGCAATGAAGAACATTTCCACTATAACTGCCGACAGTAAAAACAAACAAACAAATAAACAGAAAGGAGAAATTGAAATCAAAACTATGTGACCTAGACACAAGGCGGAAAAATAGATAAATAAAACGGTAAAATAAGGAGTGAGAGAGAGACAGAAAAAGAGGGGTAAATAAAGTTAACAGGTGGTGGTGGTGGTGACGGCAGCAGGCGCGGGGGGGGGGGGAGGAAAACTTTTAAACTAAAAATATAATTTTCAATTAAAAACGATAATATAATATTTAACTCAATTTGGGCTTGCCGCCGGTTGACTGGTTCGATCGAAGTGCTCGGCCTCTAGTGTTGTTGACATGTCAGCTCTTCCTTGTGTAGATGTTTCGACGATTTGTTTGAGGAATTTCACCTGAAGTAGTTCAGCGAAGAGTCTCTTTTCGGCGAATTCATTTTCATAGCTGTACAATCGCAAATATATATGGTTGTTTTGTATGTGTGTGTACATTAAATTTGTCAAACGAAAATACAATTAGTAAGTTCGGATGAATTGGATGTTGATACTTTATATGAACGTCGACTTCAAAGGAGACCTACTCAGTGACGTCCTTAGAAGGAGAATCTCCACCTCTGTAAGAAGAACTTTCTTTGCGGCAACATTGAGAGTAGTCTTCTCTAGTTGCCCGCTGATCTGCAGTAGCCCAAAAGACAAGATCCCGCACTTGACCACTTCTATGTGTATATATCAGTTCACCTGTTGCTTTGGAGCCAGGTACATTGGTCGTTCAACGCGTATCCTGTCATAAAGGGTCAAAGAACACTATCCAGTGTGGCTACAGAAAGGAAGTAATGGCTGCATAAGGAGTGCAATAATCGAACACCTGGTCAACACTGGTCATTCCATCTCAACAAACGCCTCCTTCAAAGTAATCTACAAAGTGAAGAACAACCTTCCAAAGACAGTACGATTCCGTCTTCTTTGCATTGCAGAAGCCCTAGCCATTAAGCTAGAGGAACCAGAACTGTGCATACAAAAGAAAATTATTCAACCACTTTTACTCCCATGGTAACAACTGTGTTGATTTGACTTAACTTTTCTTTGTTTGTTTGTTTGATTTGACTTGACTTTTGTTTGTATGCTTATTTTTCTACTTAAAACCCTTGTGTAATTCCGTATATTTTGTTTCCATGTACACCCTGAGTACAACTCTTTCATTAAACTATTCATGTTATTACGTAACTCTTCTTTAACAATCGTTTGTGACAACTCATCACTTTTGTTACTACTCTCTTATATCAACATCCAACTCACCTGAACTTACTAATTGTATTTTCGTTTGACAAATTTAATGTACACACACATACAAAACAACCATATATATTTGCGATTGTACAGCTATGAAAATGAATTCGCCGAAAAGAGACTCTTCGCTGAACTACTTGTCTTCTGTCTATTAATGTTCGAATGGGAATTTTTCATGAAGTAATTGTGATGGATGTTGACTGAGACTAGCAGTGGAATCCAGGAAAATGTGCATTTCATCCTCCTATTTGAGACTAGTTGTCGGTTCCCCTCCCCCCCACCACCACCACCACTGAGGCTCGAACCCATTACCCCATCGTTTCGAACTACAAAATGTGTTAATCATTAGACTACATGGGCCACGAGAGTCACCTCCTACACTTCGGACCAATCAATCAACGGGAAAATCCAAATTAAATTCAATAATTACTAATACCCATTGCACAAAAGGTGGTTCTCGTGACCCAAATGGTCTAGTGGATAGTGGTTTGACGTTTGAAACGTTCGGGTCTCAGTAGGAAGATCATTATTGACACACACACACACTGGGGAATGTTGATACACCCACTCACTACCTGACGACTAGTCCTAAACAGGAGGGTGGAATGTGCGTTATCCTGGATTCCACAGCTAGTCACCATCCACCAAATTTACTTCAAAGGATAATATACTCAATAAACAGGGAGAAATAAATCCATGGCAGAGGTTAGGGATAAATATTATTAGGTGTTAGAGGCTACCGGATTCGTGACCAGTAGGGTGCAGCAGGTCGGGTGTGAGGACAAATACTCGCCGAAGACATTGGCTAGGAGTCGCGCTATGTCGTGAATTGGAAGAAGTTAGAATTCATGGGCCATTGGATCGAGTCCCAGTGGCTTAATGGTCTACGAGCTCGCCTTGTAACCAGAAGGTCCTGGGTTCGAATCCCGGTGGGTGCGTATTACTGAAGAGTCCCAAACTAGGACGAAACAGCTGTCCAGTACTCCCAGGTTTTCCAGTGGTTCTCTAACCAATGTCAGCTCATGATGAAAATCCTGTAACCAATCAAATCCCTACAAACCAACACTTGAATATTCGAACTTAGTGGCCTAATGGTAACACACTTGTCTCGTTATCTGATTGTTTTGGTCTTGATTGTGTATGTATGAAATTCTAGATGAGTCAGTTTAAATGAATACAGTCTTTCAATCTATTCACACTGAAATTTAGTCTGGGAATTAAAGGGATTTCATTTGCACACAACCAATGCTTCATTAGCACAAGTCGGTTGAAACAATGTGTTGAATGGATCTACAGCTGGAAGAGAAGCAGTTTAAGTAACCTGAAACCATAAGATTTGAATTACGAATAGTGTTAATGCCTAGGTCTTTTTTTCTCTCTCTCTTTTACTTGTCGTGTTGTTACCGCTTTAATGCACTCGAGTTTCCTCAATACACATACCACGGGAATATGATTTCTATCAAAACTAGATTCTGTTAGAACAGAAAGTAGAAAAATCTCTTTTTCATTCTCTCTCTCGTCCATATCGTTGATGATACACTCGAACAAATGGTGTTTTTATGATAGAATTGAAGCGTATTCAAACACTTCTAAAAAAACATGTAATTTTCACTGCAAAGCATAAATCATTCTTTAACCTTAAAGCATTATCCAAGGTTTTGCTCATTAAATATATGAGGACTACTGAAATACTAAAAATTCATTTACCAGACTACAGAGTAATGAGATTATTATTAATGTTCCCTTGGGTTCCTAGTGGAACATAGGGCTTCAACTGCACGCTTCTACTTGTTTCTGTCTTCTGATGTACTTTTCACCTGCATCAACTCCTCTTCACACGATCTCCTCCATGTCACCCTTCGACGTCACACTCGCCACTTCCCTTTCGGGTTCCACTCGAGCTATTGATATAAAAATAAAACTTGGGCACTGTGGTAGAGTGTAATTCCATTATGGGTAAATTTTATTTTGATAGAGTCTCACAGTGTTATACAGTAATATTTACTGATATAACACTGTGAGACTCTATCAAAATAAAATTTGCCCAAAGTAGAATTCCACTCGAGCTACGGCCTGACGCGTAATGTCATCCAGTGACCTCCTCAGCGAGTGTCCAATCCATCTCCACTTTCTCCTGCATATTTGTTGCTTGGCGATTGGTTCTTGTTTTGTTTGTTTGTTCCCATAGTTTCTTGTTGGTGATTCTTGGTGATTCCGGCCATCTGATCTTCAGTATAGAGCCAGCGAAGACAGTTGTTGATAAAGGTGTGCAACAGGCTGTTGGAAATATTCTTTGTGACCCACTGGCCAAGTTTCTGATCCATCCGTATAGAAGAACTGACTGACTTGACGTCGTTTGTATTGAAAATCCGAATCACTTTGTTGTTGATGCAGGCTGAGTGAGTGACAGCGGAAGATTTCCAGATTGGTTGTTTCAGGTTGATGAATGTGTTTCTCGCCTTCCCGATTCTCGCTCGATTTGACATCGTCGTCCGTTCCTCGTGTAGTTGAGACAATGCTCCTTAGATAAGTGAATGAATGAAGTAACCTCTTTCAAATCCCTCCCGTTGATGGTGATTGGCTGTGGATCTTGCTGCTGATGTTCTTGTTGTTGGTTGGTTGGTTATTTTCATAACCTCCGTCTTGTCTATGTTCACCTGGAGTCCTGTCTTCGCTGCCAGTCTCTTCGACCAGTTTGTCGGTTTTCGCTTGTAAGTCTTCGATTCTGTGTGACATCAAACATAAATCATCCACGCGCGAAATCCAGGTCTTCTAGATTCTTCACGTCGGTCCAGGATATCCCTGTCTTCTCGTTTCCCACTGTCTGTCTGACGCATAATCCAGTCCACCACAATTAGGAATATCATTGGTGATAGTAGGCACCCTTGTCTGACTTCTGTGTTTACTCCAAAATCCTCGCTGAGTCTTCCCTTGTGGAGGGATCACTTGACATGTGCCGTTGTCGTACACCTGTTGAATAAGTTTGATGAATATTTGGGGTACGCCGTAGTACTCGAGTAGTTTCCAAATTACTTCGCGGTCAACGCAATATTACTTCCTAACATTCAGTTGATCATTTAATTATATATTTATATTCATTGAATATTTTTTGTCTTGGCGGACTGTTTAAATCCCTGGGCTACCGGAATTTCTATTCAGGAAAATGATGCTTAAACGTTTAAGCTGAAAATTTCTGTATTATGTGTTCATATATTGTCTGAAATAAAACTTTATTATTATTATTAATCTCATCAGTAGAAGTCGAATGTTTTATTTTGTAATAAAAATCTCCGTAGAAATGAGAGCATGAAAGCATAAGATCTTTCCCGTTTAAATTCAGCCATTTTTGAAATAAAAAATATTGAAAAAAATTGATTTACCCATAAAGAATTTCATCATGAGCTAAGATCGTCTTGGAGAATTACTGGAAAACCAGCACTAGAGTACTGGACAGCTAGCTGTTTTTTTTTGTCAGCATGTTTCGGCGCTCTTCAACAGCATGCATTCACCGAACTTCTCCTTGTAACCAGTAGGTCCTGAGTTCGAACCGCAACAAGTGGGTGCTTACTACTAAAGAGTCCTCAACTAAGCTAACGAAACAGCTAACTGTCCAGTACTTCCAGTTAATTTTTCCAACCGATTTCAGCTGATCATGATGAAATCCCGCAAAACCGATCAATCAAATTCTCGCAAACTAACACTTGAGCAAAATTATCTATTGTCTCTCTTTTCCTCTTTTTATTTAGACTAAATATAGAATCAAAACAAAAAAAAATTTTTTTTCCCTTCAAATGACTGGATATCCTTCTTTTACAAATCCTCTAGTTGAACATCATTCCTCAGCATTCTCAATTCCAATCCCATTAAATAAATCTCAGAGTATATTAAAACCTTCTGGTGTTGTTCAAAATTCAATGGGAATTAATCAATCGAATGCTTATTCAAATTTAACGCTACTCAATAATTGTCCGCCAGTAATTCATTCAAACAATAATATTAATAATAATAGGATGCAATCAACTCCATCGATTTTAAAACAAGATGAATGTCCTCCATTAAATTGGTTAATTTACAGTCAATTATGCAATTTAATGTACTCAAAGATGTCGAATAGGGTTTCATACAATAGCAATAATAATAATAACAATAGTTGTAACAGTTTTAACAATTATGTCAACAATCACAATGACTTCTTGTTGAAGAAACAACAACAAACTACAACACCTTTGATAACTTCGTCGGAATATGAAAAAGATAAAAAATTTATGAATACATTCCATAATAATTCATATTTCCCTACAGTCGACAACAAGACTAATGTCTGTCAGAATGAAATAAGCAATACTACTATACTACTACTACTAACTATTCTCATAATCTTCTAACACAAAAGAAATTTACAAAAGTACATATGAATAAAAAAAGACAAAAGAAGACTGTATCAAATATGAGTATGAGTATATCTAATCAAAACCAATGTAAAAATATGCATTTATTGAATAGATGTAAAAGTTGCCCACCCGTTATCCTTTCAAATGTATCAGCTTCATTCGATATTATGTCAAATGATCAATCCTGTTATACTACTGATACTACTACTAATAGTAATAATAATTTACAAATGAAATTTCGAAGTTCAAGTTATGATTCAATTGAAAAAAAACCCAGAGAATTTAAAATATCAAATGATTTCAACAAATCTAATAAATTAAATAATAATAATATTCATCCCTATAATTCTTCACATCATATATTGAAAATCCCGCGGAATTCATTAAAACAACCATCGACCTTGAACAATATAAATATTGAACAAAAAACACAAAAGAATAATTGTAAAGTATCATTAAAGGATAAAGACAGTATGAAAAGTTTTGGATCCTTTCCGATGTCATCATCATCATCATCGTTATCATCATCATCATCACCATCCTTATCATCGATATCAACATCAACATTAGCATCAATAACAACGATGCAATTCAACGATGCATTAAACGATGATATATGTTGCCAGGCCAATTTGAATTGTCCGCAAAATCTAGTTACACAGAATAATAAAACAGTAGACTCATCACCGACTCGTGAAGCATTTTTACAGTATTATTTAACGTGTTATTATGAAGAAATGATGCGTTACTTTATACAACATCAAATGTCAACGGTGAATACTTCAAACTGTAGGAATACTATCAATAATACTGGCAATAATAATAATAACAATTATAATAGTGCACAGACAATGCCATATCCAAATTCATGTTTGACAACTGCACAAAATATCAATAATAAACAGAATATTAGTAGTAAATTCCCTTCACATTTCACATTTGAACCATCCAGCAGGCATCATGACTTGGATAACTCGAAAAATTCTACAGAAAACTTTATTAAAAAGGAATTTATTATGCGACAAGACTTGTGCCATTCTCAAAAAAATAATGATCAACTCATCATAAATCGAAGTGAAAGTAAACATACTACTAGTTTCTCTATGACTGACAGTAGTATGCGTAACAATTTTACGGGTGACAGTGCCACCACTGGTAAAAAGATGTTTAATGAATCAAAAGAGTTGTATATTGAAAATAAAACGAGTCTACGAAATAACTATACTACAAGTTATCAAATAAATTCAAAACAGTCTCAAAGAGGATGTATTCAACAGAATCTGTATGATATAGGTGAAGAGAATTGTGTACAGTTAATGAGTTATCAAGATCCCTTCAAGAAGTCATATCCATGCTTAACTACTCATGATCGCGATGATATTGATGATGGTGATACTGTCGATGACAATCCCTGCAGTAATACAAGTAGCTCTCATATCTTAACATCGTCTAATAATAGACTGGATCTTATGAATCAATTAAATAGTGATAGATTGGAGTATAAAGCTCCAGGAAGTCATAAACGTACACGAATACATCGGGGTTTAAATTCAGTTCGTATGTCCTCTGTTGTCAACACACTCAATAGTAATAATAATAATAGTCCTACTACAGATAATAACCGTGTCTCAGGACGTTCGCCAATTAAAAAATTATTATCGACTGCGAATAATAAACCTTCAACCTCGTTATCCCCACCACCAACAGTAATATCACCAGTAGTAGTAAAATTCCCTCGGTTATTATCCCCTTCATCGAGTAATTCAATCACACCAAGACGTGATACAAAACGTAATGATACATGTGAATATTGTGGTAAAATATTTAAAAATTGTAGTAATCTGACAGTACATCGACGTAGTCATACAGGCGAGAAACCCTATCAATGTAAACTGTGCAACTATGCATGTGCACAATCGTCTAAATTGACAAGACATATGAAAACACACGGCAAGGATGGTAAACCAAGATATTTATGTAAATATTGTCATACACCGTTTATAGTACCGTCTACACTAGAAAAGCATATGCGTAAGTGTATGCATTCAAAGCATTTATTAGGCGCACATTCAGTGAATCGTCATAAACAAATGTTTAAACAGAATCCTCCTGGAAAATGGCTTCAATCATGGCTAGTGACAACAGCGACACCATCGGAAGCTACAAGTACAGGATTTCAAGGAGAAGAAAGAAGTCAGAATAATATTATCAACTTTAAATTGAATAATTCGAAGAAATTCAAATCACGTGCTTCAATGAACACGATAACAGAAGCATCGTTATCGTCACCATTATCATCATCATCATCAACATCGTTCACAACACCAGCTTTAATGACAAGGGATCATCAAAGGGGAACAGTACCACATATGGACTATTTCAATCTGGCTAAAAATCAGCTAAGATATTCAGATATCAATAGTTTTATGAATGAAAATTTTGACTGTACAAATAGTTGTTTGTCTTCTCTAGCATCAAGCAGTGCTAAGTACTCATTGGATCAACAAAAACTGTCATCATCATCATGTTTTAACCCTGAAATGAATTATTCTCCCATCAGAAATGATAATATTCTACAAGAAGACTATTCAATGAAGCCTTCTTCGATCTCTGAAACTTTTAATTATCGTCCATCTATTCTCCATAATAAATATCACCAAGATGATGATATAAACTTGTTTCTACCACCGAATTCATCAAGGTCACCGTATCATATACAAACGAATAATTTGTCAGATTTCAAGAGGAATTCCTCCCTGATGATGACATTTTCACCGAATGCGTTTAAATCAGCATCACTAGGCAACAACACATCAACACTAACAGATTCAATTCGAACAAGTTCCAGTGTATCAGATAACTTTATGTCGATTGGTGAAAAGAAGCCTGTGAATAGCAATGGTGCTCATAATAATAATAATAATAATATCAGGCATTTGTCACTTTTAATGTCTAAAATTCTTGACAATTCACTGGATACAGAAATGACGACATCGATCAATCGAAATGCTTCAACCGCTTCTTCTTCTTCGTTTTCTTAATCAGTGAATTAATTTTCAAAAAGGCGCAAATTTTGAAAAGAAGATTATTTAAGAAAATATTTTAATTTGTCAATTTTGTTGTTATTGTGAGTAATATATAATTAGGTGACAATACTTACACTATGCATACTACTGATATTGGTCCCATTAGAGTAGTAAGTACTAATCTTGTATCAAAGCAACAAAAAAAACTCTACTGTGATTTGTTTTTTCCCAATGTTATATGATATCTTGCCCATCACTATAGCAACTGTATGTACACATACGTATACATAAATTCATCCTTTACGACATTCCTGACAGAGACATTCTACAAACAGTTTATACTTATACCTATTATTATTGTTATTATTATTAAGTAATATGTGAATATGTTAACAAAATAATTTCTTTTATAAACCCCCCTCCTCCCAAAAAAACAATAAAGTGGCCGATCATAAGCATTTGTTTCCAGTCTCAGTGAATAAAGATAGGTCTTGTAAATCTTATTTAGGCTGCCCCCCCTCCGCTTTTAATACAAATATCACTGAGAGACCTGTTCATAATGTTCCTTCTTAAGTAATGAATTAACATTATACAATTACTCAATGGATATTTTGACAATAAAAACGATTATATAATGAATAATATTGTATATTTTAATGTATTCAAGACAAATAAATTCTTTTTTTTAAAACTAAACGTGTATTATTATTATTGTTCCCTTGGGTTCCTAGTGGAACATAGGGCTTCAACTGCACGTCTCCACTTGCTTCTGTCTTCTGCTGTACTTTTCACTTGCATCCATGTTAATCCATACTGTTTCAACTCTTCTTCACACGATCTCCTCCATGTCACCCTTGCACTGACGTCCCACTCGACACTTCCCTTTCGGGTTCCACTCGAGCACTGGCCTGACGCGCGATGTCACCCAGCGGCCTCCTCTGCTCAGCGAGTGTCCAATCCATCTCCACTTTCTCCTGCATATTTGTTGCTTGGCGATTGGTTCTTGTTTTGTTTGTTTGTTCCCATATTTTCTTGTTGGTGATTCTATCCGGCCATCTGATCTTCAATAAAGAGCCAGCGAAGACAGCTGTTGTTGATAAAGGTGTGCAAGAGGCTGTTGGAAATATTCTTTGTGACCCGCCGCCAAGTTTCTGATCCGTACAGAAGAACTGATATTATTAATATATATATTATGAGAAACCTGGAGATTGTTATGAGATTTAATAAGCGTTATTGAGGTTGGTAGGCGTCCAGGATCCGACATCGAAGGCAGTGTGATTCTAGGGATACCGTTAAGAGGTCTGGCGAAAACTCCCTACCACAGTTCCCGTGAACCTGACTCGCAGGTCGTTCGTTGACCAGTCGATTTCAAAGTTTGACAGCCCAATAGACAGAGAAGAGGCATTTGCAGACATTTAGGAGCCAATGGTTTGGTGAAGACGGAGATCCATTGGTTGTGGCAGTAACCTTGACAAATCTTCTATTACGCAAGTTACCAGCCTTAGATAAAGGTTTGAAAACTCAGCTTCTAGCTTCCCAGTTTGTGGAAGGCGCATAATTACAGCTATTTTTCACCAGTTGCAGTTAGTGAATGCAGCCTAACCTACGGAAATAAATAAGCTGATGGAAATCACAAAAAAGTTAATGAGTCCTATAGTCTCATCAGTGATTGATGAATTCCAAGACCTGGGTTCGAACCCCGGTGGGTGCGTACTGATGAAGAGTCCCAAACTAGGATGAAACAGCTGTCCAGTACTCTTTCCAGGTTTTCCAATGTTTCTCTAACCAATGTCAGCTCATGATGAAATCCTTTCACCAATTCCAAGACCCTTGAAAGATGGCATGACAGATCAGAGAGTTTCAGGCAGAAATAGATGTCAACAATTCTAGTCATGGAAAATTCCCATTGTAACATATAGAAAATCAAAACAAATGATTCAGCGAAGAGACTCTTTTCAACGAATTTATCATCATGCTGTACAATCGTATATATATGGTTTTTAAGAAGTTATATCCGGTGAGGGAATTGAAACATAGGTGTGAATGCATAAAATAATAATAGTAGTATGAATTGCAATTAAGACTAAAATGTTTGTGATTATAATCGTAGTTAAATGTCAAGTGGCAAAGCAAATTAATGTCATATACAGAATAATTCATAGGATGGATAGAACTTGAAAAAAAGTGTGCAATTATAAGATTAGTAGACAAATCGAATAAAATAAAAACGTTACGTAATATTGTGTGAAATTTAATAGCATTGAATTTAATTTTGTAAAAAGGAATTGATTCAGAATGACAAGTGGAACAAGTGAAATAATACCGGGGACAGTTAAAAGTGAGAGTAGTAATAATAACAATTGACGTAATAAGGAAGAGTATACAAATTAAATAGACAAAATGAAAAGATGAAAAATTGGTAGAGCCAAAATATGATTAGGGATTACCATACTTTAGCATAGAGGGATTAAGACCATGAGAGTTGGAGGGGTTGAACGAACTTTTTCTGTACACAGAGATCTGGCTTTTCTATTTCGATAGCCAAAGCTTCAGCAATACAGATGAGTTGGGTACGTAGGGATTTGGGTAAATTACTCTTTGCCTTGTAGATGACTTTAAAGGTGGAGACTATAGAGATAGGGTGATCATTATCGACCAGATGTTCAATGATCGCGCTTCTTATTGCTCCACTTCCACCTTTACGTAACCATGCAGGATAGTGTTCTTGCACCCTCTTGGACAAAACTCGTGCCGAACGACCGACATACCTAGCTCCAAACGAGCAGGTGAATTGATAAACACACATAGAGTTGGTCAACAGCGGGAGATGCAGCAGGGAATGTTCTTCTCAGGGACTGTGATATCCTTCGTTTCATGATATCGGAAGCTAAGTCCTAGTGTGGTGAGAGCTGGCTGCTAGCCAAAGTTGGTAGACAGTAATTGACGTCAATGTTTATGTCCCCAATATTGATGGTGAGAAAATGAGAACAAAGGCTTTGCGTAGGCGGATACAGTTAGCATATGGATGATGTGACACAGCCACAAAGAGATGCAAGGTTAACTTTCTGTGAGAAACAACCAATCAAAAGACTGTATTTTCTACTAACAATAATATACAATAATATACATTAAAATCTGTAAATATGCGTTGATTTCCTTAATAAACGATCTGTTGCCTGACCCTTGTCTTCTGTTGTCATACTAGTACCAAATACTGCTGTTTACTGTTATTATATTACGCATGTATCACGATCTACTTTGGCATTCTTTAGTGTTGTATAAACATCACCATATGTAAAGATGAACAGAAGGCCGATTGCATTCCAACGACGATTGAGTCATTCTGAAGATCAAACTTGTTAACAGCTAGTAATTGGTGATATAACGTGAAAGTCAAATAATACTTTATAATAAAGGTTTCCTTGTAATTCCCAACGCATGAATGAATGAAAAAGACAAAACGATATTAATGTTTTTACTGACGTTTCGCTATTTCAAATGCTGCTGCTAATAGCTTTATCAAAGTAGTAATATTAAACCCGAAGAATTTACAAAATCCACTCAGCTTATATTATGCAACAACTTAATCATCGTTCCTCAGCATGGGGTCATTTTTACGATGTCAAGTTGGCTAATTGGTGTAAAGATAACAAAACCAGGTGTAGATTGTTTTGTTGGATTTGATAAGTGTGTAAAATTATACAAAAGCAGCGTGTGTGTTTACATAATGAAATTGCTTATCACATTCGTGTTGATTTTGTCATTTCATGGTGTAGTGGGGGGCGGGGACTATTCTAGTCCATCATTCCTATTCAAACAATTTGGATTCCATTTGATCATATGAAGTGCCTCTGATGATATGAGACGTTCTTTGTGATTTCTGAAATGCTTTTTCTGGATGATGATTTCAATATTGTCAAAATCAATTTTGTGACCTGATTCTAAAGCGTAGCGTTTAGACGACCTATGGCTGATGATTTTTCAAGCTTTTCTAGTTCAAGCATTGGTTTGTAGGGATTTGGTTGATTGGTTACAGGATTTCATCATGAGCTGACATTGGTTAGAGAACCATTGGAAAACCTGGGAGTACTGGACAGATGTTTCGTCTTAGTTTGGGACTCTTCAGCGGTACGCACACACCGGGGTTCGAACCCAGGACCTTCTGGTTACAAGGCGAGCTCATATACCGTTAAGCCTCTGGAACCCGATCCAATGGTCTATGAATTCTAACTTCTGCCAACTCACGATATAGCGTGACCGCTAGCCAATGTCTTCGGCGAGTATTTGTCCTCACACCCGACCTGATGCACCCTACTGGTCACGACTCTCCACTAGAATCTCAGGTAACTACCTACCTGAATAGGGCCAGTCGCCAGTGAGCATCTCATTGATATTCAAGTATTGGTTCTAGTTCAACTGGATTCCTCGGTTAGGTGATTTTTTGGGACTCAAAGGCCATCAATGCATATCAGAGCACTGATATCCTGAGTTGAGACAAAACAACTGTCCGTTTCTCCTTAGTTTTCAACAGTTCCTTAGATGATACTAATTTATCTTGAAATCTATCTTAGAATGGTAATATTGTTGAGGGTGTTCTCGTGGAATATCTATCCTTGTAGTTTGATAGACATTTCAAAAGCACTGAATTTTGAAGTGGTATTATATTTAATCCACTTGTTCGTTGGCGATCATTTGTAATGAGTATCTGTTATTATCAAGGAAACTGTGAGTGATGATGTTCCCATAGAGGCTCGAACCCAGTGCCTATAGATTTCAACGCCGAAGAGTTATCCACTGGGCCACTTGGAGGAAATGCGCATCCTGGATTCCAGTGCTAGTCACCAGCCACCAGGCATTGTCGAAGCATCTGCACAAGAAGCCGACATGTCAACCTGAGACCGAGCACTTCGGTCCAATCAGTCGACGGGAAAATCCAAAATTCAATTAAACTGTTTAATACCTTTGAAATACAATGTGTTTCACACAGTAAAAGCTTTTTCACTAGTTGGTTATTTACTAGACAACGACTAACAAAGATGTCTATTTACAGTGTAATATAATGTCAATAAGCTAAATACATTTCCCTCAAGAGTAAGGCTTTACAGACTTCCAACTCCATTGTGAAGTCAGTCGGTGCTACTATACGGATTAGAGATTTGGCCGCGCCGCGTCACGTAGGCCACTTCGAACAAACTACAGACTTTCATCAGCAGTCGTCTTCACTCAATACTACTCAAGATCAGATGGCAGGCCAGAAAAGATCAGCAATAGGGACATCTGAGAGCGGACCAAACCAGCAGGAACCCATTGTGCAACAAATATGCAAGGAGAAATGGAGGTGGATTGGCTGACCATACTCTGAGAAAACAAACCATCAAGTGACATCTCACGCCAGGCTATCGCTCTCGAGTGGAAACCGAATGGGAGGTGGCGAGTTGGTCGTCAGTGCGAGGGTAACATGGAGAAGATGAAAGCATGTGGGCAGACGTGGAGCCAGGTGAAAAAGGTTGGCAGAGAAGCGAACGCAATGGAGACGTGAGAGTGAAGTCCTATGTTCCTCTAGGAACTAAAGGAAACAATAATAATAAATAAGTAAGGCGTTGCATGTTCTACATTTACATTTCAGACAGTTGTACTGAGCTGTAGCATAATTTCTTAAAAGCCATGTGTTTGGTACGGTGTAATGCGCTACAAAAAATTGCGTTACCAATATAACTCCATTACGGATAAAATTTTATTTTGATAAAGTCACACAGTATTTGTTATACAGTAATATTTACTGATGACTACCCTTCGAGCACAATTAATTGCTGCTCATAATCATATCAAGGCACTACTCACACAACTTTCATGCTTCACTCATATACATGAGTAAAAATAAAGTACATTCGGAAATAATATTAGTGTTATCAATCAAATGCAATCAGATGGGAAAGAAGATGTTTTTACAGTAAAATAAATAAGTAACTTGTCAGAATGCTAGAATGTGAATTGAATACATTTTAAGATTATTTATTATCCTCTTCTGATTTGACTGACTGGTGGTAATAATATCTTCCATATCTCCGGTATTAGCGATGATGAGTCACTTCTATTGCATGTGTTATGTGTAGACTCCATGAACCAGATAGGATTCAGTAATCACTCTCTTTCTCTCCATCTCCACCTAACTATATTACTTTTGAAATTTTGACTCTGTCCCACCCATCCTATTGTGTCGTTGTACGTTGTTAATGCATGCAGTGCGACTGCTGAGCTTTTTTCTAAATTACTTATCCTCGCGAGTGGGATCAACCATTCTTACCTTAGCTAGATCCTTATGTTCCGACAATCTGACTACCCCCGACATACCAGTTTGACCTATGTAGTTGACTTAACTCACAGTCACTGCAAGGTATTTTGTAAATTATATTACTTTGTCTAATTGGGTCCACCGACAGGGTCTTTTTGCCTACAGAGCTTGTCCTACCTGAGTGAGTTTGTAGGTTTAAATGCTCACCCTAATTCCTGATTTATTGAGAATCCCGTGTGTAGGGCCTCAGATGTCCCCTCCTCACATGGTAAAACTGTAGATGTCTTATATTCTCTCTTATTTATGTTATCATTATTAGTTTCACCATTATTTTCATTTTGCTTTTGACCTTTTTTGATATTCCTAATGAATTTTATAGGATAGTTATTTAACACCAACCAGCCATTCTTCTATCTGTTTCATTTCATCATTTAGGTCTCTTTTTTGTGCTACTTAGTGTTATTGTTCGGTTTGTTAGACACGCTTAACTAAGCCTGCCTTTACAAACAGATAACGAATGAGATGAATTGAAGAAGTCTAAATATCTATTAGCATAATGTGTTGGCTTTTTATAAACGCTAATGTGCAGTTTATCCTTCTTCTGTTCATATTATTCTACAATCTAATATCATGGCTGATTCTCCTTGTTTATTTTCTGATTCAAATGTGAAGTGCAGTCAGAAGACCACTGAAGGAACATCCGTTAGCTGATGGATGACTTGTCCCAAATAGGAGGGTGAAACGTACGTTGTCTTGGACTGCACTGCTAGTCTCAGTCACCATCTAACAAAATTATTTGAGAAATATCTGATTGCATAACAGAATTGTGTTTATTATAAGTAGGCTGCCATCAGTATGAATTAAATTTTTCTTAGTGTGCAGCAGTACTTTCCATGGATCTTATTGATTTCTCACAATATAAGACGATTTTATTGACACACAAATTAACATTTTGATGTAGTTGCATTCTCTGAGCTGGATGGGTGGTTTATTTACGAAGCTTTCATTACCCCATCACCAGGCAACATCTTCAATTTGAAGTGAGCTTTTAGATTTCTCCAAGAGTTTATTAGTCAACTCTCCTGGTGAGTGGTGACCTTGAACATCGTCATTGCTTGTTTTTGTGTGTTTTCACACCATCTAGGCTACTTGTGCTATTGGTATTGATGCTGATTGTTTCCTTGACCTGAAGTTTGACCCTTTGCGTGTGTGTGAGATTTCCTTCTTATCGATAGGTAAATTTTGTATATCTCGATGTGTCTATTGATTGACGATTCACTGGAATACCAGGAGGGCTTCTAAAAATTCTCTCGCATTCTTGGTGCTTCCTCTGTTTGATATTTGAACGTTGGTTGTCCCAGTCTAACTGATGTCCGTGGTTGTCTGTATGCAGCGATATGAGCGAGAGAGTGGATGTCATGTCTTTTGACGGCTAGTTTATGTTCATGGATACGAAGACGAAGGGGACGTCCACTTTGGCCAATGTAGTTTTTATCACAGTCGTTACAATTTATTTTGTAGATGATGATGTTGGTTTTATCTTCTTTCGTTGTTGAGTCTTTTAGTTGACATAGAGCCAGCCGAGTGAAGTGATTTTGTTGGTTTGTGTGAGACATCAATTCCTAAAGGTTTGAAGAGTCTTGCAGTGATTTCTGAAATGTCCTTTATATTTGATAGGGCGATTTTCTTTGTGCTTTCCTTGGGAGCCTTTGATTTGGTAGGTTGGCTTGGGGGTATATGTCTTCTGACGAAATTCCGTGGATATCCATTCTTTTGAAAGATATCCATGACACATTGACATATACAAACCGTACCAATCAATTAGAAGGAAATCTCACCCCCCAAAGTGTCAAACTTCAGGTCAACGAAACAGTCAGCATCAATACCAATAGCACAAGTAGCCTAGATGGTGTGAAAACACACACAAAAACAAGCAATGACAACGTTCAAGGTCACCACTCACCAGGAGAGATGACTAATAAACTCTTGGAGAAATCTAAAAGCTCACTTGAATTCAAGTTGAAGTAAGTAAGCGCTGAAGATGTTGTCTGGTGGTGGGGGCAATGAAAGCTTCGTAAATAAACCACCCGTCCAGCTCAAAGAACACGACCACATATCAAAAACATCAACCTGAGCTATAAATCTTCTCCATCATACACAAGTTACCATTGCTTAAAATGACTTTCTACAATAGAATAAAATCAATCAACAAAATTTAATTGTTTATAGTACTCATTTGCCTGAGTAATAATAATAATAATAAGAAAAATGACAAGCAGACCTAAAGAGTTGAATAAAGTTCAAGTGAATGAGTTCAACGTAAGATTCATAGAAAATGGCGTGATTCCTGTCAGCTATATTTGTATTAACTCAGTTAGTAATTAGTCGTGTTTGTTTTAGAAAAATGCCGGATTACAAAACCGGAATATTTAAACAAAATATATATTTGTGTTCTATTTAACCGGAGATCTATAATATAAATAAGCGATACATTTGTCCATTATGCTAATGGCACTGAAATTCAACCATTTTGGTAGATTTATAGTGTAGCAACATTAAAAAAACCCGATGATAACTAAGATTACAACATTTCAACAATACTAGTGTCACCGTCATAGGCCAGTTTTACAGTGCTCTCGTGAGCTAGCCCTGTTCGAGGATGTTTCATGAATAATATGTTTGATCACTGCTACCTACCTCTATAGGATTGTATACAATCGATAACAGCACTATGTGGTTAGGGCATTTTTTGTCAGTTATGTTAGATTGTAAAATAAAACGAATAGAAGTAGGTAAATTTCACACTAGTGTTTATAAAAAGCCAACACATTCTGCTAATAGATATTTAGATTTTAATTCGTCTCATCCGTTAACCGTTAAGGCAGGCTTAGTTAAGCGTGTCTAACAAACCGAGCCATAGCACTAAGTAGCACAAAAAAAGACCTAAACGACGAAATAAAACAGATAGAAGAAGCGTTGGTGTTAAATAACTATCCTATAAAATTCATTAGGAAGATCACTAAAGGACAAAAACTAAATAAAAATAATTGTGGAACTTGTAATGATAACATAAATAAAAGAGAATATAAGTCATCCACTGTAATATCATATAAGGAGGGGACATCTGAGACCCTCCCTACGTAGGATTCTTAATAAAGCAGGAATTAGAGTGGCATTCAAACCTAAAAACTCACTCAGGTAGAACAAGCTCTGTAGGCGAAAAGACCCAGTGGACCCAATTAGACAAAATAATATAATTTACAAAATACCCTACAATGACTGTGAGGTCAACTACATAGGTCAAACTAGTAGGTCAGGGGTAGTCAGATTATCAGAACATAAAAATTTAGCTAAGGGAAGAATGGTTGACCTTGAAAAGATAAGTAATTTAGAAAAAAGCTCAGCAATTGCACTTCACGCATTAACAAACAACCACACAATAGGGTGGGATAGGGTTAAAGTTCTAAAGAGTAACATAGGTAGGTGGAGATAGAGGTTGATTACGGAATCCTTGTTCATTGGGTTAGGGCATTTGTTACAAAAGTCATCCCAATGGCCTACATATCGTTCATTATTTGACAGTTTTTAGGCTGATTTGGAAAAGTGGTGAGGTGGTCAGCGCTTGCCTGCCACCGTGGAATATATGGAGTTCCATAGCTAGTGTGACTCGCCAAAATATCGCTTCGCATTGGTTAGTATTTATTCAATATTATTTTTATACAGTCTTCAATCACTTAACAAGAGTTAAGTAGGATGAACAGTGACGCGATCATTTTCTCGGTAAATGTGTGCGATGTAACAGTTAAGTCTGAAATACAACTAACAATTATTATTATTTTATTATTGTTCCCTTGGGTTCCTAGTGGAACATAGGGCTTCAACTACACGTCTCCACTTGCTTCTGTCTTCTGCTGTACTTTTCACCTGCATCCATGTTATTCCATACTGTTTCAACTCCTCTTCACACGATCTCCTCCATGTCACCCTTCGACGTCCCACTCACCGCTTCCCTTTCGCTACCCACTCGAGCACTGGCCTGACGCGCGATGTCACCCAGTGGCCTCCTGAGTGAGTGTCCAATCCATCTCCACTTTCTCCTGTATATTTGTTGAGCGATTGGTTCTTGTTTTGTTTGTTCCCATAGTTTCTTGTTGGTGATTCTTGTTCTTTCCGGCCATCTGATCTTCAGTATAGAGCGAAGACAGCTGTTGTTGATAAAGGTGTGCAACAGGCTGTTGGAAATATTCTTTGTGACCCACTGGCAATTTTCTGATCCATCCGTATAGAAGAACTGACTGACTTGACGTCGTTTGTATTGAAAATCCGAATCACCTTGTTGTTGATGCAGGCTGAGTGAGTGACGAAGATTTCCAGATTGGTTGTTTCAGGTTGATGACTGTGTTTCTTGCCTTCCCGATTCTCGCTCGATTTGACATCCTCGTCCGTTCCTCGTGTAGTTGAGATAATGTTCCCTAGATCGGTGAGTGAATGAAGTAACCTCTTTCAAATCCCTCCCGTTGATGGTGATTGGCACTGGATGTTGCTGCTGTTGTTGTAGTTGTTGGTTGGTTATCTTCATAACCTCCGTCTTGTTTATGTTCACCTGGAGTCCTGTCTTTGCTGCCAGCCTCTTCGACCAGTTTGTCGGTTTTCGCTTGTAAGTCTTCGATTTTGTGTGACATCAAACATAAATCATCCACGCGCGAAATCCAGGTCTTCTAGGTTCTTCACGTCGGTCCAGGATATCCCTGTCTTCTCGTTTCCCACTGTCTGACGACGCATAATCCAGTCCACCACAATTAGGAATATCATTGGTGATAATAAGCACCCTTGTCTGACTCCTGTGTTTACTCCAAACGCCTCGCTGAGTTTTCCGTTGTGGATCACTTGACATGTGCTGTTGTCGTACAGCTGTTGAATAAGGTTGATGAATATTTGGGGTACGCCGTAGTACTCGAGTAGTTTCCAAATTACTTCGCGGTCAACGCTGTCGAAGGCCTTCTCAAAGTCTATAAAGTTGAGGTAGAGGTTTGATTGCCATTCCATGCTTTGTTCGATGATGATGCGTAGAGTTGCAATTTGGTCAGAACATGATTTGCCTTTCCTGAATCCAGCTTGTTCTGGTCGGAATTCTGTATCCAGTGCGTCCTTTATTCTCTCCAGGATGATGCGACTCAGGATTTTACTTGGCGTCGACAGGAGCATGATTCCTCGCCAGTTCTTGCAGAGTCCTAAGTCGCCCTTCTTTGGTAGTTTCACGAGGTAACCTTTCCTCCAGTCAGTAGGCACCTTTCCCTCCTTCCACACCTTTTGCAATAATGGAGTCAGCATATCTGCTGTCGTTTCTGGGTCCGCTTTCAGTGCTTCAGGGGGTATTCCATCTGGTCCAGCTGCTTTTCCAGCTTTCAGAAGCTTGATTGCATTCAAGACTTCAGCTTTCGTTGGAGGATTGAATATCAGACAAATTAGGGAAAATCATAATACAGAATTCATGAATTCATCGGCTTCAGAGAGGAGTAATGCAGTAACAGTGGCTAGCTGGACCGGTTGTTTTAGGCGGATCTCAATAGCCTCTGGTGTTTGGAGTATTCGCTACCTGGAGGCTTCTGTTAACTTTATTTGGTATCCGATAGATGGCGATGTAGAAAGTTTCTTCAATGCTAGCTTTGTGGCAGGTTTGGACCAGTTGGTCTAATATCGAGCTGTTGATGATGTTTTCCACTACAACTTTGCTCATCCACACGGGTAGGTGTTGCCGTGCGAGCACGAAAAATCAAGTTCCTAGATCAATATAGCCAATATAACTCGCTGCACCACAAGTGCAGTTGAATTGGTAGATACAATAAGAAGTGACTAGTCTAGGTAATTCATCTTTCAATTGAGGGATCACAAGCGGTTGTGTAGAAAATATGACTTGTAGTTTACCAGCATTAAAAGTTCTTTGAATAGATTTTCTTAACTTGTTAGTAATTATTTCCTCACTCGGTAATTCACCCTTGGATTGCAGTTGTGCATAATATAAAGGCTTCTTGTTTATAGATAGAGAACAGCCCTTTTCCACTTTTTTGAACATGTGTATTTCCTGATGAACTTTTCCAATACAATCCTATAGAAGGTCAGTCTCGACGCCGAATATCTAAGTGGTGGTCAACGTGTCTGACTGACTGTAGGCGATACAAGGTCATGCGGGTTCAATTCTCAGAAAGAGGGACATGAGTTATTGCTTCAGGTTAATTGCAGATACGCCTTTCTGACTGGTGAGTGCCAGCTAATCACAAATATTGACACTCCTACAAGATGCTAACAGTAAAACACACGAGAGAAAACGCCGAATTCATTCAATCTTACTCTGAACTAACTAGAGAGTATTTCATAACTTTTGAATGTGATGACTAACACTTTTATCACCTATTTATATTCTGCCAAACCAACAGGCGAGAGCTGATCGTTCAAGAAGTATGTAGGAGAAAATGGAGATGGATCGGGCATCCATTGAAGAAGCTGTCGAATGACATCACACGCAGTGCAGGCCGTTGCTCCAGTGGAATCCAAATGGAAAGCGATGAGTGGATCGTCCTAGGGTGACATGGAGGAGATGATGTGAGGAGGAGATGAGAGATTGATCATTGGCGAATGAAATCTAACGGACCTATTTTACCTCGATTCTATGGTAGACCAAAACTACACAAACTAAACATTCCCTTACGATCAATCGTTTCGCTTCCAGGAACACCAACATATAATCTATCTAAAGAACTTTTCAGGAAATTAAATTACCTAACAGAATCATGCGACCATTCTATCAATTCGTCAATCCAATTTTTAGAGAAAATCAAAAACATTCAAGTAGAAGACAATGAAATAATGGTGTCCTTTGATGTCACAGCATTATATACTTCAATTAGTTCAAAACTAGCAACAGAAACTATGCAACAATTACTCTATAGTGATGAAAACATAAAAACGCAATTATCAACTTGGATAGAACTCATAAAATTATGCCTTACAACATACTTCCAAGTCAATAATCAAATATATGAACAAATAAAAGGAACACTAATGGGATCGCCCATATCAGGATTAATAGCTGAAGCCGTTATGCTGCTAAGATTAGAATTAATAGCTCTACCTATAATTAAACCGAAAATCTGGATAGGTTACGTTGATGATACATTTGTAATAATTAAGAGAAATGATTTAGAATATACCCATAAATTAATAAACAACATATTTGAAGACATCAAATTCACCACGAGAGAAGAAGAATTAGATAACAAAATCCCATTTTTAGATGTCTTAATCAGGAGAACCAACACAGGAGATTTAGAAACACAAGTATATAGAAAATCAACGCACACAGATCAAATACTCAACTATACTAGCAATAATCCAATTACGCACTCACAAAAGAAACTGTGTGCAGACATTGTTTAAAAGAGTTCAAACACATTGTAGCACTCCAGAGTTGAAAAGAATGGAAGAAAAGTACCTACAAACGGTCTTCAAAAAGAATGGTTATCCACAAAATTTCATCAAAAAGTGTTTAAAGTCGAATCAAAACACCAACAAAGAACCATCATCAAAGACCACAAGAAAATTCATCCTACCATACATGAAAAATATCTCTGAAATAACAGCTAGAATACTGAAACCGTTTGATATAGATATAGCAAACCGAAAGATCCAACAGAAAAAGGGGATAAAATTAATACCATTTACAAAATAAATTGTATGAACTGCAACAAGCATTACATCGGCCAAAGTGGGCGTCCCCTTCGAATCAGAATCCAAGAACACAAATCAGCCGTGAAAAGACACGATATGTATTCTTTAGTATCAATGCATATAAACAATTATGGTCATCAATTTGATTGGGATAATGTCAAAATCTTAGACAGAGGAAACACCAAAACTGCAGTCAGGGAATTCCTAGAAGCCTGGTACTCAAACGAAAATGCAATTAACAAACACGTTAATATAGACCGAATCTACCAACTAATAAAAAGTAAATCAGGTGACCAGAAAGTTTAAAATCCAAGTCAATAGAAAATGGTCAATACATATGTTGTAAAGATGGTTACCGGGAGACGCAATTATATCACCGCTCATGAAGAAATTTAAATCATTTCACTTTATGCTAAATATTGCGCTGAAGGGGATGTTGTCCAGAAGGACGACGAAAGCTCAGCAACTAAACCAACCAGCTCAGAGAACACTATTAATTGTAAATCATCCACCTGAGCTACAAATCTTCTCTATTATTTCGAGATGAGAGATTGTGTGCAACACTGATCCAAGCTGAAGAGGACGAACGAAGATAGGACAAAGTGGAGGTGTGTTGTTGAGATCCTATGTTCCGCTCGGAAACCAAGACAATAATAAATAATAATAATGATAATTTATATTCTATAAAACACAAAATAATCGAGCAAAGAATATTCTTTTCGATAAATTCCTCTTCCGGCTCTACAATTATATATACATATGTTTATATACACAGAATATTCTAGATTAGTAGTCAATAACAATATTAGTGTTTTTTAAATAATATCGATTTGTAAAGTAAGATCACGATGGAATTACAGTTCATTAACGATGCTTAAATGATAATAATAATAAAAATATAATAGCAAACAGAATATCAACTAAAACTAGGGAAATTTCCACAAAAATTGAGGATCATTCGGACCTAGATGGCCAAGGTAAGGATAATGTCTGAAACAACTTCTTTTGGATGCACAAATTAGGCTTGTTAATATGGATCCCAACAGCCAGCCTCAGCAATATTTAGTAGTCGAACTCTTAAGGCAAAATTGAGATTCGTGGGTATGCGGTAAATGACCCTGAAAGCATGATTAACGTCATTCCATATTAGTTTGTTTATTAGATATATCACACAGAGAAACAGTATTATTTACTGGATGACGTTTCGAACAAAATTTATTGTTCATAATCATATCAATTGTAATCACACGACTTTGAAACTTGAGTTTTAAAACTCAATTTTCACTACCACAGTGCCCAAGTTTTACACATATATATTAATGATTAACGTCAATCTTGTGTTCCGTCTCCACAAGATGAGACAGAATAGCACTGCGAATAGATTTTGTTTGTCCTTTGCTTAACCAGGCAGGGTAATGTTCGGAAATTCGACGAGAAACACGCCTAATTGTACGGCCTATGCAAATAACTGGCTCACTCCACAGGAGCAGTTAAATTGGTATATATACATGGAAGAGGCGAAATTAGGCAGTTTGTCTTTTATTCCCGAACGCAGAAGAGGAGTGGTTTTAAAGTTTATATTCTGTAAAAGTTGAATTACTGGTTACTATATGTCGCCTACTTTACATAAGTGTAGACCATATATATATATAACATACAAACATACTAGCCAACTCTAAACCTCTTGTTTATTTCCTTATTACGTCGACTTAAGTAAGACTAAGCAATTTAACTATCGTTTGATGTACCTTCTGTAGATTGAAGTTATCACGCAACATTTATATCACAATAAATCTATCCATCCATCTATCTATCTCACTAACTAACTAACTATCTAACTGAGCATACTGTTGTTGTGTTACTACGATTCTTTTGATTGACTAAAAACAGCTTCCCCTTCAACTTTACAGTTGATATTTACATCACTAGTTGAATGTAGGAGGGGATAACACACACACGGATTGTTGTTAGTGTGTATGCCTAAGTACAACAAGCTTTATGGGCAGGCAAACTGATTATAATAAGAATAACGACAGAAGGAAGTTATTATATCTATTATTATTACTCTGAGGCTTTGTTAATCCTTAGACCCTAGTATATATATATGTAAATGTTTGTGTGTGTGAGAGTGTGTGTATTTATGAATATGAAGGTTTTGATTTCATGCGTGACAATCAAAAAAGAACGAGCGAGTATATACGTAGAGAGATAGATTGAATTCATCGGAAACGGTAAATGTCCAACATGACTACAAGAAAAAGAGCAACAAGAAATTAGAAGGAAAGAAAGAAGGAATCGCTATGATTAATAATCATAATCGTAATCATAATAAGAATTATTGAATTTTTTCCTGTTTTTTGAGTCGAATGACAATCATACAAGCAGGACAGAATTCATTGCAAGAAGAGAGACAGAGGGAGAGAGAAACGGGGATGGTGTCGTGTGGTGTGGGTGGTGGTCGGTTGGTTGGTTGAATCAGATAGGCGATTGAGGGTGGTGAAGGGCAGATTATTATTGAGTTAATCCAACAGATTTTTGCTTTGTTCATTGAAAAAAGGAACAGATTATTATACTAAGATAACATTGATTCAAATATTTTTTGACTAATACTAATATATATGCTCAAAACACATCCCCACACAGTAGTGTGTACTACTGTTTTTTCAGTCTATATGCGACTGTTATGTGTTATGTCAATTTCTTCTTCCTACACTCACTGTGACTTTGTAAGTTTGTCAGCGAAAAAAAGAAAAAAAGAGAATTTGAGATTTCCGGATCACAGAAGATTCGATTCGATTCGATTAGATTAGATTACGGAAATGCTCTTCTGCTATAATATAAGCAGTAAACATACTAACCAAATAATAGAAGACTAGACAAATCTCAATCAGTCGATTCACATATTATACGAATTTTTGTGAATTTCTCACACAGTAAGAGAGAGAGAGATAACAGACAAACACAAGCAAGCAAGCAAGCGAACAAACAAACAAAGGGCAAAATGCCCCCCAAACGCAATATACTAAACTAACTCATCATCAAATCGAAACACACAGAAGAAAAGGCGAATTATTCAATATTAGAGAGGAAATGAAACCGAGTGTTATCACATCTGACCCCTTAAATGTATGTATGAGAGAGGGAGAGAGAGAAACTTCGACATGATGAATACTAAACGAATGTTATGTGATGATGATGATTGGAAGCAATCAGCAGGAAATACTTCGCTAGCCAACCTGTGTCTAGTTAGCAATCACTAGAAATATGGATGAGTAATTATCAGGAAAATAGGATTTGCATAGTGTTATTATAGAAGACGCAGATTATCTGAAAAACAATGTGATGTATAAGTATAAAACTTGGGCACTGTGGTAGAGTAATTTTATTTACGGCAAAGTTAAACTTTAGACACCAGTAACAACCAATCAGCAAACGACCTTGAATGGACCAATCACATGAAAGAGGCGTTTATGATAAGTGGTGACGTATATTTATAGAAAAATCCATAAAAAATAGGATAAAACAGTTACAACGGGTATCTTTCGCGAACATGGGACAGAAACATTTCCCAATTCAGCATGGGACTGTCAATAGAAAAGTCACACCACATTCTGTACATATATTCATCTAAATGACTATAAATGAGATCCTTTTGGGATCCATTTATAGCCCTTATCCGATTTTTCAACCGGCCCCAAAATCCTTCAATAGAATTTGTATGAGTCCCTGTAACTGGATACACAAAATCGTTTGAATGGTTCACTTGGTGATGATTATATCTCAAGGATGAAAGCGAATTATAACCTTTCCACTCGTCCGTGTGTATAATTGAACCCCATTTGACAAGTCTCGTTATAATAGGTATTAACGTAGTCGCCTTTCTATCTCCTATTCTTTCAACGAATCCCTTTTGGAGGGAAGTATCGTATAAACCTATAACCCAGATATTATTCGCTAGCTGGTGACCACGACTGTATTTCTTCTTCAGCAACACAGTCTCATCCACGTGCACTACAACGCCGTCCCCGCCCAACAACGAAGTAATCTTCTCCATTTTCCAAGATGCAATATCTCTACAATGCTGGTACCATTGGACTGTTGAGACGAGGCTGTTCTCCGTCTCGGCAGCTGCAGCTCTCACGGGCTGTTTCAATACCCAGTAGTTGCAGATATATAAAATTTGCGTCAACGAGAGGTGTGACCTTGCAAAAAAGCTCCTACGAAATATTAAAATTATCAACTTACCCTCTCTAATGCTAACACGCTTGGAGCATATAGCACAACGATGGACAAATCCATCAACTGACCTACTATAGCTTTTTAAGGTCATGATACATTCACACGAACAAGTTCGCTCCTTCCGGAGCAACCCTAAATCCAGACAATACTGGAAAACAGTGTCCTCCTCGAATTGCAAACGTTACCTTGTAAGGGCACGCATATGAAATGAATCAAGCGCTAAACAACATTGAACTGCGTTCGTGAATCTCATTTGATAATTCGACGTCGTTCGCTGATTGGTAGTTACTGGTGTCTAAAGTTGAACTTGGCCATGATATCGGTAGGCCAAATTTTGCAGGCCAACCATTGATATCAGGTGTGCGTCGTCGGCAGGGGATCGAACTCTGGACCATGTACATGGTCGGTGAGAGTCCTAACCGATGTGCCACCGACGCACTCAATTATGGATATGATTTTATTTTGATAAATCACGCAGTCAAACCAGTAGATAAGGTGTAGTAGTGAGATTATCAGAACATAAAAAAGTACAGAATGACTGAATCCACGAAGATAAGTAATTTAGAAAAAAGCTCAGCAGTCGCACTGCATGTATTAACAACGTACAACGACAAAATAGGATGGGTGGGATAGAGTCAAAATTCTAAAAAGTAATATAGGTAGGTGGAGATAGATAGAGATAGATAGATAGAGAGAGGGAGATTACTGAATCCTGTCTGGTTCATCGAGTCTACACCGAACACAACACATGCAATAGAAGTGACTCATCATCGCTAATACCAGAGATATGGAAGATATTATTACCACCAGTCAGTCAAATCAGAGGAGGATAATAAATAATACTGTTAAAATGTATTTTTCAATTCACATTATAACATTCTAACACGTTATTTGTTTATTTTACTATAAAACATCTTATTTCCCATCTGATTGTATTTGATTGGTAACAGTCATATTATTTCTGAATGTGCTTTATTTTTACTCATGTATATGAGTGAAGCAAGAAAGTTGTGTGAGTAGTGCCTCGATATGATTATGAGCAGTAATAATTTGTGCTCGAAACGTGGTCATCAGTAAATATTACTTAATGTATAACACTCTGTGTGACTTTATCAAAATAAAATCTTATCTATAATGGAACACTGTGATGCATTTGTTGTGCAATACATTTCGAACAACAATCTGACCCTCCCCCCCACACACACATTTACTTGTCAAGTCAATTAGAGTACACAGAGTAACAAAAGGGACTTAAGAGTAATAAAAATAATACTAAGAACAAATTAGCACTAGTTTTAGTTTAATTTAGTTTTACATTTTCCCGTCAATTGATTGGACTGAAGTGCTCGGTCTCAGGTTGACATGTCGGCTTCTTGTGCATATGATTCGACGATGTGTGGGCATGTAATTAGAAGTTATTTGGTGGATACGCATCTCGTCCTATTTGGGACTCGTCATCCTGATGTACCTGCATTCCGCAGTGAGTGATGATGTTCCCACCGAGGCTCATGGCCCAAGTGGTCTAGTGGATAACGCTTTGGCGTTTGAAACTATCCGAACTGGGTTCGAGCTTCGATGGGAACATCATCACTCACTGCGGAATGTAGGTACATCCAGCTGATGCCGAGTCCCATATAGGACGAAATGCGCATCCTGGATTCCACTGATAGTCACCACCCACCAATTAACTAGTCTTAGTTATATAATCAGATAAGGAGAGGCTTAACTCTGTATAGAATCATGTGAAGAAGAAAGTCGCAGTCAGCTTGCATTTTAAGACATACTTTTGAGGTTGGAGAGAAGATGGCTCAATATAGAGATGAATTTATAAAAAGCCTACTTGGAGGATAGGGCAGTATTTAAATTTTCACAGATTCTCTCCACTACAGTATAAGAGAGGTCTGATGACGTGTTTATTCAAGAGAATTCAGCTTATTTGTAGAGTTGATGATGTTATTAGTGAGTGAAAATAAAATACTGATGGATACTCTTGTTGAAAACGGATATTCACTGCAAAACGGTTCTCCTGATTTCAGCAATTTCTAAATTCCTATTTACGCATTTAGATAAAAACAACAAATTGATTCAATTAGTTCCTCATCATCGGCTCTAAACTAGTAACTGTCTTTTGACCTTGTTAATTTCTACAGTTCTAGCTAATTCTATTAACTTGTTTGTATTTTACGTAATTCTTCTGAGTCATCCTATTCTTCTTAGTCATCATAGCTATTTTACAAATTTCCTGATTATGTAATAGCCTGTTTTCAACCCTTAAGAATTAACTTTTCCTAAATTCCGGAAATTAATTTTCACCCCTACTTTAAAACTTAGATATCTTGTTACTAACATCTAATAGTTAATTGTTTTGATGATTTTTAACCTTTTAATTCCACCTCTCCCCTTATTTATAAAACTGATCAACTAAAATTGTGGTGGTGTGATACAGACAATGTGTTCCAACGGGATATTATTTGCACATATTCCCATAGTTCAATACTGCATTAGCAACAGAATACTATATATGTATTGGGAGATCCTATTTCACGTCTTTAAATGTAAACCAAAATCATACTCTCAGTAATTGGTTAACAAATATAAACTGTATACAATATAAATAGCGGTTGGATCAATGGAAAATACACTTTTGCTTCCGTGTCTTGCCTTCTGTTGTTACATTTGATGTCGCTGCCTGCCGACAAATGGAAAGCCTATGCCCTGCAGTTTTTGAAGAAGGAGACATATAGATCTTCTTGCAGGACTTCGAGGCTGTTGCGCAGTTGAATGGCGTTCAAGATTAGTTAGCCATGAGGCTGTTACTTGGAAAGCTGCCAGGAGGTTGGGCGACGTCAGCATATGGATAGTGTGAGGCGACACATCGGCGAATACGAACCAGGGCCATGCAAACTGTTTCCAGAGTGGGAAGGACTATACATGGTCACCGTGAGACGGAGTCACGTATATACGATCGCAAGTGCCAACAAAGAGAAGCGGGTGAACGTTAGCGAACTCCAGAAATGGATACAGCAAGACAAGCTAACAAAGCCCCCAGCACCAAGAAGATCGAATCGACTTCAGTGGAAAGATTTCGAAGGAAGGACGAGTGTGGTGGTGTGATACAGACAGTGGGTTCCAACGGAATTATGATTCTCACATATTCTCATAGTTTAATCCTGCATTAGCAACGGAATACTATATACATTTGAACATTCAATTTTATATCGTTTAATGTAAACCAAAATTACAAACTCAATGATTGCTAAAAGAATATAAACTTGTATATATATAAATAGCGGTTTGATTAATGAAAAATATACCTTGGCGTGTCCGTGTCTTGCCTTCTGTTGTTAAAAAACAACCGCTTGATTGGTAAAAATAGTTTTGATGCAAAAAACTATGTATTAGTGTACAGCCAGCCAGTGATGATGATGAAGAACTAATTGAAAAGGAATGCTTATTTCTTCACTCAGTCCTGAAAATTATTATTATTATTGTCTCCTTTAATTTCTAGAGGAACATAGGGCTTCAGCCGTGCGTCTCCATTGCGTTCGGTCCTCTGCTAGAGTCTTCACCTGGCTCCAAGTCTGCCCACATATTTTCATCTCCTCTTCACATCACCTCCTCCAAGTCACCCCACCTTCGCACTGACGACCAACTCGCCGCTTCCCTTTCGGGTTCCACTCGAGCAATGGCTTCTCCAGTGATGTCACTTGATGGTTTCCTTAGAGTATGGCCAGCCAATCCATCTCCATTTCTTCCTGCCTATTTGTTTCACAATCGGTTCCTGGCTGGTTGGTTCGCTCATTGCCAGAGATCTCTGTTGTTGATCTTTCCTGACCCGTCATCTGATCTTGAGTATTGAGCGGAGACAACTGTTGGTGAAGGTCTGCAGTTTGTTTGAGGTGCTGTTTATGACGCACCAAGTCTCTGATCCGTTTGTCAATTAGAACTGACTTCACATTGGAGTTGAAAATCTGGATCTTATTTTTGATGTTGAGTGCTGTTGACCACCACACAGACTTGACGTGAGTAGTGAAAGCTTGTCTTGCTTTTCCGATTCTTGCTTTGATATCCTCGTCAGTTCCGTCTGTATGTAGTTGAAACGATGCTTCCCAGGGAGGTAGAAGAGTTTGTTTCTTTCAGGTTCCTCCCATTTATGCTGATTCTTGTTGTTGATGTTGGTGTTGCCCAGGAATCTTCATCACCTCTGTTTTCTCTATGTTCACCTGAAGTCCTATCTTCTCTGGATGTTTGTTCTGCCAACTTGTTGCTTTTCGCTTGCATATCTTCCAGTTTGTGGGAAATCAGACATATATCACATCAGCGAAGTCCAGATCTTCCAAGTTTTTTGTGTGAGTTCATTTTATGCCTGTTTCCTCATCGCCCGGCTCGCTGTTTGTCGCATTATCCAATCTACTGTAATCAGGAAAATCATTGGCGATAGTAGGCAGCCAGCTAGTCTTACTCCTGTCGTCACTTCGAAGGATTCCTTAAGTTTCCTGTTATGGATTGCTTGGCATGCAGCATTGTCGTACAGCTGTTGGATGAGATGTATAATTGTCGGTGTCACACCGTAGTAGCGAAGTATTTGCAAACACCTCTCGATCGACGCTTTCGAAGGCCTTTACAAAGTCGATGAACTTGAGACAGAGAGGTGACTGCCATTCCAAACTTTGTTCAATGATGATCCGTAATGTGGCGATCTGATCAATGCATGACTTGTTTCTCCTGAATCCAGCCTGTTCGGTCAAAGCTTTTCATCCAGGGCATGTTTGATTCCCTCCAGGGTGATGCGGCTTAGTATTTTGCTTGGGATGGACAGGAGCATAATTCCGCGCCAGTTCTTGCATTGACATAAGTCTCCTTTCTTTGGTAGTTTGAATAATTAACCTTTCTTCCAGTCCTCGGGTACTTGACCTTCTTTCCACTCCTTCTCCAGTAGTGGCGTCATCAAGTCCGCTGTTGACTCTGGGTACATTTTCAATGCTTCTGCTGGGATTCCATCTGGCCCTGCTGCTTTTCCAGCTTTTAGCATCTTGATTGCCTTCAGGACTTCTGATTTCGTCGGGGGGTTGGTGTTCACTGGTAGCTCTGTCTCCGTTGTTGGTATTGTTGGGCGCGTTGTAGAATATGCTTTAAAGTTTTTAAGCCGGCGTAGAAGTCATTTAGTTTGAAAACCTAAAATCTATTATCCCTCCAATGAAAGATGTCCTCATCAAATTACCTACAATACAGTGGGGAAGTAAACAGTGGGATTTTAAGACAGAGATTAAACTCGGTCATCCGTAGGACCTATTAGGCAGCTTGGCTCGTAATCATTGAAAAAGCCAAAAATATACTCCACTGCAAACCTGAAAATTGCACATGTGATTGTATCACATTCCACAGTATTTGCCAACTTATGTATGCTGTGTGTGTGTGGACACATACATAAGGAGGAGTAAAAGCGATTAGCATATGAGTGGGACGGAAAGCGTATTCAGGAGTGGCTAGAAAGACAGATGAACTTTGTAAAATCAATAGACGCAGGTGGTAGACTGCCAACTTCGTCTATAGCCAAACATCTAGTTGTTGATATGAACCATAAGATTGATGTTAATATAGCTTTTGAGATCATCTATCGAAAGAGTCAAGGGAGCTTATTGAAATACGCTGAGGCGATAGCTATTCATAAACTTAAGCCACCCCCTCACCCACCACCCTGTTTGCTCAGAAACAATTTATTATTTTGATGTGGTTGTGTTCTCTGAGCTGGATGGGTGGTTTATTTGCGAAGCTTTCATTGCCCCATCACCACCAGGCAACATCTTCAGCGCTTACTTACTTCAACTTGAATTCAAGTGAGCTTTTAGATTTATTTCTCCACGAGTTAGTTTATTAGTCATCTCTACTGGCGAGTGGTGACCTTGGACGTTGTCCTTACTTGATTTGTGTGTGTTCTCACACCATCAAGTCTACTTGTGCTATTGATATTGAAGCTGATTGTTTCGTTGACCTGAAGTGTGACCCTTTGTGTGTGTGTGAGATTTCCTTCTTATCGATAGGCAAATTTTGTCTGGGTCGATGTGTCTATTGTGGTCGGTGGTTCACTGGAATACCAGGAGGGCTTCTAAAAATTCTCTTGCATTCTTGGTGCGTCCTCTGTTTGATATTTGAACGTTGGTTGTCCCAGTCTAACTGATGTCCGTGGTCGTCTGTATGCAGTGATATGAGCGAGTGAGTGGATGTCATGTCTTTTGACGGTTAGCTTATGTCCATGGATACGAAGACGAAGTGGAGGTCTACTATGGCCAATGTAGTGTTTATCGAAGTCGTTACAATTTATTTTGTAGATGATGTTGGTTATATCGTCTTTCGTTGTTGAGTCTTTTGGTTGACATAGAGCCAGCCGAGTGAAGTGATTTTGTTGGTTTGTGTGCGGCATCAAGTCTTGCAGTGATTTCTGAGATGTCATTTATATTTGGTAGGGCGATTTTCTTTGTGCTTTCCTTGGGGTGGGGGGGCTGGTGTACTCCTAAACTTTGCCTAGTCGCCTAGCTGTGATAGTAAGTCAGGTGAAGTGGTATAATAAGGTGAGCAATATTGAGGTTAGGAGTCGGTCGAGTGCTAGGTAAGCAGGGAGGGAAAATCAATAGATAAGGCTGTGAAGTTACATCGACTGGATTAGATAGTTAAGACGTGTGTTACGCATCCATGTCTAGCCATCGACTTCCTCGACGTCGGGGAATGTTAGCTGACATAGGGTCAGGTTGGAGAAGAGATAGTTAGTGGTGGTAAAAACCAAAACATGGCCCCATCAGTCATTGAAATCCATAACAGTTAGTTTAAGCCAGCCACGTAGGGAGGTGTAGACTTGTTAGTTGGTTGGGGTCCTTGGGAAGGTAAAGACCAATGACGGCTGGAGACAATTGGTGATATGGCTCAAAATCGTCGTTGTCAATACCGCAGATGCATCCACTCCTTGTGACTTATAATACCCAGTGAAACTATATTGTTCTTCGATATTACTATTCTTTTTCCCCCATATCTCTGTTTACTGTTTCTATTTTGCATTGCTTTTTACTTTCTTCTCTTACTTTGTGTGCTGAGTGAAGTGTGGCGACTCGAACTGCTGTACATTTCTGTGTTGAAACTAGACAGAGAGACAAGCGCTTTCATTGCCATGACAATGATTGTCAGGAGAATTCAAATAAGTTGATTTCACACTAAAAAACCCTGCTCTGAATGGATGTTGTTGTTGTTGTCTAGAAGGAGGACAACGATAGCTTCGCAATTAAATTACCAACCCCAGTTTCTCAGAGGACATATATATATATATATATATATATTGGGCATAAAATTTCACGAACATAAAATAATAATAAAAACCAACGAAGCAAAGAAAAATTTTCAAGGATTGGTTTTTGTAAAGATTTTGTTTGATTGGTTGGAGGATGTCATCATTATGAGCTGACATCAGTTAGAGAAACATTGGAAAACCACCAAAGAGTCCTGGATAGCTAGCAGTTTCTGTGGTCCTAGTTTGGGACTCACGCACCCAGGACCTTCTGGTTACAAGGCAAGCGAGTCGACTTTCCCCATTCTTGTTTAACTTCATCATAGATATGCTAATGGAAGTATCTTTAATTGAACTTAACGACTTAGAAATCGACTTGTTACCAGGGAATAATCTTATGGACTTAGAATATGCAGATGAAATTGTCCTGTTAGGGGAGGATGCTGACAAAATGCAGAGTCTTCTGAACAACTTGAGCAGCAATCTTCGTATGTTTGGCATGCGATTCGCCCCTGTAAAATGTAAGATGCTGCTACAAGACTGCATTACGTCTGCCCCTAGCTTAGTGATAGGGAGTGAAGTGATAGAACATGTTGACCACTTCACCTATTTGGGAAGTTGTATCAGCACCAACGGATTGATTGGTGACGAAATCTCAGCACGGATCCAAAAAGCTCGGGCTGCTTTCGCTAACTTACACCATCTCTGGCGTAGGCGTGACATCCGACTATCAAACAAGGGACGTGTGTGTTGCTCAGCAGTTCGCTCCGTCCTTCTCTATGGCTCTGAAACATGGCCAATATGAGTTGAAGACATGAAAAGGTTGACTATCTTTGATCGTAAATGTCTACGATCTTTTTCTCACGTTAGGTGGTATAGTAAGGTAAGTAATGTTGACGTTAGGCGTAGAGTGTTGGGCAAAGAGGGAAAGTCAATCGAAGAGGCTATAAAGTTACATCGATTGAGATGGTTAGGTCACGTGCTGCGCATGCCTCACCATCGCCTCCCCCGACGGACTGGCATTACTAGCTGATATAGGTGCAGGTTGGAAAAGAGTAAGTGGTGGCCAAACAAAAACATGGCCTCATCAATCCATGAAATCCTTGACAGTTAAACTGAGTCAGGTAGAGAGGGAGATGGAGACTTCCGGGTTGGGACCCGCCCTCGGGACTCTAAGAATCAATGGCTGGAGACAATAGGTGACATGGCCCAAAATCACTGTCAATGACTTACGCAGATGTATTCAGTCTCTGTAATCTTTCATACTCCTTTTTACCATTATTCATTCTGTTTCACTCTTGTACTTGTCAAAACTCTATTGATTCTCTTCATCACTCATTTTCTTGTCTACCTTTGTGTGCTATTTGGAACATGGCAACTCGAACTTCTGCACTTCAGTGCCACGTTCCATGTTGAATCTAGACAAACAGAGACAGGCAATCGAGGTCGTAGACCATTCATCAGCCACTCAGACACAACCCGATCCAATGACCAGCCAATCAGTTATAACTTCCACCGCGATAATTCACGACCACTAGCCAATGTCTTCTTCGATGACTTACTGCCTCACCTTCAACCTGCTCTACCCTACTGGTCATGGCTAGAACCACCACCACCACTAGAACCTCACTCTGGTAACTACCTACCTGAATCGAGCCAGTCGCTAGTGAGCATCAGATCAATTTTCAAGTATTGTTTATTTTTTTTTGCTAGGGATTTTGTTTGATTGATACTTGAATCATTTTCCCTTTGAAATGTAAAACAGGGGAAATACACAATGCGAAAATCATCATCTTCGGTACCTAGGCGTCGTTCTATCTGCTGATCTCTCCTGGTCGTCTCATATCTTGGCGATTTCTAAGAAAATATTCCGTCTTACCTTCTACATCAAGAAGTTAAAACATTCTGATATAACCCAACCCTTACTCCTACAATTCGTTAACTCTCGCATTCTGCCTATTATTCTCTATTGTTCCCCCGGGCTACTGAAGAAAGACTATTACATATTACGCAGGATGTTAAAGGTTGTCAGCAGGGTAAGCGACGTGCCACTTAACCAGCTTGTTAATATTCTGGTCGACGGGCACATGGACTCATATAAAAAATGGGCCAAGTCCATTTTATCTAACTCACACCACCCTCTTCACTCACAACTCTCCCCTTGCATCTCATCAGACAAAACCAGAAGCCTGTACACAGAAAACTATATGCTCGCACTAGCAAGTACAAAAACTCAACCATACCCTACTTAGCTCGTGTTCTGTGCCATAAAGAAAGCATTAGGCGTGACACCTATAATTCATTAAATAGTCAGTAGAACAACTGGACCTCGTCTTTCCAACTCATATCATTTATAGGTACAACATTTTCTTTCTTTCTTTCCCTATTTTCTCTCTCTCTCTTTTTCCGTTATGTGCTGCTTTGTTTCTTTCTCTCGCTTACACCAGTAAATATGACAGCACCTACTTTTCTAACACCTTCAAACACTGTTCAACTTTGTCTTTGCTACCGACATGCCAATATGTTGTTGTCATAATGAACTGAGATTTCCTTAATCTATGTAGAATTTTATTTATTGATAATGTACTAACTGGATGCAATACTGTAGTAAAAGTGCTGAGAATTCCATTGTGTATCACAAGTACTGTTTTGGAATAAAGCAAATTATTATTATTACTCTTACTTTATATAACAAATATATACGAATTTATATGTTTATATTTATTTTTGTTTATAGAGTGTTGAAAAAGACAGCAAGCTATTCGAAGGAAATGAACTTTATACAATGGATAAGGGAACAAATTATAAACTGATTGTACACTAATAAAAATAATGGTATTATTACTGTTATGATAACGAAGAGGATATTAGCAGGAATATGATGGTACCAACACCACCACGACCACCCATATTGCTACTGATAATAATAATAATAACCATAGCAGTAGTAATATAATACACATATATATTTAAACATGAAAGAAAAGAGAAAAAAGAGCTTGCTCTCTCTATGATCTTCTTCATTTAGTGACGACAGGTGAAGAAATAGGAGGTTAGAGGGCGGAGAGGGGCGAGGCTGGCGAAGGGGGGGAACAATCCTCAGAATGAAACATTAAATTATTATTAATTGATTAGCAATAGTCAAGAATAGATATACAATTCTCTAAGAATAAATAATAGTAATAATAATAACTGTTATTTATTATTATTATTACTATTTTATTACTAGTATTACGCTTATTGTTCTCTCTGTTATCACGATGTTGGTAATTGTCTTTAGTAGAAGTGGAGTGGGAGGTGTCTAGTCGACTTGACACTGACCGATTCGATTGTGATTCACCGACACCTGAACTGAAGGAGAGTAAAAACAAAACAAACAGGAATGAAGTAGGCAAAATTATAAAACTTGAAGTTAATAATAATATAATAACAATAATAATTTGCTGTAGTCGGTTTGTAAGGATTAGTTTTGTCTTGGGTTCGAACCCACCTGTGGTGGGTGCGTACTGCCGATTATTCCCAGACTAGGCTGATGAAACAGCTGTCTATCCAGTATTCCAGTGCTGGTTTTCAATGCTTCTCTAACTGATATCAATCCATGATCAACTCTAAAAGAACAAAACTGATCCTTACAAACCAGCTATAGAAAATTAATCTGATGCTCGCTAGTGACTTGCTACAGGATGGAGTTTCCTGCAGTGAGTTCTAGTGAGAAGTTGTGACCAGTGAGGTCCATATCCAGATGTCACGTGTGAGGATGGATGTCCCACCGACGAAATTGGTTGGTGTCAGTCGCGCTAAATCACGAATTTGTTGAAGTTAGAATTAATGGGCTAGTCATTGAATCGAGTCCCGGTGGCTGAATGGTATACGAGCTCGCCTTGTAACCAGAAGGTCCTGGGTTCGAACCCCGGTGGGTGCTTACTGATGAAGAGTCCCAAGCCAGGACGACGGAAACAGCTGTCCAGTACTCTCAGGTTTTCCAGCGATTCTCTAACGGATATCAAGCTCATGATAAAATCCTGTAACCAATAAATAAACACACATTTATTTTTTTATTTCATTGCTTTACGTTCCCAGTGGAATATCATACGACTTCAAGGTAGAGGTCTCAAGTTTCGGTGGTTTTAATTTTTTTGCGGAGTTGGATTGCTAGCCTCACACACACCTAACCCCCTCCGTCCCCTTTTTACCGGCTTAGCGAGGTCTAGGAGTCAGTGTACAGGCCAGGGATCGAACTCCGGACCACATTCGTAGTTGGCAACGCACAAATAAATGCACACATACACGTCTTTTTTGTTCTAAGCCAAAAAACACTAAAGTTAACTAACTAACTAACGAACTATAGAAAAGATTTAAAATTAAAATAATTCAATGAACAGAAAAATAGGATGTGTGACAATCGGAAATTACAAGTAAAACAACAACAACAACAACAGCCAACAAAAGAGAGGCATTATTAAAGGACACTTTTGAGATAAGACAAAACAAAAAGTAAGATTACTATGCTATGCTATACTATACTTAGAGTAAGAAATTTTCTTTTGTCAGCTTAGAGAAAAATGAAAAGAGAGAGAACATTAATCCTCTCCTCCTCTTCTTCTTCTGCCTTACAACCGCCCGTCGACCCCCCACCAAACAACCAGCCAACCAACCAACCAACCTTTTCTTGACAAATATGAAACAAAGTTTACACAACACATCATTATTATTATTTTTTCTTTTTGGCTGGTAAAAAAACAGGTTTGTGAGAAGAAACAGAGGGAAAGTAACAGACACTTTCACACTAGGACAAACATACATACACACACACACAAATAAATACATAAAAACAAAAACGAATATCTATCTATCTATCTATCAGAGTGGCTAACAGATTCCTTCTTCCTCCTTGTAGGCGAAGGGTTAGGGGGGCACAAGGTCAAAGTGGATGGATTAGTAGAAGTAAAAAAGAAAAAGGAAGAAAAGAAGAGTAAACAAACGTTACAATTAGAGCTGACTGAGAGCGAGGAGAGAGAGAGAGAGAGTACAGAAAAACAGAAATAAACAACAATCATTGAAGGAATGCTCTTCTGTCTCTCTCCCCCTCCCTCTTAGTGAGTCAACAAGGCTTAACTATAAACAATATAAACAACATTCGATGAAAAAAAGTAGAACCAAATTAATTACCAAAAACTGAATTTCCCAAAAATCTCCCTGTGAAAAAAAACTGCTCCTCACTGCATAGACTAGACTAGGTGAAACAGTGGGAGAAACCAGTTAAATAATTAACACTTGGGGAAAAAGAAACATATGCTGAATTCCATGAGAGAAAGCTGGAGTGAGACAGTGGCGGGGGCGGAAGCGCCAAAATAATCTTCCTCCTAATTAAAAGACAATTAAACACAAAGATGCTGAACAGAATCCTACTTAGAAGTGAATGCAGTAAATAAAAAACACAACACCGACAATATTAAACGATACAAATCGAATAGTAATGATGTCCTCTGTCTGGATTCAACATAGAACTTCGCACCGAAGTGCACCAGTTCGAGTTGCCACGTTCCAAATAGCACACAAAGGTAGACAAGAAAATGAGTGATGAAGAGAATCAATAGAGTTTTGACAAGTATAAGAGTGAAACAGAATGAGTAATGGTAGAAAGGAATATGAGACTGAAGATTACAGAGACTGAATACATCTGCATAAGCCATTGACAACGATTTTGAGCCATGTCACCTATTGTCTCCAGCCATTGATTCTTAGAGTCCCGAGGGCGGGCCCCAACCCGGAAGTCTGCATCTCCCTCCCTACCTGACTCAGTTTAACTGTCAAGGATTTCATGGATTGATGAGGCCATGTTTTTGTTTGGCCACCACTTACTCTTTTCCAACCAACCTGCACCTATATCAGCTAGTAATGCCCGTCGTGGGAGGCGATGGTTAAACATGCACAGCACGTGACCTAGCCATCTCAATCTATGTAACTTTATAGCCTCGTCGATTGATTTTCCCTCTTTGCCCAACACTCTACGCCTAACGTCAACATTACTTACCTTATTATGCCCCTTAACGTGAGAAAGAGATCGTAGACATCTATGATCAAAAACAGTCAACCTTTTCATGTCCTACTTGTGAAGAAGATGTTCTTAGGTTCCAAGTGGAATACTGCAACCTTAAACAACACATCTGCATTTCATCTAATCCCAAGATCACTCACAAACTCTAATCTCCCCTCTCCTTAAACGACTTCCTTCACGTTATCCTCGGAACTACGCCCACCCTTCAGTAGTTGTTTCCCATTCAAGGATACACTGGAACAATGGCCTAATGCACGATGTCACTCAACAATCTCTACAGCGTCGTGAGTCACGTCCAACTCCATTTTTTTAAAGCATATTTGTTCGGCAACACGTCTTTGAGTGGTTCGTTGGCTAAAGTTCCTTGTAGTTAATCTGATCTGATCTTCAGCCAGCAAAGCTTGAATTAGTTATCACAGTCACTTAGTCAAAATTGAGTTACGCGGGACCAGGCTATATCTATCTATAAGTCACATTTATTGTTTGAGGGTCTAGTAAATACTACCCAGTTGTTCAAGATGAAGCAGATAGAGAGACAGCTGTAACAGACTATTGCGCATAATTCTAATCACCTAAAGAATAAATAGAAATCACAACAAGAAGAATCCTTGCCCTTCAGTATAAACAATGTAAGCGATGAAATAAATATGACGGCATAAAATCTCTTCTTCTCGTCAAATAGATGTGTAGACTTCCTGATTGGGATCCTCGAGACGCATACAATTGGTGATATGGCTGAAAACACTCGTTCTCAATGGCTACCGCAGATGTATTCATTCACTCTGTGATTTGTCATATCTAATAAAACTTTATTGTTCTTCCATATTACTATTCTTTCTCACTCACTCACTCACACACAATTCTGTTTACTATCTCTATTTTGAATCTCTCTTCTCTTGCTTTGTGCGCTACAAGGTGGGAGTGTGGTAACTTGAACTGTTGCACATCTGAGCAAAGTGTTGTGTGGAAACCAGTCAGTCAGTCAGAGACACCACGTACATACATGTGTATAAATGATAATATTTGAAAGAACAATAATAAATGAGGATTAGGATTAACCAAAGTCCTGTTTGTGCGTCGGTGGTATAGCGGTTAAGACGCTCGCCGACCATGCACATTGTCTGGGGTTCGATCCCCGGCCGACGCACTCCTTTACCTCGCTTAGCCAGAAATAATGCTGGTAAAGAGGAAATGTTGGGCATGAGGCTGGCTAGCAACCCCATCCTGTAAAATAAACACTGCTACAGAAACCTCAAGCCACTAGCTTGAAGCCCTATGTTCTACTGGGGAACGTGAAGGAAAAAAAAAGTCCTGTTTAGGACTAGTTGTCAGCTAGTGCATGTACCTACATTCCCCAGTGAGTCAGTTGGTGGTGCTATTTCCTCTGCCATTGAGACGTGAACCCAGTACCCATAGAGTTTCAAACACCTTTTGTGCAATGGGTATCAGAAATTATTTAATTCAATTTGACTTTCCTGTTAGTCGATTGATTGGACCAGAGCGGAAGAGGCGACGACTCTCGTGGATAATGCTTTGTTTGACGTTTGAAGCTATAGGTATTGAGTTCGAGCCTCAGTGTGTGTGTGTGTGGGGGGGACACCACCATCAACTGACTCCACTAGCTGACAACTAGTCCATAAAATAGAAGGCTGAAATGCACACTGTCCAGCATTCCACTAGCACAGTCTCAGTCAACATTCCTTAAAATTACTTGAAATTCAATTCCCCAGACAGACATATCATCGAAGCATTTCTACACAAAGAGGAGTTGACATGTCACATTCCAATCAACCAACCGACGGGAAAGTTGAAAAAATTGAATCAAATAACCGATAAAGAGAGTGTTGAAGAGAAAGGTGTGATCTATTGAAGACGTTCAAGTATAATAAAAACATACACATGACTACTGTAAAACAACTAACTAACTAACTAACTCATATAATGAGAATAATAGATAGATGAGTAAGCCGAGGAAAAACACAAACAAACAAACAAAGATTGAGCATAGAGGTACAACCAAACAACCAAACAAACAAACAGACAAAAAGAAGGAAACACAGACGTGTACATCTGATCTACTCAAAAACGTACTTAACAAAGATTATTCTGAATTCGTATGCACACATTCATGTGTGTGTGTGTGTGTGCCGTAAGCATGTACATGAAAAAGGAGCAAAAAATAGACGACGTATAACGAATAAGGGCGGATTGAAGAAATAGAAGTTAGATGAGGAGGAGAAAAAAGGAGCATAAAGAAAAGTAACTGCCAGCTAAACGGACAACATATAGAGACAAACAGACAGACAGATAGACAGACAAATAATTAGATTAATAGAGTATAAAATGCCGTAGGGTAGAATATTTATATGTGCCTGCAACATAGTTACTGACCTAGAACAGATGGATAACTACTAACTTAGGCATGTGTGTATGGCATGAGGTAAGAAACAGAATTGTTGTTTCCTCTACTGTTGTCTATTTATTCTACATCACCTTTCACCTTCTCTTTTTTGGCAGGTGGGCGGGGTGAGGGGGTGAGGAGCAATTAACACGAGGGAAAGGAAACAGAAGAAAGAAGAAAAAACAAAAACCACACAAGAAACCAACCGGAAAGGAAGACAATCAACTTTAAATATTTTGAAAACAACAACAACAAGAACAGCAGCAGCAGTGGCAATGACAAAAAAACAACAACAGCATAGAACACGCTTATAATATAAGTGGGAAAGATTAGGGGAGGGGGGGGGGAATTGTCTTCTCTTTCCTTTATTCAGCAAATATCACTTTCATCAAAATCAATTTGAGTTCCTGTTGTTGTTGTAGTTGTCGAAATCGAAAAAAGAAAGTGGGTTGCAATGGAATTGTAAAGGTCTCATCATCATCATCATCACTGCACTCGATGATCTACATATAGATTATTATCATTATTTGAGTATACACTCGATATAAATAGAGTCAACAGACACACTCATTCACTCACACACTCACCGATCATACAACGCATAACTTGAAAGTGTGTTCATAAAAAACAGAAAGAAGTGGGGAGAGGGGGCGGGGAGAACAAGAATGACTGTGTTAATTACCAGGTGTGTGGATTAAGTAGAAATCAATTGATTTTCACTTGTGTTGTCGTGTTGTTGTTGCTGTTGAAAAAGCACAACAGACAAGCAAACATATAGACAAACAGAGAGACAGACAACTCATACAGAGATGGGATTATGTGATAGGCAAATATATATAATATGATATTTTAAAGAAGATTAGTAAAGAGCAATGCTTTCCTCCTCTGAATATCCTTTAGACTATTCTCACATTTCAAAAAATTTAACTAACTAACTAACTCACCGTTTACGTAGATTGACAACTATACACAGGAACAGACACACACACACACGCACACAGACAAAAACACAACGACAATTGAAGTTGAAAAATCTACACTTCTAAATTATCATGATTATTATTCCCATGGGGTTCCGAGTGGAACATCGGGCTATGACACCACCACCAGCAACAACACATCTTCACTTTGTCCACTATTTTCTGAAGTCCTCTACATCAGCTGACTTCATGATTGACCATAGTCTCCCCCCCACATCTCACCCTCAGGCACACGCTCAACTAACTAACTCGTCATTTCTCAATCCGGCTCCATTCGATTGATGACATGAATTCAGCATGATATCATTCAATGGACTCCTCAGTGGTGTGTGCTTAATCCATCTCTATTACCTCCTACATACTTGTTGAACGCCAAGGTTCTTGATTGATTCGTTCCCGTAGTTTCTTGTAACTAATTCTTTCTCGCCGGCCGGCTGGCTGGCCATTTGATCTTCAGTATGAAGCCAGAGAAAAAGAGAAGTTATTGATAAAAGTTTACAGTAGCCTGTTGGAAACGCTTTTCGTGATGCCCTGGTCAAGTTTCTGATCTATATGGCTGACTGGCTGGATTCAACATAGAACTTGGCACCGAAGTGCAGCAGTTCGAGTTGCCACCTTCCAAATAGCACACAAAGGTAGACAAGAAAATGAGTGATGAAGAGAATCAATAGAGTTTTGACAAGTATAAGAGTGAAACAGAATGAGTAATGGTAGAAAGGAATATGAAAGATTACAGAGACTGAATACATCTGCGTAAGCCATTGACAACGATTTGGAGCCATGTCACCTATTGTCTCCAGCCAGTGATTGATTCTTAGAGTCCCGAGGGCCGGCCTCAACCCGGAAGTCTGCATCTCCCTCCCTACCTGACTCAGTTTAACTGTCAAGGATTTCATGGATTGATGAGGCCATGTTTTTGTTTGGCCACCACTTACTCTTTTCCAACCAACCTGCACCTATATCAGCTAGTAATGACCGTCCGTCGGGGGAGGCGATGGTTAGGCATGCGCAGCACCTGACCTAGCCATCTCAATCTATGTAACTTTATAGCCTCTTCGATTGATTTTCCCTCTTTGCACCAACACTCTACGCCTAACGTCAACATTACTTACCTTATTATACCACCTAACGTGAGAAAGAGATCGTAGACATCTATGATCAAAAACAGTCAACCTTTTCATGTCTTCAACTCGTATTGGCCATGTTTCAGAGCCATAGAGAAGGACGAAGCGAACTGATGAGCAGTACACACGTCCCTTGGTTGATAGTCGGATGTCACGCCTACGCCAGAGATGGTGTAAGTTAGCGAAAGCAGCTCGAGCTTTTTGGATCCGTGCTGAGATTTCGTCACCAATCAATCCGTTGGTGGTGGATCTATATAGAAGATACTGACTGACTGACACTTAACATTTGTGTTGACAAATAATAGATTTCATTTTTGATCAAAGAAATTTGATGTACACCTTCTTTACAAAGTGTTTTAGTACTACTACTACTACGCATAATTTATTTGTAAAACTTTTAAATAAAAAATGTGGATCAAATTTCTTACTTGAACATTACAATAGAACAGTGCGAAAAAGGAATAAATCTAAGGCCAAATTAGTAGACTGAGTGTGTATGCTCATATGCATATCAGTGGAACAGATAAAAAGGAAAAAAAGCTAAGGGTGGATAAGGAGCAAAGATGATACTTCTGCAGTGCTAAAACGGGACCTGCACAGTTCATTCTTGGAGAAACTGAACAATCTATCCTCCCAGAATCCAGTTTACTTCGGAATCAGGCAGAATCAGACGTCGGTGAACTACACTGTTCCTAGACTGCCTAGTTAAGTGGAGGGAAAACGAACATTTTAGTATATCTATATTCAGGAAGAAAACCCACACCAACAACAAATATTTAGACTTCGGATCATTACAACCAATCGGCGCAAAGGTATCAGCTTTTTCAAGTCTTCTTAGACGAGCACACTCTTTGATAACGGATGAGAAAGAATAATAATAATAAGAAATATCAAACATTAATGAGACTACCCAACGAACTTCATCAAGAAAATCAACACTAACATTAAATATGGTCGAAAAAGTATTCCGAAGACATGGACCCCAACAGTTGTCATTCCATATAGAGCAGAGACGTCAGAAGATATCAGAAGAGTACTCAATAAGCCCGACATCAGTGTTTTCTTCAAAACATCAGACACACACACATACTACAAAGCAACCTTGTCCATATAGAAAGACAAATCCCTATAGATTCTCTACCTAATTGTGTCTATAACATAAAATACTTGGAATGTGATGCGATATACACCAGATAGAAATCAAGATCAGAAGAAATGAGCACCATAGAGCCGCCTCTGTTTGACCACCGAGAAATTCAGTTGAACTAGAAAAGCTTGAAAAGTTATCAGCCATAGGTCGTCTACACGCTACGCTTTAGAATCAGGTCACAAAATTGATTATGGCAATATCGAAACCATCATCCAGAAAAAGCGTTTCAGAAATCACAAAGAACGTCTAATATCATCAGAGGCACTTCATATCATCATCAAATGGAATCCAAATTGTCTGAATAGGAATGATGGACTAGAATAGCTCCCGCCCCCCACTACACCATGAAATGACAAAATCAACACGAATGTGATCAGCAATTTCATTGTGTAAACACACACGCTGCTTTTGTATAATTTTACACACTTATCAAATCCAACCAAATAATCTACACCTGGTTTTGTTATCTTTACACCAATTGGTCAACTTGACAATGCAAAAATGACCCCATGCTGAGGAAGGATGATTAAGTTGTTGCATAATATAAGCTGAGTGGATTTTGTAAATTCTTCGGGTTTAATATTACTACTTTGATAAAGCTATTAGCAGCACCATTTGAAATAGCGAAATGTCAATGAAAACATCAATATCAATTTGTCTTTTTCACTCATTCATTGGGATATATAAAAAACCTTAATTATAATTGTATATTACACGTTAAAATAGACTTTAATTTGGACCATTTTAGGTTAGCTTCGCCGATGATGTATGTCTGATTTCCCACAAACTGGAAGATATGCAAGCGAAAAGCAACAAGTTGGCCGAAGAAGCATCCAGAGAAGATAGGCCTTCAGGTGAACATAGAGAAAACAGAGGTGATGAAGATTCCTGGCCAACACCACCAACAGCAACAACAACAACAGACAACAATCAGCATAAATGGGAGGAACCTGAAACAAACAACCTCCTTCACCTACCTACCTACCTGAAAAGCATCGTTTCAACTACAGGCAGACGGAGCTGACGAGGATATCAAAGCGAGGAATCGGAAAAGCAAGACAAGCTTTCACTACTCTCAAGTCTGTGTGGAGGTCAACAGCACTCAGCATCAAAAATAACATCCGGATTTTCAACTCCAATGTGAAGTTAGTGCTACTCACTATATAGATTAGAGACTTGGCCAGCGCGTCATAAAGAGCATCTCAAACAAACTACAGACCTTCATTTACAGTTATCTTCGCTCAATACCACTCAAGAGCAGATGGCCGGCCAGAAAAGATCAGCAATAGAGATCTCTAGGAGCGTTTATTTTATAGACACAATTGGATAGAGAATATTTAGGAATTTGGCCTTTTATATGGACAAGATTGTTTCGTTGTGTGTCTGATGTTTTGAAGAAAACACTGATGTCGGGCTTATGGAGTACTGTTCTGATATCTTCTGACGTCTCTGCTCTATATGGAATGACAACTGTTGGGGTCCATGTCTTCGAAATACTTTTTCGACCACATTTAATGTCAGTAGTGTTGATTTTGTTGATGAAGTTCGTTGGGTAGATGTTTTGCTTGAGAGTCTCATTAATGTTTGATATTTGTTCTTCTTTTTTTTCTTTCTCATCCGCTATCAGACAGTGTGCTTGACCTACGTCTATTTTCTCACCTCTTAACTCTTTGTTATATGTATATGCTGAGATTTTGTAAATTCTTCGGGTTTAATATTACTACTTTGATAAAGCTATTAGCAGCAGCATTTGAAATAGTGAAACGTCAGTAAAAACATCAATATCGTTTTTGTCTTTTTCATTCATTCATTGGGAAATACAAAAAAACCTTTATTATGAAGAGGCAAAGAAAGTAACATAAACAGAGAGAGAGGGAAAAAATCCACTTCATTAAACACACATATATATATATATACTATTGAATTGAAAAATAAATAGAAATATAGAAATACAAACAAACAAACTGACCAGTGAAATAGAGAAGACATATAAAAGGGGGTTAGAGAAACAATTATTCTTATTTTCAGGCAAAATGCGCATATATTGTAGGGAACAAATACCCACATCACTTGACCAATAGATATAATCGTATATTATGATTTGTTAATTTGTTAGGAAAAGCAATAATAAGAATAATAAGAGAAGAAATTTTTACTAGAAATTCTATACACCATACACACTTCTTCTGATGTGTGGTTGTGTTCTTTGAGCTGGATACTTAATTTGCGAAGCTTTCATTGCCCTTCTAGGCAACGCCAGCACACCTAACCTTATCGTGTCTTCCACTCTACATGGCCATGTCTCACAGCCAGCCAAGTAGGAGGATGTAGCGAACTGCTGCTGCTGTGCAGTACACACACGTCCTTTGATCGACAACCAGCTGGATATCACGTCTACTATGCCAGAAGATGGTGCGAGTTCGCAGGCAAATGCCAAACAAGACTTCTATATCCGTGGTGTCATTTCTTCAGAAACTTGCACTGAGCGTCACGGAAAGCATTTCAAAACAAGTTAGAGACATTTTAATTAACAGCTATCCGCTTCACTGGCTAGCTCCATACTGAAGATCAAATGGCCAGAAAGAATTAGCAACAAGAAACTCTGGCTGGCAACAAACCAATCAAGAGAGCCAACTGCTCAAAAAATTTATGTAGGAGAAAATGGAGATGGATTGGGTACACACACTAATGAGGAGACGGTTGTTGAATGACATCGCGCTCAGTGCAGGCCATCGCTCGAGTGGAATCCCAATGGGAAGCAACGAGTTGAGCGTGGGTCAGAGGGTGACATGGAGGAGGAGGAGGAGATGAAAGATTATGGGCAATCGTGGACCCAGATGAAGAGTACGGCGAAAAACAGAGGAAAGTGGGGATGTGTTTTGTCGATGGCCGTTTTAACCACTCGGAACCCAAGGGAATAATAATAATTATTATTGTTCCCTTGGGTTCCTAGTGGAACAAAGGGCTTTAACTGCATGTCTCCATTTGTTTCTGTCTTCTGCTGTACTTTTCACCTTCATCCATGTTAGTCCATACTGTTTCAACTCCTCTTCATACAATCTCCTCCATGTCACCCTTGGACGTCCCACTTGCCGCTTCCCTTACGGGTTCCATTCGAGCTATGGCCTGACGCACGATGTCACCCAGCGGCATCCTCAGCGAGTGTCCGATTCATCTCCACTTTCTCCTGCATATTTGTTGAGCGATTGGTTAAAGGGAATAATAATAATATTACAGTTATCACAATAATTTATATTCATTAATCTGACATCAATCAGTGTAAAAATCTGCTGCACTCAACATGAAGAGAAAGATCCGAATTTTGAAAACAATAAGGTTCAGGGACTTAGAGTACGCGTCACTTAAATGCATTTCCAACAGGTTGCAGACTTTCGCTAACAGTTGTTATCTTTACTTCATACCGGAGATCAAATGGCTAGAAAGGACTGACAACAAGGAAATCTGGCAAACAAACTAACCAAGGACCAAGTGACCAACAAATAAAATATGCCCAAGAAAATGGAGATGGATCGGTCATATATGTTGAAGAGACCGTTAAATGATATCGTGAGCCAAATCGGAAGCGACAGACAGGTCAGGCGTTTAAAGGTGACAGAGAGAGAAGATCACGTGAAGAGAAAAAATGAAAGCAGCTTCAAGGCATTAGTAGTCATGGTGGTTGAAACTGGAGGTGTGCTGTTGAAGCCCTATATTCGACTCCGAACGCAAAGATGAATACACTCAAAACTAAAAGGTATCAAACAAAAAAAAACACCAATAAATCTTAAAAATTCACACTGTGAATACAAAAGTATTAAAACAACCCATCATAAAGTGACGTAAGTATGATACTCACCGTCTGTAAGAGGATTGATGATTCGATTTGTACGCATTATCAGTAGTAGTAGTAGTAGTCGTAGAATATTGTCCTGAGTCACGTGATGATACCGAAGATCTATACGAATTATAGCGTCTATCCAGCCGGGAACTAGGACTGTGTAGTGACATTTCCCTTGCACTATAATAAGAACATCGAGTAGGACTGCCGAGTAAAGAGTTACCAGTTCGATCTCTTGAGGCGGATCCTAAACAGATATTTAACAAGGCAATAAGTTTGGTTATAGAGTCTTAAGTAAACATATTGGCAAATATTCAGTAAAATAAGATGAAAAGTTTTAAACTAAGAGGATATAGTAGTCAGACTCGAACAGTAAGTAGATGAGGCAAAACTAACGTTTTTACGTAATATCTAGTTTTGTTTCCAAAGTTTCAAATTCTTCTTTGTTATGCCTTTGTGTTCCGATTGGGACAATGGAATTCAAGGTTGAGCTATGAAGTGGGGTTATTAGACTCTTGCTCAACCTTTCCTATCTTTGTCGGGGTTACAACCGGCTAGGGGAATCGAGCCCCGGACCACATGCATGGTCGACCAGCATCCTACCACTGAGCCACCAACGTACCGAAAGTTACATCAATTAGATGTATCGATTAGAACTGTAGCACTTTAAAAAACCACAGAAAGAAAGCAATAAAGACAGAAAATAGATAAAAAAGTATATTTTGAAAGTATTAAAAATTATGCAGGATACTCATATGATAATTAGAGATTAAACAATAAAACTGTGAAGGCCTTTTCGCCTAGAATATGCAGTGGCTGACACTATAGTCATTGTTAACCTGAAAGCAGCATTCGATTCCGTCAACCGAGAGGTACTTATGGCGGTGCTTGGTTGTGGAAGGAATGACAGGAAAATATATTGCACTGATCAAGGCATTCACTCTACTCGAACTCATGCAGCCAGCCAGGTGATAGCCTACGGAGAGTTGTCATCTAAAGTGATAACAACCAGTAGTGTCTATCTACGAGGCTGTGACCACTATCCCCATTTCTGTTCAATTTCATCATAGATATACTGATGGACTTAACCATAACTGCTGACTTCAGCCAATCAGGGAATAATCTCTTTGACTTTGAAAATGTGGATGATATATTCCTGCTCCTAGGTCTTCTGAAGACCTTGAGGAGCAGTGATCTCCGAATGTTTACCGTGAGATTTGTCCCTGATATCAAATGTCTACAGGACTAGATTACATCGAATCACTCCTAGCCTAAAGATAGGGAGTGTGAAGTGGTACAGCATGTTGACCGCCACTTTACTTATTTAGGGAAGTTGCATCAGCAACGCCAGATGGTTGATCGCTGACGAACTCTCAGCACGGATACAGAACGCTCGCTCAATCCTCCTTAATAGTTGACTGTGACTGAGACATGGCCGTTTAAAAAAAGTGGAAGACATGAACTGGTTAGTTACCATGGTTCCGCTATCATTGATGGTACAGAACTTGAAACTAAATCGAATGTTAAGTGTTACTTGGATTGTGTATTTCCTCTGATCACCTTTACTGGTCTTCCTACATTATGTGAGTTTCCACAATGATAGTTTGTTTAACGTTCTACATTAAGTTCTAAGTCGTAGATATGCCCTTCTTTCTATCCTTCCAATGTAACTGGAACTTTCTCACACATTTATTATATAAATACACGAATGTACAGCTATCACCTAGTTGATGACGATTTCGTTGAAAAGAAAATTCTCTTCGCTGAAACCGTCTTTTCAATAATTCTCTATGATCCAATGTATGTACACTCCGTAAGAAGAATATATATATATACTTATTGAATTGTGGTTATTTCAAACGATGAAATATATAGTATGAAAATAAAATCATTCCAATTTACAGATGAAATTGTTGGCCAAAAAAAAGAATAAACACATTCACAAATCAAAGAGAAAAACAGACTAGTATTTCCTCTTACCTTGAACATCACGTTTACAGCTTGATGAGTCATTCAAAGATGAACGTGAGTTTGAATAAGATGGTGGAGATGGTAGTCTGTCATCTCTACTAGAGGATGGACTGCCTAAAAGTCCTTTTTCTGTATCAGCTCGAGATCGACTACGTGTAAAACTTGGAGGGGAATATCTTCGACCAGTAGACGCATCATAAGTACTATAAACTGATGTTGGCCTACGACGAATTGGTGAGAATTCAGACCTTCTACTACTGCTTTGTACTCGACTACTTCGATGTCTACTGCTTGAAGCGTTGGAAGAAGAAACAGATGATGAGTCTGTCATATCATCATCATCATCACCAAGAACTGAGCCTAATTCTAAAGCCATAGCACGTCGTTCAGCACGTAATCGTTTCTCCTCTTGACGTCTAAGTAGACGAGCCTGTTGACGAAGACTTTCTTCACGAGCCTGAGATTATATTAAAGAGAAAAAAATTGTAAATACTTTATACAAGTATGAATATTAAAGCAAAATAATTTGTACTTAAATGGTATGCATGACTACTGCTCAGAAATTCAATCTTGTCATCTCAGATCTTCATACGACAAAGTTACACTGATAGGCAAAATATGATGGTTACTTCCACAAGGTAATCTGTTTGTCTATTGGTCACTTAAACACACCCACCGTGAACTAGCCGAGACACTCAGCGATTGTCGATCAATAATGACTGACTAGTTTCAACATTGAACTTTGCACACAAGTGCACCACACTCCGAGTTGCCACACTTCCTCCTCCTTGTACCACACAAAGCAACAGAAGACAGTAAACAGAGACTCATCAAAAGAGAGGAGGTAGATAATAAGCAGAAGTGTGAGTGACGCAAAAAACAACAGTAATATTGGCATATCCAATAGAATTTTATTGGATATGATAAATCACCACAAAGTGTGAATGCATATGCGCCAGCCATTGTGAACGAGGATTTCACCAATTGTCTATCTCCAGCCTTCATTGGGTTTTACCATTCTGTCTGTCTGGATTCAACATAGAACTTGGCACCGAAGTGCAGCAGTTCGAGTTGCCACCTTCCAAATACCACACAAAGGTAGACAAGAAGATGAGTGATGAAGAGAATCAATAGAGTTTTGACAAGTGTAAGAGTGAAACAGAATGAGTAATGGTAGAAAGGAATATGAAAGATTACAGAGACTGAATACATCTGCATAAGCCATTGACAACGATTTTGAGCCATGTCACCTATTGTCTCCAGCCATTGATTCTTAGAGTCCCGAGGGCGGGCCCCAACCCGGAAGTCTGCATCTCCCTACCTGACTCAGTTTAACTGTCAAGGATTTCATGGATTGATGAGGCCATGTTTTTGTTTGGCCACCACTTACTCTTTTCCAACCAACCTGCACCTATATCAGCTAGTAATGCCCATCGGTCGGGGGAGGCGATGGTTAGGCATGCGCAGCACGTGACCTAGCCATCTCAATCTATGTAACTTTATAGCCTCTTCGATTGATTTTCCCTCTTTGCCCAACACTCTACGCCTAACGTCAACATTACTTACCTTATTATGCCACCTAACGTGAGAAAGAGATCGTAGACATCTATGATCAAAAACAGTCAACCTTTTCATGTCTTCAACTCGTATTGGCCATGTTTCAGAGCCATAGAGAAGGACGGAGCGAACTGTTGAGCAGTACACACGTCCCTTGGTTGATAGCCGGATGTCACGCCTACGCCCGAGATGGCTTTACCATCCCGAGGACTCGAACCAGGAAGCCAGTCTACACCTTCCTACTTGGCTGGCTGGCTTAAACTAATTGTTGTAGATTTCATTGTCTGATGAAGCCATTTTTCAGCTCTTTTTCAACCCGATCCTATGTCAGTCAGCTAACATATATATATCCACCATCAATCTTTATGTAACACAGTGGATTTCAAACTAAACTCACCCACCATACACAGTCCCGCTAAATCTCAGCGTTACGGTTACCTTTAAAAAAGGTCACGTTGAGGCCTACAATGCTACTCAGTTTAGTTTAGTTTTCCTGTACAAGTTACAATAATATTTCCCTAAACATGTACATATTAAACATCTATGTATATATTAATTAACTGAATATGTGTCAAACAAAGTCACCACAAAAGGTGAAAAAAAAACGAAGAAAATATACATTTAACACGACTAACAACATTAGACGATGACTAACCGAAAAAATACAGGAAACAACTGAATATACAACACATGTGAGTCAACAGTAATCATAATCACAATAATAATCTCAAATAAATAATACAGAAATACTAAGGAAACCAACAAGAAATAGAGAGAAAGGTCAAAAGACAGGCAATAACACGCCATAAACAAACACACCCACACATCTGCTTTGAACGAGCAATGGCGTTTTGTTTACTTCCCTCTTATGTAAGGCTTACACTCATTTCTTTTCCTCCTGATTAACAGCTTATAATATAATTTTAAGGGGGTCTATATAACTGACCTTTGATCCGGTGGTTATTTCTCCCGTATGGAAGAAACAATAAAACTACAACAACACGCACACACACACACAGAGACAGACGTGGAATACACGCAAATAAATTAAATATATAAAGAGGAGAGTAGAAAGAAACCCCACACCGAATATTATCAGTACTATATAGAGTGCGAAAAGAAGAGAAAACGAAACGCTAGTAACTAGGGTGACTGATTGTACTAGAGAGAAAAAACAACTAATGGAAAATAAATATTTGGTCATAGCCTGGAAAATAAGTGGTACCTAGCTATGAATTATTATTATTACTATTTTTAATATATAAGAAAATACAGCAAAGATATAAGGGAAGAAAAGAGGTAGATAGGGGAATCAGACAACAAGGGCAAAACACACATACACACACGGGCTAAGAGTCTTAAAAAGAATAATAGTGAGAGATAAGAAGGCAATCAACTAGCATTATGTTTCTAAACAGTTAGCAACAATATATGCATATATATAGACAGAGAGAAGCAACATTCATAGAAGAGAAAGAGTGGGGAAATAATATGGAATAAAAGACAACACTTCAGGTCTTGGATTATTGTAGACCATACCTGTTAATTCATTTCTTAGCTCTTCTTTCTTTTGTGTTAAAATTTATACTACTCAACATTAGTAAGTAGTATGAAAGTATATTTCACTTCTAATAACATGACTTTGCTATTGCGGATTAATTCACTTAGTGTATTTACGCACTTCAAAATGATAGAGAAGATTTATAGCTCAGGTGGATGATTTTGATGTGGTTGTGTTCTATGAGCTGGATAGTTAATTTGCAAAGCTTTCATCGCCCTACAAGACTACATCTTCAGCGCATACTTCAATTTGAAGTCTGCTTTAAGATTTCTCCACGAGTTTATTAATCATCTCTCCTGGTGACTTTGGTAATTTTTGTGTTTTTTCACACCGTCTAGGTTACTTGTGGTATTGGTACTGACTGTTTCCTTGACTTGAACTTTGACACTTTGTGTGTGAAGTTTCTTTCTTATAGGTTGATAAATTTTGTCTATCTCGATGTGTCTATTGTGATCGGTGATTCACTGGAATACCAGGACTAGTTTATGTTCATGGATACGATGACAAAGGAAACGTCCACTTTGGCCAATGTAGTGTTTCTCGCAGTCGTTACAATTTATTTTGTAGATGATGATGTTGGTTTTATCTTCTTCCGTTGTTGAGTCTGTTGGTTGACATAGAGCCAGCCGAGTGAAGTGATTTTGTTGGTTAGTGTGCGACTTCAATTCCTAAAGGTTTGAAGAGTGTTGCAGTGATTTCTGACATGTCCTTTATTTATGGTAAGGCGGTTAGGATGCTTTCACGTGGGGCCTTTGATTTAGTAGGTTGGCTTGGGGGTAGATGTCTTTTGATGAAATTCCGTGGATATCCATTCTTTTGGAAGACGTTCATGAGGTATCTTTCTTCAATTTCCCTTAAGGTGGGAGTGCTGCAATGAGTCCTGGGCCCTCTTGAATAGTGTCTGCATACAACTTTTTTTGTATGTTGTTGAATTGCTGCTGTTGTAATTCAGTATTTGGTCTGTGTGAGTTCATTTTCTATAAACTTGAGTTTCTTATTCCCCTGTGGTTGTTCGCTTGACTAAGGCGTCCAAAAATTGGATTTGCTCTCGGATTCCTTTTCTCTTGTGAATTTGATGTCGTTGAAGACGCTGTTTATTAAGTTGTGAGTTTTATCTAAATCGTTTCATTTGATTACTACAAACGTTCAAGTATTGGTTTTGTACGGATTTTTGTTTGATCGCATGGAGGATTTCATCATGAACTGACATCAGTTAGATCTCTTGGAAGCTTGAAGCTTTGTGCAGTGGAGTCTTTTTTTTATTGGGAAGGGGTTGTTATTATACCACTTCACATGGGAGATAGAACGTAGACACCTATAATGGAACACAGATAATCTTTTCATGCCTTCCACTCTCAATGGCCAGGTCTCACAAACACAAAGGAGGACGGAGCGGACTGTTGAGCAGTACACACGCCCTTTGGTCGATAGTCGGATGTCACGTCTACGCCAGAGACGGTGTAAACTGGCATATGCGAAACTACCCCTCTGTATCCGTGCTGAGATTTCGTCAGAGATCAACCCGTTGGCACTGGCTGATGATACTTCCCAAGTAAGTGAAGCAATCAACGTTCTCTACCAGTTCACTTCCTATTTCTAATCTAGGAGTCGGTGTAGTCCAATCCTGTAACATCATCTTGCATTTGGCGGGACTAAACTGAAGCAGGGGAAGTTATATCCGAAACTATGACGCAATGATATAGAGCATAAATCGTTGCATTAATATTATTACTTTTATTTAGCTTAGCTTATAAAACAGATCAGGGCAATTAATCACCGTGACAAATATATAAGCAAAACACACAACGAGATAATTTGACGAAGAGCATTCATTACCTGACGTTCTGCTTCCAATTGAAGTTGTTTTTCCATTTCAGCCTTTTTATCAGCGTTAACTAAAACATAAGAGAAAAAATATTTAATACAGTTGACAAACTGCATAGAAAGAGGAGGAATTTGGTATGCAACAGTAGATATTGCTCAAATCAGCATACAAATTATATGGGAATACCTACTGAATGAATACAATCCAAATTAGTTACAGCATCCTGTCCACCAATCAAATCCCTACAAACCAACATTTGAATATCAGTTTGATGCTCACTAGAAACTTGTACTATTCAGGTAGGTAGTAGTTACCTGGGGTTCTAGTGGGAAGTCGTGACCAGTAGGGTAGAGCAGGTAAGGGGTGTGAGGACAAATACTCCCATCGATAATTGGCTAGTGATCGTGTTATATCGTCAATTATTGGCAGAAGTTAGAATTCATGGACTCGTCATTGGATCAGGTTGGATCCCAGTGGCTCAATTGTCTACGAACTCGCTGGCCTTGTAACCGTTAGATCCTAGGTTCAAACCCCCTGTGGTGGATGAGTAGTGCCGAACTAGGTTGGTGAAACAGCTGTCCACCACTCCCTGCAGGTTTCCCAATGGTTCTCTAACTGATGTCAGCTCATGATGACATCCTGTTTTTTTATTCCTTTACGTTCCCAGTGGAACATAGGGCACCAAGCTAGAGGCTTCAAGTTTCGGTGGCAGTGGTGTTTATTTTTACGGGATGGAGTTGCTAGCCTCATGCTTCCCAAACTTCCCTCTTTACCAGTCTTAGTACTGGCTTAGCGAGGTAAGGGATTGCGTCCGTGACCGGGGATCGAACCCCGAACCACATGCGTGATTGGTCAGCATTCTATCGCCGTGCCACCGAACGCACGACATCCTGTAGCCAAATAAAGAAGTCTGAAATAGACGTGAATACAAACAATGAAGCTTATACAATTTTAAAATTAATGCAGTGGTAACTAGTATGTCTAAAAAAAGTTTTTGTCAGTTGTCGTATCTGTAGAAACACTTGTATCTGACTGGTAGAATCTCTTCACACATGAACTTTTGTTATCATGAAGTCTACGGTGAATTGACAGTTAGATACAGTCACATGAAGAGATACTGCAGCAAGAATATTAACCTGACTAGTTTCAACATAGAACTTTGACATAGATTGGCGGCAGATCACACTTGCCACGCACCCTCCATGTAGCACACAAAGCGAGAGAAGATGGTAGATAGTGGTCCAAAAGAGAGGTAATAAACAGAAGTGTGAGTGAGGTAAAAAGAATAGTAATATGGAAGTATAATAGTTTTATTACATATGACGAATCACAGAGAATGAACTCATCTCTGCCAGCCATTGAGAACGAGGATTTCGAGCCATTTCAGCAATTGTCTATCTCCAGCAGTCATTGGTTTTTACCATCCCGAAGACCCCGACCTTCCTACGTGGCTGGCTGACTCGAACTAACTATTATGGATTTCATTGACTGATGAAGCCATTTGACCACCACTAGCTAGTTCTTCTCCAACCTGATCCAATGAGAGTCAGCTAGTATAGCCCGTCGAGGAAGGCTATCGATGGCTAGACATGCATGCATAACACATTTCTTAACCATCTAACCCAATCGATGTAACTTCACAACCTCGTCGACTGACTTCTTCTCAATACCTACCTAACATTCAACCGAAGCTTTACTTCAATATTACTCACTCTATTACATGTACCACGTAAGACTAAAGATAAGAATGCAGACACCTGTGATAAAAGACAGCTAGCCGGCCTTTTCATCTCTTCCACTTTCAGTGGCCGTGTCTCACTCACAGCCATAAAGGAGGACGGAACTAACTGCTGATGTGCAGCAAAACACTTCCTTTGTTCGGTAGTCGGCCATATATCATGTCTAGTAGGTCAAAGATGGCGTAAGTTGACAGGCGAATACCACACAATCCATCTGTATCCATGCTGTGATTACGTTAGCAATCAGTCAGCTCATTGGGGCTTATGCGAATTACCAAATAAGTGAATTAGCGGTCAACAAGCCTAGCCACCATTTCACTCTCTATCATTAAAACTAGGAGTCAATGTGTAGTCCAGTCTCGTAGCATAATCTTACATTCGACTGATAGCAGCGAATCGTATGCCAAGCATTCGAAGATTGATGATCAAGTTGTTCCCAAGAGTCTGCTCTATTTTATCAGCGTATTCACACCTAGGAGCAGGACTATATCATTTGTAAATGCCACACTCAACGAGATTATTCCCTGGTCAATTCAGGTCAATTCCTGAGTGGCTGAATTCAGTTAGGATTAAGTCCAAGTGCACCGGATTAGGGTCAGTGGCCAGTTTTAATCCACCGAGGTGCTATAGTGAGCCTCCACTCGAGGTCAGAGCATTCTTGATTATCCTGAATCCATTGATTCAACCTACTTCAACAATATGGTCTACCATTTCAATTCGAAAACATAAAACTATGAAGTATCATTTAAAAATAGAATTAGAGTTAGAATTTGTATTTTCCCACCGGCATATATATATGAAACTACGATTGGTATCACTGGTAGAGGTCAAATTGTTTTGCCCTTTAACCTTAAAAAAAATTAATCCAACCTAATCCGAAAACAATTGTTATTATTATGACATGAGAAGAAGGAGGAGGGGTATGCGGTTATAGCAATAAACAGAGAAGACAAATAACAGCAAAGCACAAATAAAAGATGAAAACATACAAAGCCTATAGCTTAATTCGTTAGTGAACGGTAAACCTATTCAATGAGAATGAGAAATGAAGAGACAAGACGAAGAAGAAGAAGTAGCTACTGAAAGCGATCGACACATGGGCTAATGTAACGATAGAAGACAAGTCCTAAACAATTCAAAGCAGACTTCACCGAGTACAGACACATCAGTGGTCACTTTGTGACTAAATCTAACTCGAAATCAATTCAAATTCCCCTTAAATCCAGCCTATGAATAACAACCATAAAAATATAGTAAGTGTATTAGTCAAAACTAACACAATCTGAAACCTAGTGAACTCATTTTTTCCTTCCTTGTATGTTACAGGATTTTCATCATGAGCTGACATTAGTTAGAGAACCATTGGAAAACCACCATGGAGTACTGGACAGCTGTTTCGTCCTAGTTTGGGACTCTTCTAGCAGTACGCACACACCGGGGTTCGAACCCAGGACCTTCTGGTTACAAGGTGAGCTCGTAGACCATTAAGCCACTGGGACCCGATCCAATGACAAGCCCATGAATTCTAACTTCTGCCAATTCACGACATAGCGCGACCCCTAGCCAATGTCTTCGGCGAGTATTTGTCCTCACACCCGACCTGCTGCACCCTACTGGTCACGACTTCTCACTAGAACCCCAGGTAACTACCTACCTGAATAGGGCAAGTCGCTAGTGAGCATCTCATTGTATGTCAAAAAAAAGAACAAATAACAACAATATAGGGCTCCACACACACACTTTCCTTTTTCAGTACCGACGTTGTTTTTACCCAGTGGGACTGCTAGATTCACACGCTCGCTGAAGGTTTCCTCTTTTTCTGACCTCAATATTGGCTAGAAAAATTGGTAAAAGTTTTGGTAGTATGTCGGCTCTGTGATCTTCTGAAAATATAGACAACAATGACTTTCCAATAATGTTAATTACTTCATTGACTTTGAAAAGGCCTTCAGCGGACAGCGTCAATCGAGAGGTGATTTGGAAACTACTTCGCTACTATAGGGTGACGCCGACAACAGTTGTACAACAATGCTGCATGCTAAGTAATCCACAACGGGAAACTAACGGAATCCTTCGAAGAAGTGAAGACGGGAGTAAGACAAACTGGCTGGCTGCCTACTATCTCCAATGATTTTCCTGATTGTGGTAGACTGGATAATGAGACAGACAGCGGCGGGTAACGAGGAGACAGGCATAAAGTGGACCCACACAAAAAACTTGGAGGATCTGGACTTCGCCGATGATGATATAATCTGATTTCCCACAAACTGGAAGATATGTAAGTGAAAAGCAACAAGTTGGCAGAAGAAGCATCCAGAGAAGATAGGACTCCCTTCAGGTGAACATAGAGGAAACAGAGGTGGTGAAGATTCCCGGTCAACAGCAACAGCAACAACAACAGACAACAATCAGCCAGCGTAAATGGGAGAAATCTGAAAGAAGCAACCTCCTTCACTTATCTTCCCAGCTGGGAATCAACGTCGTTTCAACTACAGGCGGACGGAACTGATGACAACATCAAAGCAGCGAGAATCATCGGAAAAGCAAGACAAGCTTTCATTACTCTCAAGTCTGTGTGGAGATCAACACCACGCACGAATCAGTAAGATCCGGATTTTCAACTCCAATGTGAAGTCAGTGCTACTATACGGATCAGAGACTTGGCACCGCGCGGCGTCACGAAGGCCACTTCGAACAAACTACACATCTTCATCAACAGCTGTCTTCGCTCGATACTACTCAAGATCAGATGGCCGGCCAGAAAAGATCAGCAATAGTGAGGGATCCCTGTGAGCGAACCAACCTAGCAGGAACCAATCGTGCAACAAATATGCAGCAAGAAATGGAGGTGGATTGACCATACTCTGAGAAAACAAACCATCACTCGCAAAGCAGGCCATCACTCGAGTGGAACCTGAATGGGAAGTGGCGAGTTAGTCGTCAGTGCGAGGGTGACATGGAGGAGGAGGTCATGTGAAGAGGAGATGAAAGCATGTGGGTAGGTGGACGTGGAGTCACGTGTCAACGTTGGCAAAGAACCGAACGCAATGGAGACGCTTGGGTGAAGCCGTATGTTCTTCTAGGAACTAAAGGAAACAAAATAATATAAATAATACATAGGTCAAGTCAATGAAGAATTATCTAAATCAATAAGTGAGTACTACCTACTACTATTACAGTGAGACATCAAAAATACACAATAAACTTACAGGCTTTAGTAAGTTGTGACTGTACACGACGTTTTAATAATTCTTGTGGCATAAGACGAGGTGTTGATCCAGTAGCAGTAGGACACTGTAAAAGTTGAAAGAAAATACAGAAGGTAAACCACCCATAGAATTCCTGAAAACGTATATTCACATTCATCACTAAGAATATTTAGATAAAAAAAACTGCATTTACATACACTAACTACACTTTCTCAATTCACCATGTGGGATTAAACACAATTTACATGTTATAGTAGATAGAATAGGACTCAGGAAACATTTGCAGACACAGTAAGATAAACTTATTGTGAAAAAGTTAGTAATGCCATTCTGTCACAACTTGACTTTGATAGATAGATAGATAGATAGTACGATGCTTGAGTACTTGATGAGTATTAGAAGTCTACTACTATTACGGACCATTCTATTTCATAACATGCGTGGAATCTGAGAAAACTACAGATCCTACAGGAAACTGTGTGCATCAGATCACTAGATCCTAAATCGAATTTTTACACACACCTTACACTTTGCCGACTTAATTAAACATTGTCATTGTTTTTTTTCTATAGTTTGGTTTGTAAGGGTTAGTTTTGTTTTTACCAGTTGATCACAGATTGATATCAGTTAGAGAACCACTGAAAACCAGCCAAGGGAGTACTGGACAGCTGTTTCATCCTAGTTTGGGAATCATCGTCAGTACGCACCCACGACAGGGGGGTGATAATTCCCAAACTAGGATGAATTGACATTGTTGTTAAAAAAAAGCTTAATCTACTTAGAACTCATCTACTCCAGCTGGAATCTCTCTCATGAACCAGACTTTCATAGTGTAAAGTTTGCTGATTCTATTCAATGAGTTGACTAGATTGAAAGTGTATAAGTGAACAATATTGTTGTTTTCAATTAGATCTTCTTCAGGCTTTATTCTAACTTACATAGATTTATATATAAAAATTTTAGCCAATGACGCTGATTTTGTGGATCAAATAATAATGATAATAATGTGGTAAATGTTTTGAACGTCAGTAATAACAATGATCATAATGATAACAAAATAATGATAATAAGGTTTATGCTGCAGGTGGGGCGATAAGAATAACGAAGGTAATGAGTGATATGTGTGTATATGTAGACAATTCAATGAATAAATAAATCAGGTCAAATCTTAAAAGTTACGTAATACTAAAGGTGGATGAAGTGGACAGACAGATAATCAGAGTTTAAATCATAAATATCATAAAAGTACGAAGGAAATAGAGAAAATGAGAAAGAGTAAGAGGGTTTTTTTATTTGATGAATTAGACTTTACCTAGACAAGCAAAGGAGAGAGAGAAAGAGAGATAAAGGTAGAACACAAACTTCTTTTGTTGTGTATGCAAAGGCACTAACTAGGATTGTTCTCTTTCGAATTCCTACAGCTTCCGTTGTGTGTGTGTGTGTGAAAGGCGGCTTAGAATTCCGTTCGAGAGGGGCTCTGTGTGTAATGCGATAGATAACCGTGAAGGCACTTTTTTCTGTCTAACTGATGATCGCTGCCAGCAATCAACTAAGACAAAAAATAGATCTTCTTATAGATTTTATTTGGCCTTTTCCGAACTATGCGGGAAGATGCTATATACAAACAGCTTTCTCCACAGGAGCAACATGGTAGTTTTGCCCATAGATTACCTTCTTCAAATGACAGTGTACAGGGCACATTATTATTTTAAATTGACCAAAAGCATACTACATTATTACACGAGGCAAAAGTCATTTAAACTGCAGGTACATAATATTATTGGCAGATATATATATATCGGGGCTCTCCATGAAACTGTAATAAAATTTAGAGAATTTCAGAAAGTTGGACGGTTTAGAGAGAAGTGTTAGAAAATTAACTGACTTTTAAAACATGACTGGGACTGGGACTAGGACCACTACCACCAGTCGTGATTGTTGACTGTTGAGACGTCATCATCTTACCCGCGTAATCACCGCCGCCATAAGAACTGGAATCCAATTTCCTGAATTTAAAAAACAAAACAAAAAACATACAATTTCAGTACTGGCACAGATGAGACAAATGAATACTTTTAATCGATAGAGAGAGGGATGACAAATGAAATGACCGATTGACTTTCTGTCAGTCTGTCTGGATTCAACATAGAACTTGGCACCGAAGTGCACCAGTTCCAGTTGCCACCTTCCAAATAGCACACAAACGTAGACAAGAAAATGAGTGATGAAGAGAATCAATACAGTTTTGACAAGTATGAGTGAAACACAATGAGTAATGGTGGAAAGGAATATGAAAGATTACAGAGACTGAATACATCTGCGTAAGCCATTGACAACGATTTTGAGCCATGTCACCTATTGTCTCCAGCCATTGATTCTTAGAGTCCCGAGGGCGGGCCCCAACCCGGAAGTCTGCATCTCCCTCTCTACCTGACTCAGTTTAACTGTCAAGGATTTCATGGATTGATGAGGCTGTGTTTTTGTTTGGCCACCACTTACTCTTTTCCAACCAACCTGCACCTATATCAGCTAGTAATGCCCGTCCGTCGGGGGAGGCGATGGTTAGGCATGTACAGCACGTGACCTAGCTATCTCAATCTATGTAACTTTATAGCCTCTTCGATTGACTTTCCCTCTTTGCCCAACACTCTACGCCTAACGTCAACATTACTTACCTTATTATGCCACCTAACGTGGGAAAGAGATCGTAGACATCTATGATCAAAAACAGTCAACCTTTTCATGTCTTCAACTCGTATTGGCCATGTTTCACAGCCATAGAGAAGGACGGAGCGAACTGATGAGCAGTATACACGTCCCTTGGTTGATAGCCGAATGTCACGGCTACGCCAGAGACGGTGTAAGTTAGCGAAAGCAGCAACCGATTGACTTTATTGTAAAACAAAAACACTTATTATTTTCAAGTATTGGTTTTTGTAAGGATTTTTGCTGAACTGGTTGGAGGATTTCATTATCAGCTGACATCAGTTAGAGAACCATTGGAAAACCTGCAGGGAGTACTGCCAGACAGCTGACTTTTCGTCCTAGTTTGGGACTCTTCATCAGTACATGCCCACCACTGGAAGTTGGTGCCTAGCATCTTCCGCCTACAAGGCGACTGGCCCTATTCAGGCAGTGACTTGAGGTTCTAGTGGGAAGCCGTGACCAGTAGGATGCAGTGGTAACTCATCGGAGAAGATATTGCAAAGCGGTCGTGCTATATCGTCAATTATTGGCGGAAGTTAGAATTCATGGACTCGCCATTGGATCGAATTGGGTCCCAATGGTCTACGAGCTCACCGGCCTTTTAACCAGGAGGTCCTGGGTAAGAACCCCGGTGGTGGATGCGTACTGCTGTGGAAGAGTCCCAAACTAGGCTAACGATACAGCTGTCCAGTACTCCGTGCAGGTTTTCCAAATGATTCTCTAACTGATGTCAGCTCATGATGAAATCCTCCAACCAATCATACTTATTATTTGTTGACTTCAAAGAATACTCATCACATAGAAAGTGATTCCTTAAGGGATTATCTGAATTATTTTAGTCAAAATGTAAGAGTAAGGTGGCCTGCTTAAAACTTGAGCTATTCAGAAAAACCTCCATCAATAATATTGTATATAATTTCTTTTATTTGTTTTTTTTAAAATCTATTAAAGTGTGACCATTAATAGAGTCTATTGCTAACTCTTGCGAGTATTTAAAACATTTACAGCCTGCTGTCACATTCGCAAATTTCTACTAAAAAAAATTAGTAAAAAAGGATTGTCATCGATGGTGGTAGCTTAACACCCAGTACATGAGATGACAGTTTCTCAGTAGTGTGTGTTTGGTTCACAAAATGTTGTACTTTTGAACTTTGTATAATTGACTTTCAACAAAATGTCATTGTCTATTTCTCAAAGTAGGCAAAGCAGAGGTATCATAATGGTGGATTGAAGTGCGCTTTAGGTCGGATAGTGAATTGTGTCGCATAATAATAATAATTTGCTTTATTCCAGAAACAGTACTAGTGGTACAGTATGGAATTTTCAGCACATATCTACAATATTTGCATCTAATTTTATCCAACATTTAAATGGAGTACTTCAAAAAAATAAATATAAAGGCAACAACAACAAAAACAAAACAAACACAAAAATAATAAAAAGCATGCAGAAAAATACCAAGAAGTAGAAAGGAAAATAAATAAATAATATCTCAGTATTGGTATGTTTATGCATGGTGACAGTAAAGCTATAGCCGTACAAGAAGCTATGTAATGATATTTAAGAATGTTTATCGCCAAGATGGTCAGTTAATTTGGTTGAACAACAACTAAACAATCATAAAATAACATTTCAGGCTTGTTGTTTTGTTTTTTATTGTCAGTATCATACAGTGAACTCCACTGAGAATTCTGTGCATGATATAAACCCTATTCAGAATAAAACTGTTAATAATAACATTATCACTATTCCCGATTATGAACCAACGCTGAACTAACTAATTATCAGTCCCAACCAACAGCGACGACAACAACAACAACCAGCAACAATCATCATCAACGGGAGAAATTTGAAAGAGATTACTCTACTCACTCTACTCTACCTCTTTTACCTACCTGGGAAGCATTGTTTCAACTACAGGCGGACGGAACTGATGAGGATATCAAAGCAAGTATCGGAAAAGCAAGACAAGCTTTCACTAATCTCAAATCTGTGTGGAGGTCAACAGCACTTAGCATCAAAAATAACATCCGGATTTTCAACTCCAATGTGAAGTCAGTGCTACTCACTATACGGATCAGAGACTTGCACTGAGCGTCATAAAGAGCATCTCAAACAAACTACAGACCATCATCAACAGTTGTCTTCGCTCAAGATCAGATGGCCGGCCAGAAAAGATCAGCAACAGAGATCTCTGGCAATGAGCCAACCAACACAGGAGGAACCGATTGTGAAACAAATAGGCAGGGAGAAATGGAGATGGATCGGCTGGTCATACTCTGAGGAAACCATCAAGTGACATCACTAGACAAGCCATTGTTCGAGTGGAACCCGAAAGGGAAGCGGCGAGTTGGTCGTCAGTGCGAAAGTGGGGTGACTTGCAGGAGATCATGTGAAGAGGAGATGAAAACGTGTGGGCAGACTTGGAGCCAGGTGAAGACTCTAGCAAAGAACCGAATGCAATGGAGACGCACGGCTGAAACCCTATGTTCCTCTGGGAATTAAAGGATACAATAATAATAATGATACTCTACTCACTCATCTCACAAGACAGCGTCGTTTCAACTACATTCAGGCACACGGCACGAGTCAAGAGGTCAAAGACAAAATCGCAACAGCAAGATACGCCTTCACCAGTCTGAAATCAGTTAGCAGATCTTCTGCACTCCATCTCAGAATGAACAACAAGATTAGGACTTTCAACACAAATGTCAAGTCAGTCACAAATATGTAGGAGAAAATGGAGATGGATTGGGCACACACCACTGAGGAGACGGTCGAGTGAGTGATATCGCGCTCAATGCAGGCGATTGATTGGGTGGAACGCGAATGAGAAACGACGAGTTGGGTATGGGTCAGAGGGTGACATGGAGGAGATCAGAGACTATGGTCAGTCATGAGAAAAGGTAAAGAAGACCTCAGAGAATAGGGCAAATCGGAGATGTATTTCTGAATCCCTATGTTCCACTCAGAACCCAAGGGAACAATAATAACAAATAATTACTTGGTTGTTTTATTTACAAAAATGTATCTAAAAGAAGCGTACGTCTGCTTAACACATCTGGAGATTATTATTTATTTTATGTATTTAAACGCAGAAAAAAACTTGGTACAATATAGCACCAAGAACGGATAAAGAACTTCATCTGAAAGGAAAACACTCATGTTTAACAAGTTCAAACAGTATTCGTTAACTATCATCAGGAAGGGAAGAAAGAAGGAAATTGCAACACGTTCGCCATTGATTACGATTCTTGGCCATATCCGATAACGTTTCGAGTCATCGATTCGAGCTATCTCGCGGACCCCAACCAGGGAGTCGTGACACACCAACCGATGCTAATCTAGCACAAAAATCCTTCATCCCACGACGCCACGTCATGGACTGACCACCCCTCCACCTTTTCCTTCCCGTCCCAGGGCTATCGAACAGAGACCTGTACGGAAGCCTCTGGGATGACATTTGCAGCACATGTCCAAGCCACCGGAGCCGGTGTTTCTAGATGGCGACACTCAATGAATGGTTATCTCCACTGTGTTCAAACACACGCCGCCGAACCTCAGAATTACTCACGCGATGATGCCATCGACCGCAAGCAATTCTGCGGAGACAGCGATGATCGAACACGCAGAGTCGCCTCACATCCTCAGCTCGGAGAGGCCAGGTTTCATAGGCTTGGCGTAGAGCAAGACAGCCCGCACGGAAGCATTGTATACCCGACCTTTGACAGCCAGGCTAACGTCGAGACGGCGCCAGAGGTGGCTCAAGTTGATGTATGCCACCCTAGCCTTCATTATACGGTTGGAAATCTCATCCGTCACCCCTCCGCCAGCACTCACACAACTACCCAGATACACGAACTTATCAACAACTTCAACCGGTTCACCCGCAAAAGTGAGTGCAGGTACAGGCTCCTGCCACTCTTGTTACAGTACTTTGCACTTAGACGGTGCAAAGCACATACCATACTTACAGACACTGATTGAGAGCGAAATATACGCACCCTGTTACCACCTTCTGAAACCGAAGACTTTATCACCATCACCAAGTTTGTTGTTGCATAACTGATTGAGAAAATACAAATTAAAACAAAATAGTCTCGATACAACCAGAGCCACTTCAAAATCTTAACTGAAAAACAGTTTAGTAGTGCTAACTACTCCCAGGCTCTCCCCAATGATCCTGTAACCGGTGTCAGATTATGATGAAAACCTTGTAACCAATCAAATCCCTGCAAACTGACACGAATATGTCAATCTGATGCTCACTAGCGACTGAACCTGGGTTGGGAAGTTACCTGGGTTCTAGTGAGAAGTCATGACCAGTCGAGTACAGCAGGTCGGGTGTGACGACAGATACGCGCCAGCGATGAGATTGGCTAGTGGTCGTGCTATATTGGGAATTATTGCCAGAAGTTAGAATTCATGGGCTGGCCATTGGATTGGGTTGGGTCCCAAGTAACCTATTAATTAATATCACTCATTACTGCATTTTGATAATATATTGTTGCATTGTACTCTCATTGACTTGGATTTTTATTCGAATATTTGTTATGTTAATGAACTTGCTCTAGACAGTCCCCTACAGACGTTCACATGCATATAGAATAATATCAATTAACGGAGAGATAGATTTGACATCAAAGAGAGCAAATAAATCGGTATTAAGGCTGAACATGGGAGACATGAAAAGAAGATAAAGAAACACAATACGAAGTGGGGTTGGTGGGCAGGGGGAGGGCTGAGAAGTAGCCCAACTCGGAAGATCTGTGTGCAAATAACCATTTTAATTATAAGGTATCCATTATTTCCTTATACCCATTACGCTAAACTTCACTTAACCAGTTCAGAAGTAATCTCGGAGAAGAGGGTAGTGTCGGTTCGATATGAGACTAACAGCTTCAAGCCCGTTAAAACAATACCACTACTGGTAAAACTTGGCGGGGAGGGGGGGCAGGGAAAGTTTGAAATCGTATATTTTATCTAGAAGGCAAATAAAAAATATATATGCTATAATCAACTCGTAAGTCATGCGCATCAAGAAGCTCAAAAATTACAAAAAAAAACCTAATTTTAATTTACCATGAGGTTGATTGACGCCTTGCTGAAATATTTTCTGAAGATTTGAATGATGATTCCTTCTTGTTATTATTATTGTTATCATTATCATCATCTTTTTCTTCATCTGAAAATTCCAGCTCATCAGCTGACTCCAACTCAGGTCGATAGTATCGTTTACGGACTGGAGGTGAAGGTTGCCTTATTGCAGTGGTTTCTTCTGATTCACATAATGAATTCTCAGTACGATTCCTAGTTGAGTGTAAAGCAACAAGAAGTAGAAGAAGAAATAACACAGACAAATGAGTGATGGGACTTAATAATTTGTACTGGTGTCAAGTTTATGTAGCTAAACACTAAAATGTCTGTCTGTCTGGATTTAACATAAAACTTGCCACCGATGTGCACCAGTTCCAGTTGCCACGTTCCAAATACCACACAAAGGTAGACAAGAAGATGAGTGATGAAGAGAATCAATAGAGTTATGACAAGTATAAGAGTGAAACAGAATGAGTAATGGTAGAAAGGAATATGAAAGATTACAGAGACTGAATACATCTGCGTAAGCCATTGACAACGATTTTGAGCCATGTCACCTATTGTCTCCAGCCAGCCATTGATTCTTAGAGTCCCGAGGGCGGGCCCCAACCCGGAAGTCTGCATCTCCCTCCCTACCTGACTCAGTTTAACTGTCAAGGATTTCATGGATTGATGAGGCCATGTTTTTGTTTGGCCACCAATTACTCTTTTCCAACCAACCTTCACCTATATCAGCTAGTAATACCCGACGGGGTGGGGGAAGCGATGGTTAGGCATGTGCAGCACAAACACTAGAATAGTGGATGAATATCAAACAACTACAATAAGATAACACAAACACGTATACTGTTGCTTTTGTGTAGACTGGAGAACCAAGCAAGGAAATGGCATTCACATAAAACAACGATTGTATTAAATAAAGACTAACAGACTCGGCGTTAAAAAAAATTGGCAACGTTTACCTAGGATGAATAGTTTCAAAAGAAACATTTATCTCACTAGGGGCGGAATTCCAACTAGGGGGGAATAAGCTGGGAGTATTTAGGGAAAGACAAATTATGTGCTGATCAATTTGCAGCTTTATGCATCACAATCGAACAGTGCACAGAATAGCAGTCAAACCTCTATATTAATTTCATCGCCTTTGTGAAAAAAACCTTTGACAGTGTTGACCGTTGAGGGTGACATGGAGGAGGAGAGAGACTAAGGGCAATCGTAGGCCCAGCTAGAGAGGACAGTAGATAATAGAACAAAGTGGAGGTGTGTGGCTGAAGCCATATGTTCCACTCTGAACCCAAGGGAACAATAATCATAATAATAGTAATCAAATAGACACCCATATTTCATTTCTCAACAGTGTGCACAGAATAGAATAGGTGATGGCGAGCTACCTAGAATGGTGGCCACATTGCAAAACCTGACTGATAGAAAGGACTAGACACGTCACACTAGTTACTAGTGTCCAATCAAAATACCCACCACAGTCCTACAGGAGGTCAATCGCGAGTCCGAATAGCTCATTGGTAACGTCTCTGACTGCAGGCGGCACTGAGTGATGCGGGTTCGAATCTCAGAAGAAGGGACATGAGTTGTTCCTTCAAGGTAACTGCAGATACGCCTTGCTGACTGGTGAGTGCCAACTAGCACGAAACCTAGGTCAAGCAAGACTTCCTGTGGCCGATTGCCTCCCACTATCTGATATCATCAGAATAAATTAACTTGTTAGGTGTGCATTATTGATTTATGTGCGACGAACTGAAATATAACTATTTGTGGAAATTAAATACAGTTAATGAATAAGGATTAACTACCCGGTTACATGGAGCACCAAATAATATAACCTTTATTTTGGAACTGCAACCTATCCACAACTTGAAAGTCCAGGGCGAATGTGACCCTTTTTTTACCAATCATTAAACACAATTAGACAAAATAAAATGTACGGTTAGTATATACATCGATTGTTTCAAACTAGCACACTAAAATAACATATATGCAAATGAAGTAGTGAAACAGTCACAGTCAAACTATAAAAACAGTGAAATAACAACACAGTAAACCAACCGACTATAATTTGATTTTTCATTGTCTACTGAAGTACTAGAACTAGAATATGATTTTCTTGATGAAGAGGACCTGCGTCTTGATCTGTATGGGCCTGAACCACGTCTGTATCCCCGATAAGAACCCCTATAATCTCTGCTACTGTCACTACGTCGATTTCGACTGTGATCTCTCCTGCGGTTTCTGCTGCCACGGGAACTATTAGATCGGCGACTACTAGACCGAGATCTTGAAGTCGAACGGTAGCGACTTTTTGAAAGTTGTCTTCTCCCTCGATCACTGTATCTAGGAGGTGAACTAAAGAAGATAAAAAGAAAATCAGAAATTGGCTGCATTTAGTGGAAAGTTTTGAGCAAATAGCTTAGACATTTTTATCTGCATTTACTTTGACAATGAAAATTTAAGGAGTACGTATAAGCTACTTAGTTGGAAGTAAGTAGTAAGAACGTCTTTGCAAAAAACTAAGATTAGCATATAGTCGTAGTGAAAAATTGATCCAGAATAACAGGTAAAAACTAACCGAGTCCGAGAGTTTTTTCTATTTGTACTGTGACGAGATGTGTTGTCAGAACTACTTTTTATCTGTGTTTCGGACGTTGGCTTTGAACTGAGGAGTTTTGAAACAACAGAAGCTGCAACAGCAGATGCAGCAGATCCCGGAGGTTTACTATCATTTGCACCGAATAATCCACATCCACGATCATATAATGTTGTCTGCGCATTTGACTTCGACTGATTATTTCCACCATTGCCCGTTTGATTATCTAAATTGTCATCATTATCACCAAATGTAGTTATGTATTCCACACGAGAGTGCTGTTTAGGACGACGATTTCTACTACGTGAACCCCGATTTGAAAATGACCTCTAATTTAATTAAGAGACAAAAGAAACACGAAGTGATTTACAGGAGCACATTACTTACTTCTAACACTCTTGTATTAAATCAACAAACAGCTAGATGCCAATTAACTGATTACAAGAGTAACAATGATAACGTCGAAGAAACTACTCTGCTTAGTAAATTCGTTGGCATTGTGACTAGTAGACACTAAGCCGACCGATAGCTGCTACCTTGACGTGCTGGTGGTCGCCAGAATTGTATATCTCATTGACCCAACAAACTACACTGGCTGGAACTACTAATGTTTCTACAGGTCTTACCATGCCAGGAAGGTTGTTAGGATAGCGATTAGACTAAAGGCATAGTGTAAGATTTTTTTACACTGTGCATCAAAGAAGTGTTTCTGTCAGCTATATACAGTAGGATGCAGAGATCGGTTTCCTGTGCGTTCAAGACTACAACGAGACGCTTTTAGTCGTAACTTGCTAAAAGTCAGTGAACTATTTCATGCTCAATTTTTTAAAGTGGACAGAAAGTTCAGAGATGATCACTTGAAAACTAACACATATCACTTGGAGGATGCTAAGCAGTATTTTTTTATTATTCCTTCACGTTCCCAGTGGAACATAGGGGGCTTTTCAAGCTAGAGGCTTAAAGTTTCTGTAGCACTGGTGATTATTATTTTTACAGGATGGGGTTGCTTGCTAGCCAGCCTCATGCCCCACCTTTCCTCTTTACCAGCTTTATTACTGGCTTAGCGAGGTAAAGCAGTGCGTCGGTGGCCGGGGATCGAATCCCGGACCATGTGCATAGTCGGCGAGCATCCTAACCGCTGCTGTGCCACCGACGCACAGTAGCAGTACTCACGACAATATGAGAGAGAGACTTACCTTGTACGACTGTCAAATCCTCAGGAAAGTAAGTTGCAATTCAAATAATTGGGGGCGTGGGCGTGGGGGAGGGAATGATCACCTGTGTTTCCCACTTTCTCATATAATCATCTCCTAACTATCTACATAATCAGCTTAGGTGAACCTTACTGGCCCTATTCAGGTAGGTAGTTACCTGGGGTTCCAGTGGGAAGTCGTGACCAGTAGGGTGCAGCAGGTCGGGTGTGAGGACAAATACTCGCCGAAGACATTGGCTAGGGGTCGCGCTATATCGTGAATTGGCAGAAGTTAGAATTCATGGGCTGGCCATTGGATCGGGTCCCAGTGGCTTAATGGTATGCGAGCTCGCCTTGTAACCAGAAGGTCCTGGGTTCGAACGCCGGTGAGTGCGTGCTAAAGAGTCCCAAACTGTGACGAAACAGCTGTCCAGTACTCCCTGAGGTTTTCCAATGGTTCTCTAACCAATGTCAGCTCATGATGAAATCCTGTAAACAATTAAATCAACTGAATCTAGATATTATTTCATGGTACTGTTAAGAGATAGAGTAAAAACGAGTATAGTAATAAAAAAATGAAGTTCACATACATTTGATGAACTGGAAGAAAATCGTCGACTTCGACGGCTTCCGCCACCACCACCATCACTACTGCTGTTGCTGCTACTGCTGCTGCTTGAACTTCTACCAGATGTTGCTCGATATTTTGAATGATTATCATGACTTGATTGTTTATAATTTCTACGACATAAACTTATCGACGTCATCCCTCCAATATGGACAGCTGGTCCACGAGCATTCGACAGTACTGGTTTAGCACGTGCTCTTTGATCACGAATTGTTGCTGCCTTTGACGTGGGACTTCCGTATACAACACCTGAAAAATCTTGTTCTTCCACATCGGATGGATAATCAGCGGAATCCGATGAGCTGGCAGATAGGTAGACAGTCCGTCTGAAAGTAAAATATTTTTTATAGTAAATTATCTGCATTAGAGTATGATGATGATGACGTTCTGTTTTATTCCTACTTATGAACATCATATAAGTAATAAAGAAAATATTCAATAAAAAAAGATTGATTACAAGCAAATCCTACGACTACATTATTATTTTTAAAACAATTAGTTCCCTTTATGAATTTAGATAAAGCAATAAGAAAACGTCACATCCCGCTGTATTTACCAATTTCAGTGTACGTGTGGACATACATACATAGGGAGGACTCATCGATCTCTGCAAGTAAGAGCTTCAGAGCATATTCTTAAATGGCTCCAGAAACAAATGGAATCTTCAGAACCTATTATTGGTTGGAACAGGAGACCTAGCTCGTCCATTGCGAAACATATTATAGAGACAGGACATAAAATTGACGTTAACAGATCTTTTAAACCTATCTATCTATGAAACGTGTTTGGGGCGTATCCTAAAGTTTGTGGAAGCCCTAGCTAGCAATTAGAAAGTTTAAACCACCTTTATGCGTTCAAGGCGACAATTCGTCATCACATTAAACCTTCCTTGGTAAATTTTGTTTTGATACCATAGCAGATGTACTATTACCTCTGCTATTTGGTTTAGTGGTCTTTATTGTTATTTTGACCTTGAATATGTCCTTTTAACTTGACCTAAGTCTATTTTCTCACCTCTTACCTCTTTATTAATTTCATATATATTCCTATGACAAGTCCGTGTGTGATCAGATTGTTCGAAATGTGTTGCGCAAATACAACACTACACGATTCAGACAAATTACGTCTTCTTATTGCTTTATCTAAATTATTATTTATATTACTATTACTCCCTTGGGTTCCGAGTGCAACATGGGGCTTCTGCTATCCTCTCTAGCTGGATCTACTATCACCCGTAGTATCTCATCTACTTCCTCTCGTAGGATCCCGTCCATGTCACCCTCACACGACCCACTCGTTGTTTCCCATTCGGGTTCCACTCGACTGTCTCCTCAGCGTGTGTGTGTGTGCCCAACTCATCTCCATTTTCTCGTGCATATTTGTTGAACGATAGATTCTTCATTAGTTTGTTCTCATAGTTCATTCTGACCAGCCGGCCATCTGATCTTCAGTATAGAGCCAGCGAGCGAAGGAGGCAGTTGTTGATAAAAGTCTTCAACATGTTGGAGATGGTTTTTACTGCACACTAGCCAAGTTTCTGACCCGTATGGAATAACTGACTGACTGATTTCACATTTGTGTTGAAAATTTGAAACTCGTTCTTTATGCTGAGGTGGATCTTGCCTTTACGATGTGATTCTGACCAGATTTGACATCTTCATCCGTGGCGTGTGCTTGTAGTTGAAATGGTGGTTCCCAGATAAGTAAGTGAAGGAAGTAATCTCTATCATATATATCGCCCGTTGATGATGATTAGTGCTGGTTGTTGTTTTCGTTTTCGCTGTTGGTTTGTCGGTTATCTTCATCACCTACCTCAGTCTTCTCTATGTTCATCTAGAGTCCTGTCTTCACAGGTGGCTTCCTCAGCCAGTTTGTTGGTTTTCACCTGCAAGTGTTCGAGATGGTGTGTGACATTAGACATAAATCATCCACGTGAGAAATCCAGACTTAGCGTAGTTTGCTAGCTCACTAGTTTTCTAACCTGCCCCAAGCCCGGGTAAAGAGAGAGAGGGTTGGGTGTGAGGCTGGGGGGACCCTACACCACAAAACCGATCAACCTCCTACAGACACCTCAGCACACACGAAAAATATGAACACTCTACAAGGAATATAAAAAACAAACTTATTCTTCGCTGCGATCGGATAGGCGAAATGTGACGTGGGCTGGTGAAAGCCTTCGGGAAGCCTGTCAGTCAGCCAGCCGATGCGCCATCTCTGGATGAAAGCAAGAATAAGAATAATGGCGACGTGGAATACGACTACTGTACACGTGTACAGCATTTTAATGAGTCGTTTAAGTAATAATGGTTAGGAGTGTGATAAAAGTTTGCGTTATCCAATCATGTTAGACTTAGACTGACTAATACTACTATCCTTCATCAGTATTCACTTAAATGAAACTTTGCTGCAATTTATAATTAACAAAACACCAATGAATACAAAAGAATTTGTTTGCTACGCTAGAGATGGCATAGATTGGCATATGCGAAACTAGCCTTCTGTATCCATGCTGAGATTTAGTCAGCGATCAACCCGTTGACGTTGGCTGATGCAACTTCCCAAATAAGTGAAGTGGTCAACGCACTCTACCACTTCACTCCCTATCTCTAAGCTAGGAGTCAATGTAGCTGAGTCCTGTAACATCATCTTACATTTGGCGGGAGCTAATCGCATGCCAAACCTTCGCAGATTGCATTATGTCGGCCTCTCACCTAGAAGGACTATATCATATCATCTGCATACTCCAAGTCAACGAGATTATTCCCTAGTAACAAGTCGATCCCTGAACTGCTGAAGTCAGTTAGTATGATGAAATTACACAGAAATGGGGATAATGGGCATCCCTGACAGACACCAATGGTTGTCACCACTTCAGATGATAACTCTCCGTAAGCTTTCAACTGGCTGACTGTATGAGTTCGAGTAGAGTGAGTGCCTTGATCAGTGCAATATATTTTCTCGGCACTCCTTTCACGGCCAAGCATCGCCCTAGTACCTCTCGGTCGACAGAATCGAATGCCGCCTTCAGGTAGGTCAAGAAATATAACGATTGTTGGATGCCGCCGGTAAGTATGCCTATGTTCCAGAATCTGTCGAAGGGTAAAGATATGATCAGTACACCCTCTCCCTGGTCTAAAGCTGTAAATCAGCTCACTTTTCCTTTAGGAAACACCAAAAGCGCCACAGAACTCCTAGAAGCCTGGTACTCAAGCAAATATGCGATTAACAAACATGTTAATATAGACCAAATCTACGAACTAATAAAAAGTAAATCATGTGACTAGAAAGTTTAACATCCAAATCAATAAAAAATGATCAATACATATGTAAACATGGTTACCGGAAGACGCAATTCTACCGCTTATGGAAAATTTAAATCAGTTCAGTTTATGCTAAAAATTGCACTGAAGATGTTGTCCAGAAGGACGACGAAAGCTCCGCAACTAAACCAACCAGCTCAGAGAACACTACTAATTGCATATCTTTGATTATAGTTGTCTGCGTTCTATCTCCAATTTTAGATGGTAGGTGTAATAGGGTAAGTAATATTGAGCTTAGGCACCGAGTGCTGAGGGTAAGGAGGGAAATCAATCAACGCGGTTGTGAAGTTACATCGACTAAGTGAGATGGTTACGACAGGTGTTACGACGCATGCATGTCTAGCCATCGTCTTCCTCGACAAGGAATGTTAGCTACTGACATAGGATTGATCAGGTTGGAAAAGAGCTAACTAGTGGTGGTCAAACGAAAACATTGAAACAGTTAGTGAAATCCATAACAGCCTGCCCGCCAATTAGGAAGGTGTGGACTGGTTGGCTAGTTGGTGTCTTCGGAATGGTAAGAACCAATGAAGGCTGAAGACAATTGGTGAATTGGTTCAAAATCCTCGTTCTCAATGGCTGATGTAGATGCAATAAAAATTCTATTGTTCTTCAATATTACCATTCTTTTTCCTTCACTCACACTTTTGTTTATTATCAGTGTCAGTGTCTGTAAGTATGGTATGTGCTTTGCACCATCTAAGTGCAAAGTACTGTTATAAGATTGGCAGGAGCCTGTACCTGCACTCACTCTTGCGAGTGAACCACTTGAAGTTGCTGATAAGTTTGTGTATCTGGGTAGTTGTGTGAGTGCTGGCGGAGGGGTGACGGATGAGATTCCCAACCGTATAATGAAGGCTAGAGTGGCATACATCAACTTAAGCCACCTCTGGCGCCGTCACGACGTTAGCCTGGCTGTCAAAGGTCGGGTATACAATGCTTCCGTGCGGGCTGTCTTGCTCTACGCCAAGCCTATGAAACCTGGCCTCTCCGAGCTGAGGATGTGAGGCGACTCTGCGTGTTCGATCATCGCTGTCTCCGCAGAATTGCTTGCGGTCGATGGCATCATCGCGTGAGTAATTCTGAGGTTCGGCGGCGTGTGTTTGAACACAGTGGAGATCATCATTCATTGAGTGTCGTCATCTGGAAACACCGGCTCCGGTGGCTTGGACATGTGCTGCGAATGTCATCCCAGAGGCTTCAGTACAGGTCTCTGTTCACTATCCTTGGGACGGGATGGAAAAGGTGGAGGGGTGGTCAGTCCATGACGTGGCGTCGTGGGATGAAGGATTTTTGTGCTAGATTAGCATCGGCCGGTGCGTCACGACTCCCTGGTTGGGGTCCGCGAGATAGCTCGAATCGATGGATCGAAACATTATCAGATATGGCCAAGAATCGTAATCAATGGCGAACGTGTTGCAATTTCTTTCTTTCTTCCCTTCCTGATAATAGTTAACGAATATTGTTTGAACTTGTTAAACATGACTGTTTGCCTTCCAGATGTTCTTTATCCGTTTTCTACTTATATAACATTACTTTTAATCTATGTTGTTTTATTATTATTGTGTGGCGCATCTTTCTTGGTGCCATATTGTACCAAGTTTTTTCTGCGTTTAAATAATACAATAAAATAATAATTATCTCTCTGGGTTTTTGATTTCTCTTTACGCTGTTCTCTTGGTTTGTGTGCTACTTGGAGGGAGAGTGGCAAGTTGAACTGGTGCATATCTGTGCAAAGTTCTATGTTGAAACCAGTCAGTCAATTATCTGTCTACAAGTTCACCTACGAATTCAATTTGTTAAGCGGAACTGATGGTTTTATGAACTTTAGCAAAACACCACCAAATAGCAGTTAGACTGTTTAAGTCATGATCATCTGCTGCATAAATTTTAGGCTGCATGAGTATTTACTCACCTTAAAAGTCTTTAAAGACACTTTATTAAAGTGAATATAATTATCGATTGCTAATCTGTTTCGACATGTGACACTTGGAAGCAACACATGCTCTTAATTATGCATTTGGTTATTAGTTTTATTATTTCTCAGAAAATTAGTGTCTTTCTATTTGCTTCATTATTTTATTCCTTTACGTTCCCCAGGGGGAAAATAGATAGGGCTTGAAGCTAGAGCTTTGAAGTTTCAGTAGCAGTGATGTTTCGTTTTACGGGATGATGCCCTACTTTCCCTCTTTAACCAGCCTTACTACCAGCGAAGCAACGTAAAAAGGAGAGCGTCGACCGGGAGTCGAACCTCCAACCACCACTTGTTTGGTTGGGGGTTGGCCAAACATTCTAACACTGGACTACTACTGGAGGCACAAAGATGTATATGTGAGGTGATGTCACTGATAGCACTGCCATCGAAGTGGCATCATTCTCCCACCCACTGATTTAGGATGCACACAGTCGGCGGGTTAAGAGAACTCTCTAAACCACTCCCCCCACACCCACAAAATGCTTGCCATTGCCTCGATGGTGAAGACAATGTGAGTTGGAGTACCTTAGGGCATCGATCCCAGTACCTTTCGATGCCTTTCTAGTATAATTATCAGCATTAACATGAATTCCGTGAAAATGTGCACAACAGTAATTGGAATAATAGTGGATAAAGCTCAGGAAAAATGACATTATGAATGGTGGTCTGTCTTAGAAATGAGAGAAAATCTATCGACTGACTGTTCTAAGAATATTCTGTCTGTCTGTCTGGATTCAACATAGAACTTGGCACCGAAGTGCACCAGTTCCAGTTGCCACGTTCCAAATACCACACAAAGGTAGACAAGAAAATGAGTGATGAAGAGAATCAATAGAGTTTTGACAAGTATAAGAGTGAAACAGAATGAATGAGTAATGGTAGAAAGGAATATGAAAGATTACAGAGACTGAATACATCTGCGCAAGCCATTGACAACGATTTTGAGCCATGTCACCTATTGTCTCCAGCCATTGAGTCCCGAGGGCGGGCCACAACCCGGAAGTCTGCATCTCCCTCCCTACCTGACTCAGTTTAACTGTCAAGGATTTCATGGATTGATGCCATGTTTATGTTTGGCCACCTATATCAGCTAGTAATGCCCGTCGGGAGGGGAGGCGATGGTTAGGCATGCGCAGCACGTGACCTAGCCATCTCAATCTATGTAACTTTATAGCCTCTTCGATTGATTTTCCCTCTTTGCCCAACACTCTACGCCTAACGTCAACATTACTCTAAGAATATTACACTTAAATAGGTGATTAGATAGACAGTCCCGGGCAACTTTGACTCTTTCTACATTCAAGTTTTTAGCAATAATTTAACTACTTTTTAGGCTTAAATACCCTAAGAATTATGTACAATGTATTGGATAAAATTTATTAACATGTTGCAGACTTTTATCAACAGCTACCAACTTCGCTGGCTAGCTCCATACTGAAGATCGAATGGTTAGAAAGAGAATCAGTAACAAGAAACTCTGGCTGGCAACAAACCAACCAACCAACAGCCAATCGCTCAACAAATATGTAGGAGAAAGTGGAGATGGATTGGGAACACACGACTGGGGAGACCGTCGAATGACATCGCGCTTAATGCAGGCCATCCATCGCTCTAGTGGAATCCCAATGGGAAGCGACGAATAATTCGTCACTTCGAGAGTGACATGGAGGAGATCGTGTGGCGAGGAGGAGATGAGAGGTTATGAGCCATTGTGTGGCTAGGCAGCTGAAGAGTATGGCAGAAGTCCTATGTTCCACTCGGAACCCAAGGGAATAATAAAAAAAATATTAATTATTATTTTTAGTATTACCAATATGAACAACAACAAAAATACCCACCTTGATATTGGTTGACCGTTCAAAAGACCAATCCTATTTTCAATTCACAAGAAAGAAAAGATACACACACAAAAAAAGAGTAACAATCAGAACAAAATGAAACCAGAAAGTGAAAAGTAGTCAGTCTCAATAGAATGCAAATGTCATATAGTGAAAATTATTTCCAAAAAACAACAAAACAAAATGGATATGATTACTCACAACCGAAGTTAAGTAATTGTTAAGCTTTAATTCAATCTGAACTTTCCCGTCGGTTGATTGGATCGAAATGCTCAGCCTCAGGTCGACATGTTGGCGCCTTCTTGTGCTGATGCTTCGACGATATGTCTGAGGAATTCAACTTGAAATAATTTGATGGATCTACCTACATTCCGTCACAAGAGGTGGCTCTCGTGGTTCGGACGGTCTAGTGGATATAACGCTTTGTTTGGTGTTTGAAACTCTATGGATACTGGGTTTTAGCCTCAGCGAAGCGGGTATGTGGAGGGGGTGGGGGTAACACCATCACCCACTCACCGGGGAATACAGGTACATCCACTAGCTGACGACGACTAGTCAATATATATAGGAGGGTGAAATGCTGCGCGTTGTCCTAGGTTTCACTGCTAGTCACCATCCAACTTGAAGAATCTGGCAGTACCATGAGTCATTGCATATTATATCCATATCATATTGACTGCCATAACAATGTGTACTGGGTGAGTGACTCGTACTACACTTAGAGTATATTAAAAAGAAGATTACATTAAATGTAACCCAGATTTTAATCAGTTTTCCTTTCATATGCGATACCTCTAAATGATGCAAAGTAAACCATCATAGTGTGTTAGACATAAAGTAACAAACCAGAAGACGTACAACTTATTTGATAAAACAACAGATTAGGCAGAAAAATATGCATACTGCTTCACTTCAATTAGTTCCTCGTCATCATCTGCTGGCTGGCTCTACGCTGACATACAGTGTTTTTTCTTTACATCAAAATAGTTTTACCGAACAAGAGGTTATTTTAGTCAATCAGTTTTAGGTATAGGTGGTGGGAAGGGTGGGGTGGGGTGAGGTGAAATTAAGCGGTGACAAGTCATCAAAACAACTAACTTATAGATGTTAGTAGCAAGATATCTAAATTTCCAAGGAGGGGTTTGGTTTGATAAAGGCCCGAATAAATCTGCTGTACGCAGCTCAATACTAGCTCATTTCGTCGATACTAATCGTATTTCCTCGAACACCTTACATGGTTTACGACTACGACTTCTACATACATACAGCAGAGGCAATCGGAATTCAACTGAACAAGCCAAATCTATGTGTCCAAAAGAAATTTGTAGAACCCCTTTCTTTGCCATGATCAACTACCTGGTCTTCTGCAGCAAGGTACATTGGCTGTAGCCAGAGGACGCTTTGCACAGATGGATACGAGAACATATTTCAGCAGTATGGTTTTACAAGGGAGAAAGAAAGTGTGCGCGAAGTTCTTTTCTAGAACACCTGATCGACTCCTGTCACTCTGCCAACCCTGACTAGGATTTTAAGATCATCATCTATCGAAACCATGCTACCTTGCCGCGTTTTCTTCGTTATAGACTTCTAAGGACAAAGGAAGTCTTGGCAATTCATAACTTTAAGCTAGACCTTTGTGTACAAAAGAAGTATTTACAATCCCTACTTCTGCCTTTGCCGTAGAGGGATAGACATTTATTTATTTAGTTAATCTATGTACCTTTCTCTTATCACTACGATTATTATTATTACTACTATTTTCAATCTGAATTGTTTCCACTTGTCATTCTAAATCCAAAATTATTATATTTTTACAATATTGAGTTCTTTCTTATCACATTTTACACCATGTTATGCAACATTTTATATTCTCCTACTGATCTTATAATTATGTACCCCTCTCGAACGTCTGTATACCTTATGAATTATTCTATATATGACGTTAATTGTTTTGCTACTTGACATTTAACTTTGATTATAATCACAAACATTTTGTCTCTCCATTCTGGAGAGACAACATAGCTGACATGCTGGTGATCTGATGGGAATATCTTACTGCTGTTACACCCCTTTTCCCCAGCAGTGCGACTTTGCCCACAGACCCTCAGCATAGTGTAAAAGAATCTTACACTATGCTGGTGACTGCTATTAGTCTAGTCCCTATCCTAACAACCTTCCTGGAATGGTAGAACCTGCAGGAACAAAAATTTCAGCCAGTGTAGCTTGTTGGGTCATTGCGATATGAAAGTGCGGTGTCCACCACCGTCAAGGTAGCAGCTATCGATCGGGTACAAACTGTATGCAATTCAATGAAAAATTTGGGGGGCGTTTCTGAATAGTTACGTATTATTACAGTGTTTACGCAATATGTTGAGCTAAAAAACTATATAATTCGTACAACAGGTAATGATAGGACTACACAGATTACACTAGTTACTGACTAGTGTCCAATCACAAAAAATCCAAAACAATCCTACAGGAGGCCCGAACACCACAGTGGTGGTAACGTCTCTGACTGCAGGCGACACTGAGTGACGCAGGTTCGAATCTCAGAAGGAGGGACATGAGTTGTTCCTTCAAGGTAACTGCAGATACGCCTTGCTGACTGGTGAGTACCAACTAGCATGAAACCTAGGTGCAGAGCCAAGGCTTCCTGTGATCAACTGCCTCCAATCATCTAGTATACTGACTGTGTACAGCATTTATCCGTCAGCACAGACTGAAGAAAATGTGTATCATTCGAACAAATTCAACATCGTGTAGACACTTCAGTGCCTTAGTTAAATATACAGAACAGGTATCATATAAAAAAATGGTGATTACAGGACTTCATCATCATCAGGTGACATCGGTTAGAGAACCTCAGAGTACTCTCCCCCAGATCATGTTGAAATCTTGTAACCAATCAATCAAATCCCTAGAAACCATTATTTGAAATAGGTGATTATTTTGTACTTTTCAGGTTTAACAAAGATCGGGTTTATCAGCAAATTAGTTGACCGTGTAGGAAAAATCAGTAATCCACAACGGGAAACTTACGAAATCCTTCCAAGTGAGGACAGGAGTAAGACAAGCTGGCTGCCTACTATCGCCAATGATTTTCCTGATTGCAGTAAATTGGATAATGCGACAAACAGCGATCCGGGCAATGAGGAAACAGGCATAAAATGGACCCACACAGAAAACCTAGAGGATATGGACTTCACCGATGACATGTAAATGTCTCATTTCCCACAAACCGGAAGATATGCACGCGAAAAGCAACAAGTTGGCAGAAGAAGCATCAAAGATAGGATTTCCTCCAGGTGAACATAGAGAAAACAGAGGTGATGAAGATTCCTGACCAACACCACCAACAGCAACAGATAACAATCAGCATAAATGGGAGGAACCTGAAAGAAACAACCTCCTTCACCAACCGACCTGGGAAGCATCGTTTCAACTACAGGCAGACTCAACTGACGAGGATATCAAAGCAAGAATCGGAAAAGCAAGACGAGCTTTCACTACTCTCAAGTCTGTGTGGAGGTCAACAGCACTACTCAGCATCAAAAATAAGATCCGGATTTTCAACTCCAATGTGAAGTCAGTGATGCTGAATAAACGGATCAGAGACTTGGCCAGCGCGTCATAAAGAGCATCTCAAACAAACTACAGACCTTCATCAACAGTTGTCCTCGCTCAATGGTACTAAAGATCAGATGGCCGGACAGAAAAGATCAGCAACAGAGATCTCTGGCAATGAGCGAACCAACACAGCAGGAACCGATTGTGAAACAAATAGGCAGGAAGAAATGGAGATGGATTGGCTGGCCATACTCTGAGGAAACAATCCATCAAGTGGCACCACTAGACAAACCACTGGTCGAGTGGAACCCGAAAGGGAAGCGGTGAGTTGGTTGTCAGTGCAAGAGTGACTTGGAGGAGGTCATGTGAAGAGGAGATGAAAGCATGTGGGCAGACTTGGAGCCAGGTGAAGACTCTAGCAGAGAACCGAACGCGATGGAGACGCACGCCTGAAGTCCTATGTTCCTCTAGGAATTAAAGGAAACAATAATATATATATATAACTCCACTTCATCGTAATGTGTAGTATAGCGTAAATCCCTTGAATGTTGTTGACAAGGTAATAATGCATAATAATATATATTCAGTAGGCCGATCCTGTTAGCGCATAGAGATACATAGAACGAAGAATGACAGGTATAATGCATTAGTTATCTCTATAGACAAGAGCATGTTATTTACTCACGCACTTTGTAGTCAGTAACCGAGGAAACTTCTCTTGAGCTCGACGTTCTCTCAGTAGACGTCTAGAACGTCGAGATTTACGACCCTGAGCAATATGAAAAGGATGAGAAGGAAACAAAATTCAACGAGTTATGTCATACCAATATTAAGGAAAGAAAACCCATAAAACGCGTTTATATAAAAAAAGAAAAAAGCAAATGAACATATTTAGTATCCGTGGTAAAAAAAAAGCACCTGAGGTTAAAAAGGAAGCGTGAAAAATAGTGCTCCATAATATACATCCATTGAAATAATTTTTTTGTTTTAAATGATACTATGAAATAAAACTCCTGTGTAGGAAAAGTGGTATGAGCATAGAATTTGAGCACTGTGGTGGTAGACTATAATTCCATTATGGAGAAAAGTTTCTTTTGATAAAGTCTCATAGTGTTATACAATGAATAATATTTACTGATTAGAAGTTAATTGGTGGATGGTGACTAGCAGTGGAATCCAGGATGCGCATTTCGTCCTATTTGGGACTCGTCATCTGGCTGTGCCTGCATTCCGCAGTGAATGATGATGTTCCCATCACTGAGGCTCGAACCCAGTGCCCATAGTTTCAAACGCCAAAGCACATCCTGGATTCCACACTGCTAGTCACCATCCACCAATTAACTTCTAATTACATGCCCAGACATATCGTCGAAGCATCTGCACAAGAAGCCGACAGACATGTCAACCTGAGACCAAGCACTTCGGTCCAATCAATCGACGGGAAAATCTAAAATTGAATTAAATATTTACTAATGCCCAGGTTTCGAGTACAATTTATTATTGCCGCTCATAATCATTTCAAGGCACTATTCCACACACAACTTTGTAACTTTGTTTGTATAATTCCACTATTTTGTATCTCTTGATTGATCAGGTCAAAATATATAGACAAACAGAAGATGTAGCAATGGGATGGATCCCCAGTATCCCCAATCGTAGCAGACATATTTACGGATATCTAGGAAAATATTAGCCCTTAAGACATTTATTCCTACTCCAAAAATATGGTGGAGATATGTGGACAACACTTTCATTACACACATAAACTCACTGGAAAGTGGAATACAATTCACATTTGAGAATAATACAGTTGAAAATAAGTAAGTTAATCGGATGACGTAACACAGTTGACTAAAAATTGGACGTGGGTCAAGTTAGTAACATTGTTAATGAAGGTAGAGATTACAAAAGGGTGGGGTAGAGAATAATATAAATGAAGATGTGAAATAATAAAATGCAAGAGACAAAATAATACAATTAGTAACACTGAAATTAAGAAAGATTACGTCCATTGTAGATTTAATGAATGAACGAATTTCTTTTGTATGCAGAGTTCAGGATTTAGCAGATGAATTGCCATTGCTTCTGCGATGTGGAGAAGTTTGATCCGTACACTTTTAGCAAGATTGCCTTGTATTCTGTAGATAACTTTGAAGTTTATTTCTGGTTTGAATTGGTGTCCAGAGTCGATCAAATGTTCAAGGATCGAGCTGCGGGGGCATCGGTTTTTTCCTTTATAAAACCATGAAGGCAAATGTTCGTTGACGCGTTTGGATTGCGAACGCTGAGTACGGCCGATATACCTGGCTACACACGAGCAAGTGAATTGGTAGATGTAATCTCTACCCTCATTAACAATGTTACTAACTTGACCCACGTCCAATTTCTAGTCAACTGTGTTACGTCATCCGATTAACTTACTTATTTTCAACTGTATTATTCTCTAACCCCACCCTTATTTGATTTTGAATTCACATTTGAGTCAGAAAATAAACAAGGTGAATTGCCTATGATGTCAGATTGTAAAGTAAAATGAACAGAAGAAGGAAAACTGAACACCAGAGTTTATAAAAAGCTAATGCATTCTGCTAATAGATATTAAGACTTCTTTAATTCATCTGTAAAGGCAGGCTTAGTTAAGTGTCTAAAAACCGAGCAGTAGCACAAAGCAGTATAACAAAAAGCCTAAACGATGAAATGAAACAGATGGAAGAATGGCTGGTTGTTGTTTAATAACTATCCTATAAAATTCATTAGGAAGATCAAAAAAGGCTAAAAGCAAAATGAAAATAACGGTGAAACTAATAATGATAACATAAATAAGAGAGAATATAAGTCATCCACTGTTATACCATATAAGGAGGGGACATCTGAGACCCTACGTACGGTTCTCAATAAAGCAGGAATTAAGATGGCATTCCAACCTACAAACTCACTCAGGTAGGACAAGCTCTGTAGGCTAAAGGACACTGTCGATTGATCCAAATAGACAAAATGACATAATTCACAAAATACCACCTTGCAATCACTGTGAGTTAAGTCAACTAAATAGGTCAGTCAGATCAGTAGATCGGGGTTTGTCACATTGGCACAATATAAGAATTTAGCGAAGTGCAGAATGATTGACCCCAACCGCGAAGATAAATCATTTAGAAAAAGAAAAACTCAGCAATTGCACTGCATGCATTAACACACAATACGGTGGGAGATGATTAAAATTCTAAGAAGTAATACATGTAGGTGGAGATAGAGAGAGATTGATTACTGAATCTTTGTTCATCGAATCTACACCCAACACATGCAATAGAAGTGACTCAACGCGAATACCATATATACGGAAAGTACTACTGTGGTGAGAGCTGGCTGCTAGCCAAAGTTGGTGGACAGTAATTGACGTCAATGTTTATGTCCCCAATACTGGTGGTGAGAAAAATAAGAACAAAGACTGATTCAACAACCAACCACAGCAGACTTTGCGTAGGCGGATACAAATTGCAGATAGATAATCTGACCTTCAAAGAAACGGCCCCACAAAGAGATGAAAGATTAACGTTTAACGAGAAACCACCAATCAGAAGACTGTGTTTCTTTGCTTACAATAGTCTATAATAATGTACATGAAAATCTATAAATATCTGTTGATTTCCTAAATAAACGATCGGTTGCCTGGCCCTTGTCTTCTGTTGTTATATATCGACCACTAGTACAGTCTTTTCTCAACCAAAGAAGGTTAATAATGGTATAAATAGCTGATAGTATTATGTAGCTTATGCGGCATGACGTATGCAACAGAGATGAAGATGACATTCATATATAGAAAGATTAAAACTCATCAGTTGGCTGGATTCAACATAGAACTTGGCACCGAAGTGCACCAGTTCCAGTTGCCACGTTCCAAATACCACACAAAGGTAGACAAGAAGATGAGTGATGAAGAGAATCAATAGAGTTTTGACAAGTATAAGAGTGAAACAGAATGAGTAATGGTAGAAAGGAATATGAAAGATTACAGAGACTGAATACATCTGCGTAAGCCATTGACAACGATTTTGAGCCATGTCACCTATTGTCTCCAGCCATTGATTCTTAGAGTCCCGAGGGCGGGCCCCAACCCGGAAGTCTGCATCTCCCTCTCTACCTGACTCAGTTTAACTGTCAAGGATTTCATGGATTGATGAGGCCATGTTTTTGTTTGGTCACCACTTACTCTTTTCCAACCTGCACCTATATCAGCTAGTAATGCCCGTCGGGGTGGGGGAGGCGATGGTTAGGCATGCATGCGCAGCACGTGACCTAGCCATCTCAATCTATGTGACTTTATAGCCTCTTCGATTGATTTTCCCTCTTTGCCCAACACTCTACGCCTAACGTCAACATTACTTACCTTATTATACCACCTAACGTGAGAAAGAGATCGTAGACATCTGTGATCAAAAACAGTCAACCTTTTCATGTCTTCAACTCGTATTGGCCATGTTTCAGAGCCATAGAGAAGGACGGAGCGAACTGCTGAGCAGTACACACGTCCCTTGGTTGATAGCCGGATGTCACGCCTACGCCAGAGATGGTGTAAGTTAGCGAAAGCAACTCGAGCTTTTTGGATCCGTGCTGAGATTTCGTCACCAATCAATCCGTTGGTGCTGATACAACTTCCCAAATAGGTGAAGTGGTCAACATGTTCTATCACTTCACTCCCTATCACTAAGCTAGGAGTTGACGTAGTCCAGTCCTGTAGCAGCATCTTACATTTTACAGGGGCGAATCGCATGCCAAACATACGAAGATTGCTGCTCAAGGTGTTCAGAAGACTCTGCTCTATTTTGTCAGCATCCTCCCCTAACAGGACTATGTCATCTGCATATTCTAAGTTCATAACACTATTCCCTGGTAACAGGTCGATTCCTAAGTCGTTAAGTTCAGTTAAGGATACTTTCATCATCATCAGTGTCGTGAAAGAAGCTCCATATGGAAATCACACTGAGAAAGAGAGAGAGACAGAGAAGGAGAAAGCGGAATCAAAAACAATAAATAAATAAATAAAGTACCTTGGTAGGGTGGGAGTTGAGGATTTACAGTTTCGATAGTTTACTTTTAACGAGTTGACTGATTTGGAAGCCTTTTTTTTTATCTAAACACTGTTGACCTTATGCGATTATAACTTACTAAATTACAAATATTTAAACTTAAAATATCCACGAACTGGGTGACAGATTGTGTGTGTGAAAACAAAATAATAATAATAATTACATTACAGATGTTAGAGTTAGTAAAAGTTGTTACTTGAAAGGTAAAACAGATCACCAAGAGTATATATATTTTCCTAGTGTTGGTTCGCGAAGATTTGATTCGATTAGTTACAGGATTTTGTCATGATGAGCTGACATCGGTAAGAGAACCGTTGGAGAACCATCACGGAGAAGTAGTGGACAGCCAACTGTCTCGTCAACCTAGTTTACGACTCTTCAGCAATACACACCCACTGCCAGGATTCGAACTCAGGATCTTCTGGTTACAAGGCAAGCGAGCTCGTAGACCATTCATCAACCACTGCGACCCAATCCAATGGCCAGTTCATGAATTCCAACTTCTGCCAATAATTGATATACCATGACCACTAGCTAGTAGCATCGACGAGTATTTGTCATCACACCCGACCTATTGTACCCCACTGGTTATAACTTCTCTCACTAGAATCCAAGCAACCGCCTACCTGAATATAGCTAGTCACTTCACTTATTAAATTGCCTCATACTTCCAGTGCGTCGGTGGCACAGCGGTTAGGTCGCTCGCCGACCATGCACATGGTCCGGGGTGCGATCCCCGGCCGACGCACTCCTTTACCTCGCTAAGCCAGAAATAATGCTGGTAAAGAGGAAACGTTGGGCATGAGGCTAGCAACGCCATCCTGTAAAATGAACACTGCTACAGAATCTCCAAGTCACTAGCTTGAAGCCCTATGTTCCACTGGGGAAAGTGAAGGAAAAAAAAATACTTCTGTTTATTATCTACCTCTCTTTACTCTCTTCGTTTGCTTTGTGTGCTACATGGAAGGAGTGTGGCAACTTGAACTGCTTGTATATCTGTGCGAAGTTCTACGTTGAAAGCAGTCAGTCAGGGCCAGTCGCTAGTGAGCATCACAGTGGGGTAGGTACAGCAGGTCGGGTATAAGGACAGATACTCGCCACCCATGACACTGGATAGTGCCAGTCGCTCTATATCGGGAATTATTGGCAGAAGTTGGAATTCATGGACTGGCCCCATTAGCTGAGTGGTTCACGAGTTCGCCTTGTAGCCGGAAGGTTTTAGGCTTAAACCTTCAGTGGTGGGCGTGTACTGATGAAGAGTTCCAATGGTTCACTACTAACCGATGTCAGCTCATCATGATGAAATCCTGTAACCAAATGTATATTATTCTCTTTTTGCTGAAATATATTCATTGATACTTACTTACCTCAAGACATTAAAAAAAGGAATTGACACAGTGTACTTACTTGTCTGCACTACGTGCAACTTAAACTGATTTTTTTTATTACTGAACTAACACCATCACCACCACCTCACACTAAATAAACACATTTTTTTAAACATAGAAAATTATCTGTTATTATTTCAACAGGGGAATGAAAGCTGGTGGCAAGTCGTGGAGACCGTTGAAGGTGAGCGAGAGAGGGGCGGGGGAGAATCAAATGCAATGGAGATGAGCTGTTGAAGTTCTATGTTTCACAAAGAACTCAAGGAATGAATGAATGAATAATAATAATAATAGTAACAATAATAGCGATAATAATAATAATATGAGTAATGGTGAATCCATTTATGTTGTACTGTACTGTACTGTGCTGTGCTGTGTTGGGTTGTGTTGTGTGGTTCTCACTTTGTTCACCTTTCACCTTCCATATATTGATGGATGATTCATCATGGGGAAAATTAAAGCCAGGCAAGCAAACTTACAGATAATTGTAATTTTTCATCTTCTAAAGCTTTGGCTAATCGTAGCTCAGTTTCTAGTTGTTGATCCGCATTCAATAGACGTACAAAATCAGTTGGATGCAAACCGAATAAAGCAGCAGATTTGGCTAGTTGACGACGTGCTTCAGTTGTCAAAGTACTTGCATCCAATTCAACATCTAACAAGAATTTTAAATAAATAAATAAAAAGATCAAAAATATTGAAATTCTAGGCAATTTATTATAATATGAATATGTATTATGTATGCAGTAAATGTATGATTTTAGCACCATTGCAACGCTGAAGTAGAGACTGTAACCTGTTGTTGTTAGGTATTATGTGTCAAACATAAAGGAGGCCTGATGATATTAGATAGTTGGAGGCAATCGGCCACAGGAAGCCTTGCTTGACCTAGGTTTCGTGCTAGTTGGCACTCACCAGTCAGTCAGCAAGGCGTATCTGCAGTTACCTTCAAGGAACAACTCATGTCCCTCCTTCTGAGATTCGAAACCGCATCACCCAGTGCCGCCTGCAGTCAGAGACGTCATCACCACTGTGGTGTTCGGGCTCTCGATTGACCTCCTGTAGGACTCTGGTGGGTATTTTGATTGGACACTAGTAACTAATGTAACGTGTCTAGTCCTTTCCTTGGTGCAGACTGAATTCTATCAGTCAGTCAGGTTTGCAATGTGGCCACCATTCTAGATAGCTCGCCATCACGATGCACATTGATTTGATAATATTAGATAGTTGGACACTAGTTACTAGTGTCGAGGTCAATCGAGAGCCTGAATAGTTCAGTAGTAACGTCTCTGACTGCAACACTGGGTGACGTGGATTCGAATCTCAGAAGGAGGGACATGAGTTGTTCCTTGAAGGTAACTGCAGATACGCCTTGCTGACTGGTGAGTGCCAACTACCACGTAACCTAGGTCAAGCGAGGCTTCCTGTCGATTGCCTCCAACCATCTAATACCATCAAATCAATCTGCACCGTGATGGTGAGCTACCTAGTGGGATGGTGGCCACCTTGCATACCCCTGATTGACTGATAAAATTCAGTCTGCACCAAAGAAAGGACTGGACACTTCACACTAGTTACTAGTGTCCAGTCCTGAGTGAAATTGTAGGCTTAAATATAACCCTTAACATTAAGTGGGGTTTCAGTTGTTTCTTCCTTATATAGTAAGACTGTAGACGCCTTGAGTCCTTTTTTAATTATGTTATGGTTAATAGTTCTACTGTGGTGAGAGCTGTCTGCAAGCCGAAATTGTAGACAACAACAATTTACGTCAGTGTTTACGTCCCGAATCGGAATCATGAGAAATAGACAATTATAAAGCTTAACCTTGAGCAACTCAACAACCAATCACAGCAGACTTAGCGTGGGCGGATGCGATTCGCAGATATATGGCTTAACTCTCTAGGAAACGGTTACAAGCAGTACAGGATAGTCTTGAGCAAGAAAACAACCAATCAGGAGACGCTGCTTCTGCGCTGACAATAATATACATAAAAATCTATAAAATATCTGTTTCGATTTTCTCAATAAACGATCTGTTGCCTGGTCTTTGTCTTCTGTAGTTACACTACTAGTGATATTTCTTTTCTTGTAAGCTTTCTTGATAAGAAATAGCATTACTTAGAAATCTAACTAACGTAAATATGTGTGTACATGTATTGGACATTTTTGATGACCATTATTTATCGAGTTCGATTATTTCACTTGCTAGTTGTTGAAAAGCAAGACAACACATGAAGAAAATAAAAGACAATTCGGCGAAGAAAATTTTCTTCATCGATGAAATGATCTTCAGAGAGGCTGTCCAGACGTATTTATATTTCAATATATTAAATATTCCCATAGTTAAATTTAGAACAACACATTTATGCGAACAATATTGTTTTCAATTAGATCTCATCAGGCTTAACTCTAATATATATATATATAAGTTTACAAATAAAAATTCAAATATAAACCAATCATGGTGTTTTGTCTATAGGATAATACGATGGTGAATATAAATTGTGCAATTAGTCATAATAGTAGTAATGATAATAATAATTATAGTAATAATAAAAATGGTCTTATCAATAATAAGGATGAAAAAGTGAGGCAATCTGTGATAACACGAATAATGAAAAACAGCATGATTAAACAAACAACTGTTCAGGTGGAAGTAGTCGATAAAGGCTAGTAAAAACAAATGAACCGATTAAGTAATGTTAGATTGTAAGGGAAGGAAATGAAACACGTTTATAATGAAGATAAGATTAAGGGATGATAAGAAAGGGGTTGAAAATATAAACAAAGGGTGGTGTAGAAGTCATTAGTTGGTTATGTCTTAATAGGCCAAGGGAGGGATAATGGCTGTACGAACTTTTTTGAATACATAGTTTAGGTTTAATAGTTCGAATGCCTATCGCCTCAGCTGTGTGCAATAAACGAATACGAAGTCTATTGGAAAGATTCGGTGGGATACGATGAATTACTTTGAAGGCTCTCGTTTTCTCGATTACATGACCACTATCAATTAAGTGTGACAAAATTGAGCTACGAATTGTTTTTGTCTGTCCTTTGCCAAACCACGATGGGAGATGTTCACTAACACGTTGGCTAAGCTGTCTAGTAGTACGCTCAATATAACTGTCGCCGCAGGTGCAGTTGAATTGATAAATGCACATAGATGTGGCAAAACTATCAAGCTTATCCTTCGTTTGAGTCCCAATAATTCGTCGGCTGAACAGTTGTTTTTTTAATCATGCTGTTTTTTTATTATTCGTGTTATCACAGATTGCCTCACTTTTTCATCCTTATTATTGATAAGCCCATTTTTATTATTACTATTGTTATTATTACCATTACTACTATTATGACTATAATGATGGTTTTGTTATCTTTACCAATTCACCAACTTGACAACTAAAAATGCCCCCAGACAGACGAACGATGATCAAGTTAGTAAACTTTATTTTGATATCATAACAGACATACTATTACTTTTGTTATTTGGTTTAGTTATCTTCATTGCTATCCTTACTTTCAATATTTCCCTTTAACTTGACCTATGTCTATTTTCTCACCCCCTAACTGTTTGTTATATATTTGCTGAGATTTTGTAAATTCCGGTTTTATAATACTGCTTTGATAAAGCTATTAGCATTAAATAGCGAAACGTCAGTAAAAACAATATCGTTTTGTTTTCCATTCATTGGGAAATACAAAAACCTTTATTATAATGAATATCATATACCCAATGCCCAAATTTTTTCAAACCGTTAAAAGTGAACTTGGTTTGAACATATATGCTACTATGACTAATTGCACAATTTATATTCACCATCGTATTATCCTATAGACAAAACACCATGATTGGTTTATATTTGAATTTTTATTTGTAAACTTATATATATATATATATTAGAGTTAAGCCTGATGAGATCTAATTGAAAACAGTATTTATATTTACCAAAAATGTATAGTAGTCCACTAGTGAGTAATAAGAATGGGGATGACGAAATTGATGTAATTACTCAGTAGTGGCTTCGAAATTAAACATAAAAAGTTACAAATTACGTAATACTCAATAACGGCACAAATGAAGAAAGAGTTAGAAATTTGATAAGGTTAAAATTGTTATTGAGTAGTGAGAAGAAAGGTAGTCGAGTGTCCATTTAACAAGTGTGAAGAAAGTGAGAAAATGTACAAAAGGAGCATGTAAGAGTGATAATAGTGAATTAATTATTAAAGTAAAAGCAAACTAATCACTAATGAAGAGGTTGAGACTATGGGAGAATAAGAGACTGGACAAACTTTTTCTGTATACAGATTCGGAGTTGTATAGACGGATTGTCAACGCCTCCTCCATACACAAACGCTGAAACCTAACACCCTTTGTATCATTCGGTCTTAACTTTTAGATAATCTTTACAGACGACTCTGGTGGAGCTACATAGCTTAAGTTCACCTAGTACTCGAGAACTGAGCTAGTAACTGTCTTGCATTGTCGTTTTGCTAACCATGCCGGATAATTTTCAGAGATGAGTTTGGAAAGTGTGAGGCCGATATAACTAGCTCCACAGTGGTAGGTGAATTTATAAACACACATTGAAGTGGCCCGTCCTTCACACATCCACTGATCATTTGTCGGCTGTAGAAATTGATCCGTAGTTCAACTGAAAAGACGGCTTTTCTCAGTGATGGTCTGGATAAGCCGTGGTTCTTCAGAATTTCAGCTGCGGTATCACCTTGAAGCCACTTCTGAGTAATTATGTCAGTTATGTCACACAGCATCCTATTACTCAAAGGTAGACTACTATACGTGCGTCGGTGGTATAGTGGTTAAGACGCTCGCCGACCATGCATATGGTTCGGGGTTCGATCCCCGGCCGACGCACTCCTTTACCTTGCTAAGCCAGAAATAATGCTGGTGAAGAGGAAAGGTTGGGCATGAGGCTAGCAACCCCATCCTGTAAAATAAACACTGCTACAGAAACTTCAAGCCACTAGCTTGAAGCCCTAGGTTCCACTGGGGAACGTGAAGGAAAAAAAGACTACTATACATTTTTGGTAAATATAAATACGACTGAATAGCCTCTCTGAGGATGATTTCGTCGATAAAGAGAAAATTTTCTCCACTGAATTATCCTTTATACATCTTTACATCTGCAAAATGCAGTTGTTAACCCTATCAAACGAAAGGAGGTTGAGATATAAAGCTTATATAGCGTTAGCCTATTATGAAAAAAATTGAAGCAAACGGCGACCTAATTAAACACACATAAAATATGACTTGTGGTAAGGCACTATTCAACATTGGACAGTGAAGCAATCGGTCGGTCGGTCGGTTTTCGACATAGAACTTTGCACATATGTGCAGTTCAAGTCGCCACACTCCATGTAGCACACAAAGCAAGAGAAGAAAGTAGAAGAAATGCATAATATAGACAGTACAGTGATAGCTGCTACCTTGACGTGGTGGTCGGGCTTGCATATCGCAATGACCCAACGAGCTACACTGGCTGGAACGTATGTTCCTGTAGGTCCTACCATGCCAGAAAGGTTGTTTGGATAGCGGTTAGACAAAAAGCAGCTACCCAATCCTACACTATGATTCAAATAAATCCACAAAATATCATGCCGGATCGGTCGAGGCCCGGATTAACAACGACCGAGCTCTCTGCTGCCGTGTCACAGAGCAGAAGTGATAAATACGCTACTGAGACACACCGAACAAAAAAAACAAACAAAAACAGGCCGCGTGTGACCGGCCTCAAGCAGTTGTCCCCTGAGTTCTGCGGTCACGCAACACTAACCTTGTGCTAAGGCATTATTCAACATTGGACAGTGAAGCAATAAAATTAATAAAACTGGTAGCATATGCTGAAAGAGAGTCTACAGCTCCACACACACACACACAAATGTATCGTAATTCTAAGAGTGAGCAATACACATATTACCTACCAATATCCATGTCACTGTCAGCTTCATCTTCTGAACCACTGTCATCTTCAAGTGCAGGTGTAGTATGCGACATAGAAGTCTGTGGGGGACAAGTACTGTCCTCATATACAAATCCTATAGCAGATTTTGATTCTTGACTCCTGAAATGTAAAAAAAAGCAAACATTAAAATTAAAATTGAAACAGTGGTTACCATTTCTGTACACATGAATAATGTCCTACACAAACGGATGACTATTGTAGCTGAAGGTAGCTACAAATATAATTTTAGATATAAGAGAGAAGATTTGTAGCTCAGGTGAATGATTTTGATAGATATAGTTGTGTTCTCTGAGCTAGATGGATGGTTTATTTACGAAGCTTTCATTACCCCACCACCAGGCAACATCTTCAGCGCTTACTTACTTCAACTTGAATTCAAGTGAGCTTTTAGATTTATTTCTCCACGAGTTAGTTTATTAGTCATCTCTCCTGGTGAGTGGTGACCTTACTTGTTTTTGTGTGTTTTCACACCATCTAGGCTGCTTGTGCTATTGTTATTGATGCTGACTGTTTCCTTGACCTAAAGTTTGACCCTTTGCGTGTGTGTGTGTGAGATTCCCTCCTTATCGATTGGTAAATTATGTCCATTTCAATTCACTGAGATGCAAGGCTTCTAAAAATTCTCTAGAATTCTTGGTGCTTCCTCTGTCTAATATTTGAACGTCGATTGTCCCAGTCGAATCGATGTCCGTTGTTGTCTGTATGCAGTGTGGCAATATGAGGGAGTGGATGTCATGCCTTTTGACGACTAGTTTATGATCATTGATACGAAGACGAAGAGGGTGTCCACTTTGGCCACTGTAGTATTTTTCGTAATCGTTACAATTTGTTTTGTAGATGATGATGTTGGTTTTATCTTCTTTCGTTGTTGAGTCTTTTGTTTGACATAGAGCCGAGGGAAGTGAAGTCAGATTATTACTGTAGACCTCCAGCCACTGGTTCTTACCACTAGTTAAGTTATGGCCATACAAAATGACTTTTTAATGCACGACAGGGTGCTAAAAAAAATCTGTGCGTATATACCCCTTTAAGATCCCCATGCGCTTCTATTCACCCTTCGACAGATTCTGGAACATAGGCATACCTACCGGTGGCGTCCAGCAATCGTTATATTTCTTGACCTAAAGGCGGCATTCGATTCCGTCGACCGAGAAGTACTATGGTGATGCTTGGCTGTAAAGGGAATGCCGAGAAAATACATTGCACTGATCAAGCCACTCACTCTACTCGAACTCATGCAGCCAGGTGAGAGCCTACAGAGAGTTGTTATCTGAAGTGGTGACAACTAGTGGTGTCCGTCAGGGATGCCCATTATCCCCATTTCTGTTCAATTTCATCATAGATGTACTAATGGACTTAACCCTAACTGACTTCAGCGACTCAGGGATTGACTTGCCACCAGGGAATAATCTCGTTGACTTAGAATATGCAGATGATATAGTCCTTCCTGCTAGGTGAAGACGCTGACAAAATGCAGAGTCTTCTGAACATCTTGAGCTGCAATCTAAGAATGTTTGGCATGCGATTCGCTCCCGCCAAATGTAAGATGATGTTACAGGACTGGACTACACTGACTCCTAGATTAGAAATAGGGAGTGAAGTGGTAGAGCACGTTGACCACTTCACTTATTCGGAAAGTAGCATCAACCAGCGCCAGTGGGTTGATCGCTGACGAAATCTCAGTACGGACACAGAGGGCTAGTTTCGCATATGCCAGTTTACGCCATCGCTGGCGTAGACGTGATATCCGGCTGTCGACCAAAGGGTGTGTGTACTGCTCAGTAGTCCGCTCCGTCCTCCTTTATGCCTGTGAGACCTGGCCATTGAGAGTGGAAGACATGAAAAGACTGGCTAGTTGTCTTTGATCATAGGTGCCTGTGCTCTATCTCCCGTGTTAGGTTGCCGGTGTAATAGGGTGAGCAATATTGAGGTTAGGCGTTGAGTACTAGGTAAGGAGGGGAAATCAATCGACGAAGCTACATCGACTGAGATGGTTAGGACATGTGTTACGCATACCTAGTCATCGCCTTCCTCGACGGGCAATGTTACCAGACATAGGGTAAGGCTGGAAAAGAGCTAGCGGTGGTCAAACCAAAACATGGCACCAGTCGATGAAATCCACAACAGTTAGTTTAAGCCAGTCACGTAGGGAGGTGTAGACTGACTTCCTAGTTGGGGTCCTCGGGACGGTGAAAACTAATGGCTGGAAACAATTGGTGACATGGCTCAAAATCGTTGTCAATGGCTAGCGCAGATGCATCCACTCCTTGTGACTTATAATTTCCAATGAAACTATATCGTTCTTCGTTATTACTATTCCTTTTGTCTCATATCCGTGTCTATTGTCTCTATTTTGCGTTCCTTTTGACTTTCTTCTCTTGCTTTGTGTGCTACAAGGAGGGAGTGTGGCGACTTGAACTGCTGCACATCGGTGCGAAGTTCTATGTTGAAAACAGACAGATAGACAGACCATGCGCTTCTTTTACCATCATAACCTAAAGGAATGTTATTTCATATAGCAAAGCTCTAATTTCTAAAACTATGACCATAGATTTTGCCTTTTAAGATCGTTACGAGATTTGTGAAAACTATAAGTTATTGTATTTCTTCTCTCACGGGAAGATAAACAACACGGCGGTGCGGAAAAAGATTCAACACATTGAAAATTTGATTCTGCAGTACTCTAATCTTCTAAATATTAACTTTTCAGATGAAGAATTATTTCCAAAACACTTACTTTTTTGTTGCAGCTTCTTCGTCTTCTTTTCGACGTTTTTCTAAGTCGCCATACTTTTCATCCATTTCAATTTGCTTCAGTGCCATCGCCTCCGTAACTACGGTGAGAAAAAAAATAAAATAACGACGTTTAGATAAATGTCCCTCATGAAAACTATTCAGTTTTTGATTGGACGCTAGTAACTAGTGTAACGTGTCTAGTCCTTTCTTTGGTGCAGACTGAATTCTATCAGTCAATCAGGGGTATGCAATGTGGCCACCATTCTAGGTAGCTTGCCATCACAGTGCAGATTGATTTGATGATATTAGATGGTTGGAGGCAATCGGCAGGAAGCCTTGCTTGACCTAGGTTACGTGCTAGTTGGCACTCATCAGCACGGCGTATCTGCAATCTAATATCATCAAATCAGTGTGCACCATTATGGCGAGCTACCTAGAATGGTGGTCACATTGCAAACCTGACTGATAGAATTCAGTCTGCATCAAAGAAAGGACTAGACACCTCACACTAGTTACTAGTGTCCAATCAAAATACCCACTACAGTCCTACAGGAGGTCAATCGCGAGCCAGCCTGAATAGCTCAGTGGTATCGTCTCTGACTACGGGCGGCACTGGGTGACGCGGATTCGAATCTCAGAAGGAGGGACATGAGTTGTCCCTTCAAGGTTGTAGATACGCCTTGCTGACCGGTGAGTGCCAACTAGCACGACACCTAGGTTCAAAGCTTTCTGCCAATTGCTTCCAACTATCTAATATCATCAAAACTATTCAGTGCGTCGGTGGCAGTGGTTAGGACTCTCGCCGACCATGCACATGGTCCGGGGTTCGATCCCCTGCCGACGCACACCCGATATCTATGGTCGGCCTGCAAAATTTGGGCTACCGATATCCATGCTGAAAATTCCATACTTGTACTGAAAATACAGTGTGGCATCAAGCTGTAAATATAAAATATACAAATAAGAGACAATATGTGCTCAAGTACTTCATGCATTGATTTGTTAGTAACAGATAGATGGATTAGAACAACAATCTTAGGGAAACTACTATCCTCAGCATAAGTTGAACCAGCATCACTCAGTACTGAAGTTAACGAGTTAAGCGTAATCTCCGAAAACGTGTAGCTGAACACTATCCAGTCGGGTTAATGAAAGGCGAACGTAGAACTGCGAAGTCGTCTATCTGTGATCACCTGTTAGAGTCAGGTCATTTAGCCCCACGTCATTTATCTTTCAAAGTTATCTACATGGCAAAATCGAATCGATCCAAAAGTTTACGTTTTCTTCACTTATGCATAGCCGAAGCTTTAGCTATACATGAACAGAAACCTAAATTATGTGTTCAAAAACGTTTTGTTAAACCCCTTTCTTTACCTTGGTCATAGTAATGTTCTTTCTAGTTTTTATTTTATTTTACCACTTGAATTCTTTCCACTTCACTTCACATCTTCATTCTTATCGTAATCATACTCTTATTTTATAAAATTTTTAGACAACACTTGACATTTTTAAGACATTTTTCAATTCACTTATAAAACAATCTTTAATAATTTTGTAATTTATCCACTTCAACTCTACCCCTTATAACATTTTAATTATCGTTATTCTTATCACATATATGTATATTGACTGAGCAATTGTTTAGTGCCACTTAATAACCTTTTCTGTATTATAAATACGAATGTACAGCTTGAAAATGAAGTCGTTGAAAAGAAATTTCTTCGCTGAACAAAAACTGTGTTTTTACTTATGAATAAATGGGTATTTTTCGTGATTTAAAAACTATGACTACATTGAAACCCACTTAACTGAATATTTGGTTCAGTTAGAAATTATGATCACATCAATTTTTTTTCCTTCACGTTCCCCAGTGGAACATAAGGCTTCAAGTTTCTGGAGCAGTGGTGTTTCTTTTTTACGGGATGGGGTTGCTAGCCTCATGACCAACCTTTCCTCTTCACCAGCATTATTACTGGCTTAGCGAGGTAAAGGAGTGCGTCGGCCGGGGGTCGAAACCCGGACCATGTGCATGGTCGGCGAGCGTCCTAACCGCTGTGCCACCGACGCACAGATCACATCAATAGTAGATAAATATCAGAATCTACGGTATATTATAGCGATTTCAAAAGTTGTTGGTGTGTCGAAATTAGCTGTTAAAAAATAATCCGATTGTTTTGCGATTACTTTTTTTTCTAATCACTATTAAATGGAACTTTTTAAATTCTTCACTCAACTCAAAAAATTTCAATAAAAGAAGTCAGGTTTATGAAATATATAGACAATTTTTTCATTTTATACTAACATTATACACAGTGGAAAATATCCATACCTGATGCGTATTCATTATGAATGAGACAACGATAACGTTCATAGTTACATAATCTTGCTTCAATTCTTTCTGTTGATGACAGTCTAAATTTAGATTATAAAAAATCTTCCAAGTGGTAAACATACTTGATGTCTTCAGTTACTTGTGTATCATAGTGTTCTAGACCAGCTCGAACATCAAAGCGATCGATCATAATAGATGGATCACCGATCCATGGCATCCTTATTGATATTACAAAAAGAAGAGGGGAAAAAATATATGAGGAAATTAGTTTTAAGAGAGGTGATAGATAAGGTGAAGACTTATACGGTACAAACAAAAAAGTACGACTTAAAGTTTCCTTTGAAATGCTCTTACTATAAATTCAATGTAAGGTACTAAATTTGAACATTAGTCAAAAGAACAGAGATGACGTCTCTAATGCATTAAACACAAAGGGATAAAAACGGAGATGCTGAGAGGTCGGTGGGCTTTCGACATAGAACTTTGCACATATGTGCCGCAGTTCAAGTCGCCACACTCCGTGTAGCACACAAAGAAAAAGAGAAGAAAGTAGAAGAAATGCATAATATAAACAGTAAACAGAGGTGTGAGACAAAGGTATAGTAATAACGAAGAACAAAACAGTTTAATTGGAAATCATAAGGCACAAGGAGTGGATGCATCTGCGCCAGCCATTGAGAACGATTTTGAGCTATGTCAGCAATCGTTTCCAACCATTGGTTTTCACCGTTCCGAGGACCCCAACCAGTCAGGAAGTCTACACCTCCCTACGTGGCTTAGACTAACTGTTGTAGATTTCATTGACTGGTTCCATGTTTTGGTTTGACCGCCGCTAGCTCTTTTCCAACCTTACCCTATGTCAGGTAACATTGCCCGTCGAGGAAGGCGATGACTAGGCATTGATGCGTAACACATGTCCTAACCATCTCAGTCGATGTAGGTTCACAGCTCCGTCGATTGATTTGCCCTCCTTACCTAGCACTCGACGCCTAACCTCAATATTGCTCACTTTATTATACCACTTCACGCGGGAGATAGAACGCAGACATAAATAATAAGCAAAGCTGGGTAGGCAAAAGGGGTCTATGCAAGCTGCACAGCCATGCTACCATGAAACTAATTAGCAGCACAGCCTAGAAGCTACACGTGCGTGTATGTAATTCTTGAGTGATACTATGAAAGTCTAGGCGCCAATTTGAGGTGGAGAATGAATCAATGACTGAGAAGTTACTCATATGTCATTTATTTAAGCACATACTTAGCAGAAAAGAATACGCAACACAAAATAACCAAATAATATTATAAGAAGAGAAATAAAAAAGGGTTGGGAAATCACAGAATGAGAAAGGTAAGCACACTCACAACGTGCATTGAAAGAGAAATTTAATACTTTAGATTGCAAAATAAAAGAAATTCCAGAGTATACGCCAGTAAACCTCACTCTGGGTCATTTATGATAATGTCTTAAGTGTAAGCACTGTGGTTACATGATCTCCCGAGCGTCATTCACAGAGTCGTAATGCGTGAATGTATACTAATCGAACACATTTATCCGTGTCATGGGCTTACCACCTCACCACTTTTCCAAATTAGTCTCAAAACTCCTCAATAATGAATGACATGTACGCCACCACGATAACATTCGTAACCTACTTCCAAACCACCAGTCATAGTATCAAGGTGGAGTCACGTACTGAACATCGGTCTTCAACCAATCAAAACACGCGTTTTCGGACGTCAGAGTTACTCATACAGTGTCGCTAGTGAACGCGCACGAATACAGAGGGCTAGGTTCGCATACGCCAGTTTTCGCCGTCTCTGGCGTAGACGCGATATCCGACTATCGACCAAAGGGCGTGTGTACTGCTCAACAGTCCGCTCCGTCCTCCTTTATGGCTGTGAGACCTGGCCATTGAGAGTGTAAGACATGAAAAGATTAGCTGTCTTCGATCATAGGTGTCTGCGTTCTATCTCCCGCGCGAAGTGGTATAATAAGGTGAGCAATATTGAGGTTAGGCGTCGAGTGCTAGGTAAGGAGGGGAAATCAATCGACGAAACTGTGAAATTACATCGACTGAGATGGTTGGAACATGTGTTACGTATGCCTAGTCATCGCCTTCCTCGACAATGGGCAATGTTAGCTGATATAGGGCCAGGCTGGAAAAGAGCTAGCGGCGGTCAAACCAAAACATGGCACCAGTCGATGAAATCCACAACAGTTAGTCTAAGCCACATAGGAAGGTGTAGACTTCCGGGTTGGGGTCCTCGGGATGGTAAAAGCCAATGGTTGAAAACAATTGGTGACATGGCTCAAAATCGTTCTGAATGGCTGGCGCAGATGCATCCACTCCTTGTGACTGTTGATTTCTAATTAAACTGTTTTGTTCTCCGTTATTACTATTCCTTTGTCTCACACCTCTGTTTGCTGTCTGTAATATGCGTTTCTCCTACTTTCTTCTCTTGCTTTGCGTGCTACATGGATTGTGGCGACTTGAACTGCCGCACATATGTGCAAAGTTCTATGTCGAAAACCGACCGACCGCTAGTGAACGCAGACAATCCCATAGAGATAGCAATGATCAAACGATGTCATGAAACATCCTCAAACTGAAGAGCTTACGAAAGCCCAGAAAGGCCGTACACACCAAAGCATTGTAAAAATAGTCTTTGACGGTAAGCCTAACACTGCAACAGCACCAGGGGAAACGTCAATCGGTGGGTGTATTGCACTCCTCTTCTTGAGAAGATTTGTAATATAACTGTAATCTTCCCGTTACGAAGTAGTTTTGCAAGCTTTGAAAAGACTGTGAAGCCACTAATTCTCTTCAAAAGAATCTGTATTAGCTAATTTGTGCAGTGCTAATTTGAGGGGAAATTAGCGAGTGACAAAGAAATGTAACATACTGCATGAAAATTGACAGCAAGTACGTCTGACCAATGACTGACTGACTGATTCAACATAGAACTTTGCACCGATGTGCAGCAGTTCAATTCGCCACACTTCACTCAGTACACAAAGCAAGGGAAGAAAGTAAAAAGAAACGCAAAATAGAGACAGTAAACAGAGATATGAGGCAAAAGGAATAGTAATATCGAAGAACACTATAGTTTTACTGGAAATCATGAGTCACAAGGAGTGGAAGCATCTACGCCAGCCATTGGTGTTTACCATCCCGAGGACCCCAACCAGGAAGCCAAAATACACCTTCCTACGTGGCTTAAACTGACTGTTTTGGATTACATTGACTGGCTCTTTTCCAACCTGACCCTATGTCGGCTAACATTGCCCGTTTGACCATTAATTCTCCTTACGGCTGCATTGATGTGTAGCTAGTCATGACTCCTCGGACAGCTCTTTCAGTGCAGAGTCCCCGTAATATATGCCTAGTGATCATAGCTTTAATCAGGATTATTACAAGAACTACTGGATGGCGCAGATACACATCATTTTGCAGTCAAGCACCAGGTATATGAGGATTTTAATCTGAAAATAAAAACATGACCAATATACCACTGACTAATTTTAAAATTTGACAAGTGGTTGTGCATCCTATCGACTGACTGACTGGTTTCAACGTAGGACTTTGCAGAGATGTGCAACGGTTCAACTTGCCACTCTCCATGTAACAGACAAAGCAAGAGCAGAGAGATTCAAAAGAACTGAAGTGAGCTTAAATGTGAGGGAGAAGAATGGTAACATGAAAAAACAAAATGGTTTATTAGGTGTGAGAGATCAAAAGAGTGAATGCATATGCGTCACTGAGAACGATTTTGATTTTATAAGACGTAAGATTGTGTCATTTGACAAATATACCAAGTCACTGGGTATCTTTAGCACATATTACAACTCAAGATTAATAGGGCAGTGAGTGAGTGTGTGACTACCACTGTTTTGTTTCCCTGTGATAAAACCAGAAAGTACACATCATTTTAGGCTCGTAGGCAATCAGGATAACATTGGGTAGACAGAGAATCTACATTGAACATAATAGTGGAAGCCTACTGAACCGCTCACTATCCTGATGGATAATCCTGACTAGTTTCATATAACGTTAGATAACCGATATTGCTATAACAGATATCAACCAACTTCGTAATTGCTGTCAGTTTTAACAAAACAAAAACGCAGAGAATGTCTGGAGAGTTGGGGGCTACGAATGGCAGGTTATTTAAAAAAGGTGCAGCTGCGCCTATGGTCCTTTTCCTAAACACAGCACTATAACTGCATACTGAGGCCATTGTTAGTGACAGCAGAAACTAGCACATTTAGTTTCCAAACAATAACTACGCCGCATTCATCAAGGAATACCTGCCTATGCCACTAATTTTGCTTTCAAGCTCTACACACTTCAAATGTAAACCATAATGTGGAATTATTTTCAATGAACATAAGAATATATGGCAAGGGAACAACTTGAAATTACATATTGTTTGGGTTTTCAGCAGCTTTCGTTACTTCTGAGTCCAAATGAAGCTTCGAACTCCTGCCGAAAACACGCAAGAATTTGATGGGATCCTGTTTCTATAGAGAAAAACTATCAACAACAAAGCAAATCCTTACAATACGCTCATAATAGTCTCTCCTTCTCTCTGCCCTTCTCTTATAATCAACCATCAAGGTCTTAATGTGCTTTTCTTGCTTGCGTGCTTCTTGCCACATTTTCAGTATTATTTCTTAAATGTATTGCGGAAGCAAGTACCACTGAAAAATCAGCTCCCAGTGCTGAGTTGTTTCGTAAAACGCCCAACGTTAAAGACCTGCTCTCCTTGACCTTAACTTTCCGCCTTTTCAATGTCCAATAGATTTCACACTTCAGTTATCTGTTTGAAGACAGAAGTCTTCAAGTCTGTGTCATTGTTCTTAATGCTAATCTTGTCTTTAACGAGTCGACTGAAGGCGCAAACACTAGTTATTTTTTGGAGCCAGTTGCAGCATTTAATGTCGCTGTAGGAGAATCATTACTCTATATATTCAGTCCAATATCCAGTATCGTTTTTACGAGCTAGTATAAACCAATTTGATTTCTTTGTGCTCGCCTCTTGATTGTGAAGTAAAGGCTCCTGGTCTTCGGTAAGCTTCTGCGTAGTTCGCCCCGCACACTCGACTATCGTAGCTTCGGTTCACTCCAAAAAGGAGTGGTGCTGGGATTAATTATTTGTTGGTATTATGCGGTGCGCTAAGACTTTGTAAGTGTAGTAGTTGGAGTGGTCAGGAAAGTAAGACAGGAAAGAATGTGAATAAGTGAAATGACGAATTTAGATGCCTACCAATGAGTGGATTATGGGATTTTAAGGGGATAGACCATTTGGACGCAGTCCTTGTGTGGCTGCTTGATTGTCCAGCCTTCGATTGAAGCTGTTCGCAGACGGTGCAGTAGCTACATCTGCCGGTAAGTGGTTCCAGGGACGGCAAACCCGCAGTGAAAAGAAGTGGGAGCACACCCGGGTCCCTGCCTTCTGGTGAGCTATCCTTCTGTGATTTCCACGAGGAGGCCTCTACCTACTCAACAGCAGAACACCTTTGTTTGGGTGATTCTGGTCATTTGTTATCTTGTAGGCAGTAATCAAATCCCCACTAAGCCGATGGTAGCTAGATGTGAGTAGGCCCAATTTCTTTAGCCTTTCATCATACGGTTTATTTCGGAGACCCACCACTCATTTTTGTGCTCGTCTTTGCACTCTTTCCAAGAGGTTTGCGTCTCTTCTAAGCAGTGGGGGTGAAATGATATTATGTACTTCAAGGTGTGGTCTGACGTACGTTTTGTACAACCTTGGAAAGAGCTTAGGAGTGAATGCACCTAGTTCTCTATGTACAAAGTGTATAACCGCATATGCCCTCGCTATATCCCCCGTGTAATTTACGCTTGTGTCCATTTTCTCCGTTAGAACTAGACCTAAGTCACGTTCTGACGTTGTGCAGGACAAGCTTTCATTGCACAGGGTGTAACTTGCATTCTGCAGTCCACAGGTGCGTAACTTCACTACTTTGCACTTTTTCAGGTTGAAAGTCATGCCACTGGCCACCGCCAAGTCTTCCAAAAGGTTTAGATCTTCCTGCAGTCTATCCGAGTCTTCCGAACAGTTTATTGCTCTCCATATCTTTACGTCGTCAGCGCATAGAAGAGTCGGGAAGCTTAAACGACATGGTAAATCACTGACAAAAATCAAAACATCAGTGGCCCTAGGATAGAGACCTGATGACGAAGCGTGCCAAGATGATCGGATTGATTGACTTTAGTTCGGAACTTTCTTTCAGCTAGGTAGTCCTTCTACCTTAACTGTGTTGGGTTTCATGAAGTCTATAAGTCCTGTCCAGGTGCTTCCTGATATGGTCGTCAATAATACTTTTCGGTACTTTTGATACCACTGGTATTAGCTCTACTGGTCTATAACTAGAGGCATTTTTCCTATCCCCATCCTTAAAAATCGGAGAAAGGATGGCTCTTTTCCATTCTCTTGGCAGTTCCTTCAAATTCATCAATTGTTAAAACAAGTCGCATAAGGGCCTACAGAGAGCTTCGGCACACTGTTTCAGAACAGATGGTCTGATGTCGTCACAACCTGAGAACTTTACAGATGTGAGTCTCCATAGTTCTATTGCCGGGTGTAGCCAGTAGGTTTTCCTCCGGTGAACTTATAGTGCCGCCAATTTGGTTCGTACCAGTAATGCCCACATTGCTGTATAACTGTTTGGTGAAGGTTAAGCTGAATGTTTCAGTCATCTCTTGACTAGTGAGGTATTGACCGTTTGGGCCTGCTAAGGTGCATGCTCCCTGGTCAGCTGGTTTTCTCTCGGACATGAGTCGGTACAGGCTTTTGGGGCTCTCCATTGGGTTTTGACAAGTTAGCCTGAAATGACCTCCTCTCACTCCTGACTCTTGTGCTGCACCGGTTCCTAAGTTCCAGGTATGCATCATGATCTGTCTGACTCTTGCATACTCGCCACGTAGACCGAGCCTTCCGCTTTGCTTTCAGAGTACGTCGCGTACCTCTCTTCAGCCATGAGGACCTTTTTTGGCTGTGTTGTGACTAAAGGAACAGTATCCGAGATTGCTGTGTAAATAATCTCCTTTACCTCTTCACAGTGTTCATCCACAGATAACTCAGCCCATTCTATGGGCAACTCTGCGTCGGACAAAAGCCTCCGCGTTTCAGTAGATTTAGACAGAATTTTTCCTGAGCATACCCCAAGCCAAAGTCCAGTGATGGGGCATTGAAATCTCCAGCTATGGTGGTTTGGTCACAACCCAAGTCCCGTATCCCTGTGATGGTGTTGAGCAGTAGCTGGTTGCGCTCCGCCCCACAGGTGAGTGATCGGTAGACGCCACCCAGTAAATGCTCATTATGACCTACGGTGAAATGACGTGACATGGAGTCTGGGAGTTAAGTGAGTGGTGGGTCCATTGCACGTGCACAATTAAGTTGCTTGTCAAAGTACACGGCAAATCCCCCTTCCTAGTAATCCCTGTCTCCTGTGACTGGAGCCATATCACTTGCACTGATTTCGTTGTCAACGGTAGTGGGGTTTAACCAGGTTTCAGTAAGGATTATTATTTTAAGGTGAAGGTGTGACTGGAGGTTTCGGAGTTCACCTACTTATCCTCTCAGCCCTCTCACTTTGCTATAAAAGTAGCTGACAGTAAGTCTCACAACCTCAGCGTGTTGTGGAGTAGTTGACGTTACATTGTCCGCTGGTGGAGTACTTAATATTGAGACTTCGTTTGTTTATCTTGCTGTCTGGAATCCCAGCGCTCGCTGGCACTCACCTGTTTCTCTTTGCTTACATTTGCGATCGTATCTATGTGACTCGTCTCACAGGTGGTGAAAATGTGAATCTTGTTCCTTATGGTGAGTGACAGCAGAAGATTTCCGAACTGGTTTCGGGCTGATGAAGGCACATCTTGCCTTTCCAATATTGTCTGGATGGCTTTGACATCTTCGTCCGTTCCTACTGCCTGTGGTTGAATTCCTGATTCCTACATAAGTGAAGGAAATAATCTCTGTTAAATGTCTCCCGTCGATGGTGATCGGTGCTGGTTGTTGTTGCTGTTAGCTGGTTATCTTCATCACTTCCGTCTTCTCTATGTTCACCTGCAGTCCTGTTTTCTCCGCCTCTTCAACCAGTTTGTTGGTTTTCGCCTAAAAGTATTCGAGTTTATTTGACATTATACATGTATCATCTATGAAATCCAGATCTTCTAGAGTTTTATTATCGGCTCCCTGTAAGACTAACTGCCCTTCTTCAGTATACACACACTGCAGCATTATTAACCAAATGTTTAAATTTTGTTGGTTCAGTGTTAATATCTTTTTATAATATGTGTAGACAGGTTAGTTTGCAATGTCAAATGTTTACTACATAAAAGACTGTTATGATAATTTAGTACAATAAGTCCTGCCAACCGACCTTACCTTCAGTTCATACTACCTACATTGAACTCTAACTATAGTGTTCTGCTGAATCTTGCTCTGTAGTACCCCTTTACCAGCTATAAACATACGCTTTTAATCTAATTTGCATGCTTATATTATATGTTTACGCAGACACATGTGTGTACACACACATATGTGTACTTTGTAAACATTTGTCAATTTATTGTTGAAAATTACTGTCAAGGAACTTAGCCCTAAGTTCCTATTCTAAATAAATAAATAAATAAATAAATAAATAAATTTATTCTCATAGTACAGTACATGAGGGACGCCAGTTTACAGGCATCATCAAATTGTTACAGAAATAGAACCATATAATTTAATCACAATTTACAGCCAGTAGCAAGATATGCTTTACATGTTCGATGGAGATTATACATACACTTGATAAATGTTAATTCCAGTAGTATAAAACAGCCTTTTCACTTATATACAATCATTTCTGTGCAAAGTTGGAAAAATCTGCTAGATTGTCAGTGAGTGCAACACAACAGGAAATACAGGAGTATTGTCTTCGCATTAACAAAAAAACCAGGTCTTTGGTGGATGGATTATAAGTGCCTGGGAAAAAAATAAAGCTTGAAGTAAATATTCATACATAACTTTGTTGTGTGCAGAGTCCTCGAATTATAGTTCATTGATGTGTTATTTTGAAATCAGTGATGTGTTTATCTCATTTGATCTGCAATCTCATTGTTGGGAGTAAGTACATAAGCTTCGGA
>OX235271.1:7033307-7115656 GCA_944472155.2 Trichobilharzia szidati | reverse complement strand
TAGGGATTTGATTGATTTGACTACAGGATTTCATCATGAGCTGACATAGGTTGGGGAACCATTGGAAAACCTGCACAGAGTACTGGACAGCTGTTTCGTCAGGCTAGTTTGGGACTCTTCCACAGCAGTACGTATCCACCACAAGGAGGGTTCGAACCCGGTACTCTCAGGTTTTCCTCCAATGGTTCTCTAAATGATGTCAGTTCATGATGAAATCGTGGAAACAAAATTTTTTTTAAATTGCCTAATATCTTCTTTTCATTTAGTGGAAAATGAAATGAAGGCCATCCGCCTTCATTATTATATTGTTACAAACAACAAGCTAATTAGGTGGATAATTATGTCAGGATACTAGAATGAAAATGTCGATAATCTCAACAACAACAGCGACAACGAAAACAAATAGAACCCAGAAGAAAAGGAAATTTCAGTTGCCTTTGGCTATGTGATACACATATTTGACAAATGTCTTAAGTGTAACGTTTATTTTAAAACGAAACTTCATTCGATTATGTTATCCGAAGAGATTGAATGAGTTTGTGTAACGAATTAAAATATATATATATATAATATGGCTGAGGAGACATTTCCTAGATTTTTTTATTTTTTTATTTTGATTACAGCTTGATGCCACACCGTATTTTCAGTACAAGTATGGAATTTTCAGCATGGATATCGGTAGCCCAAATTTTACAGGCCGACCATAGATATCAGGTGTGCGTCGGCAGGAGATCGAACCCCGGACCATGTGCATGGTCGGCGAGAGTCCTAAGCACTATGCCACCGACGCACACATTCCTTTACTTTCCCCAGTGGAACATAGAGGCCTTCAAGCTAGAGGCCTGAAGTTTCGGTGTTTATTTCTACGGGATGGGATTGCTAGCCAGCCTCATACCCAACCTCCCCTCTTTACCAGTCTTAATAATGGCTTACCAGCGAGGTATAGGAGTGCGTTGGTGGCCGGGGATCGAACCCCAGACCACATGAGGCGTGGTTGGCGAGCACTCTACCGCTGTACCACCGACACACTATATGCATTTCCTAGATGAATATTAATTATTCTCACTTTTACTGACATCTCCTAGACAAGTATGTTTCACTAAGCAACACTGATTTACAAGACGACAATGGATGAATGAATTCGAATGAATCTAGCGGAAATCTAGCGGATTCAAAATTTCAAACCAGTGACTTTAGAATACTGATCTAGTGATCTATCTATAGTCATGTTATTCAGTATTTTGGAAGAAAAAAAATTTATCTCACAAAAATTATAAACTTTCGATGGAAGTATTCTGAAATGTAGAAATGCGTAGTCAATAATAATAATAATTGGCTTTATTCCAGAAACAGTACTAGTGGTACAGTGTGGGACTTCAGCACAATATCTACAATATTTCCATCTAATGTTACAAACATTTAAAAGGAGTATTAAACAAGCAAAAAAAAATCTAAAGACACCAACAGCAAAAAGAAAACAGGATAAACACAAAATAATTATAAATGCGAAAAAACACCAAGAAGTAGAAAGGAAAATAAACAACATAAAATAATATCTCAGTATTGGGTAGTGGAAGCTATGATATGATTATGCATGGCGACAGTAAAGCCATAGTCATACAAGAAGTTATGAAATGATATTTAAGAATGTTTATCGCCAAGCTGATCAGTTAATTTGATTGAAACAACACTAAACAATCATAAAATAACATTTCAGGGTTGTTGTTTTGTTTTTTATTGTCAGGTCTAATGCGGTGTTTGTAATGGTAGTGTGAGTAATCCTGCATAATACAAAATTTTGAGATGTTGATAATGGCGTTCACAACCAATGATTGTCAGTTTAATATTGCCGAACAAAAAGAAACAACCACAAAACTAATAATTACATGATGGTTAATGACAGGACAATTTTGTAACACTCATAGTACTAATATAGTCGGAACCAGTAGATACACAAAAGAAGGAATACAGTAAAGTACAAAAAAGTAAGCCAATGTTAATAATTTAGGTAGCTAAGTATGTTTAAGAAGGAGTTCACTATAGAATACAAAATAAGAGAGGAATAAAAGAGCCTAAAATGATGTTGTTAACAACAAAGCAAGTCATAGGTTTCACGCTTAACATTGTCTCTGTCGATTAGAAGACGGGCCAAATATGGTATTGTTGAGTTCCTGTACCTGGTTGTACGAGCATAGATTATTTTATACTGATTTCTGGTTCTACTTGATGAGATGAAAGGCGAGAGTTGGGAATAGAGGGGGTGTTGGGGGTAGGATACTTTAGACATGATCTTCGCTTAAAAGATGGTTGTCGTGATCTTGTTTACTGACAAACTGTTATTATGATCAATAAGATGATTCCCCTGGATACTGGGGCAATGTTTGTTGATATCATTTATCAGAAAGTTATGCTGCTCTACAGAATTACACAAGGAATAGTGTACTTCTTCAAGCACTTAATCCTCAACATTATTTAGTGCACAGAGAGAAATAGTAGACATATTTGAGTAAATTTCTATCAATAGATGACACAGGTCTCTTTTATTTATTTTGTATACCAGTGAGTATTGTGCTCACGGATTCCCCAATGGTCCTATACGCAGATGATTTAAAAATCTCGAGAGAGAGCTGAAGGGCGACAGTGATAAGCTCACTTTGCAAGAAAACCTCAAAAAACTATTAGATTGGTCCAAAGAATAGATGCTCCCTATCAATGTGGTGAAATGTGCAACCATGAGCACTGGATATATGCAAGCATCAGTTCCTACGAACCAGAGGGAATAAAACTCCCATCAGTTCAGACTCATTTGGATTTAGGTGTCATAGTGAGTCACAACTTAAAAACTACAGCACACCATCGCGCGGTGGTTGCATGTAGTTTCAGATCCTTATAGGCGATTCGCAGAGGCTTTAATTGAATCACCAGAGATATGTTAACCTCCTTATATACATCCCTGGTGAGGTCAAGACTGGAGAACTGTATCCAGGCAGCCAGTCTTTGTCATAAAGGGGACCCGCATATTCTAGAAAGGGTTCAAAGGAAGGCAACATTTATGATTCCTGGAATGACTAATTTATCATATGAGGAAAGACTTGACAGTCTAAAACGCTTCTCCCTGTCATACCGTAGACAGAAAGAGAGGAGATTTAGTTACAATGTTTAAAATTTTAAATAATGACTACGGACCTGATCTACCACCTCTTTTCCTTCCCACCAGGTCGGAACACCTTAGAGGAAATAACAAGAGAGTTTAAAAGTCGAAGAGAAACTATGCTGCTGCGGGTTACTGGTTCTCACATTGAGTCATAAACTGCTGGAACCGACTGACTCCCAGAATAATAATAATAATGATTTACTTTATTCCAAAAACAGTACTTGTGATACAGAATGGAATTTTCAGCATTTGTCACAATATTGCATCTAATTTCCTCAAATTATAAATAAAATTAATCACACAGAAAATTCTCCACATTTACAATGGGGGTAATGTCAAAAACATGCAGCATATAAAATGGAAATAATAATAATAATGATAGCAGCTAAGGTAATGATAATAATACAGGTGGAAATTGCTGTGGGGTTGTTTCACACAGAATTGTCGATGTGGTATACAAATCCTTGCATGATTAAAAATATTGAATATAATGTTCTCTTTACATAAAATGGTGAGGATAGTTATTAGCAAATTGCATTATCGATCAGTGAGTGCGTTGTTATTACATAAATCTTCATTGTACCTCTGTCTCCCTCTCTTTTTGATATATTCCAAAGGAATCACTTTATCTGATAGCAATGCGAGTCAAAGTATTCTACATTACATTGTATAAGCATACGAACTTATGGAGTCTAAGGTTTACAGTCGTTTACTCAATAATTTTTAAAAAATGCCATCCTACCATATATATGAAGAATATTTCTGAAATAACAGCTAGAATATTAAAACCATTTGACATCAACGCAGCACACAAACCAGCCAGCCAGCCAGCCAACCAACACAATCAAACTTCATTCAATATTGTGCAGACCGAAATATCCAACAGAAAAAGAAGAAGAGAAAATTAATGCTATTTACAAAATAAATTCCATGCATGAACTGTAACAGACATTACTTCAGAAAGGACTCAACTACAATACTGGTGACGCTTCAGTAACAGATTTCTGTGCTTCCTTAGAATCATCACTCAAATAATCAAAATTAAATGAGGAAGTACAACAAGAAATACGTCAATGTGTCATACCTATAATCCGACAGAAAAGACATAATTCCCAACTCAAGAGCACTCAAGAACAAAATGCATTGAAGAAACTGAAGAATAGAAAAGATGTAGTTATTCTACCGGCTGATAAAGGAAGAACAACAGTAATCATAGACACAGAAGACTACATTTACTCAAGGATAATAATGTATATCAACAGTTGACGAAAAACCCTTTACAAACATTAGGTAACAACGTTAAATAAACTAACGAAATCAGGACAAATTACAGAACAAGATCAATAGCGAATGAAATCTAACGGACCTATTGTGCCTCGATTCTATGGTAAACCAAAACTACACAAACCAAACATTCCCTTACGATCAATCGTGTCGCTGCCAGGAACACCAACATATAATCTATCTAAAGAACTTTACAGGAAATTAAAATACCTAACAGAATCATACGATCATTCTATATATTCGAGAATCGAATTTTTAGAGAAAATCAAAAACATTAAAGTGGATGATAATGAAATAATGGTGTCCTTCGATATCACAGCATTATATACTTCAATTAGTCGCCCATATCAGGATTAATAACTGAAGCCGTTATACTGCTAAGATTAGAATTAATAGCTCTACCTATAATTAAACCGAAAATCTGGAAACGTTACGTTGATGATACATTTGTAATAATTAAAAGAAATTTGATTTGAAATACACCAATAAATTAATAAACAACATATCTGAAGACATCAAATTCACAAGAGAAGAAGAATTAGATAACAAAATCCCATTTTTAGATGTCTTAATCAGGAGAACCAACACAGGAGATTTAGAAACACAAGTATATAGACAATCAACTACACTAGCAATAATCCAGTGACTCACAAACAAAACTGTGTGCAGACACTGTCTAAAACAGTTCAAACACATTGTAGCACTCCAGAGTTGAAAAGAATGAAAAGAAAGTACCTACAAACGGTCTTCAAAAAGAATGGTTATCCACAAAATTTCATCAAAAGTGTTTAAAGTCGAATCAAAACACCAACAAGAAACCATCATCAAAGACCACAAGAAAATTCATTCTACCATACATGAGAAATATCTCTGAAATAACAGCTAGAATACTGAAACCGTTCGATATAGATATAGCACACAAACCAGTCAAATCGCTTAATTCCATATTATGCAAACCAAAAGATCCAACAGAAAAAGAGGATAAAATTAATACCATTTACAAAATAAATTGTGTGAACTTTAACAAGCGTTGCATCGACCAAAGTGGGCATCCCCTTCCAATTAGAATCCAAGAACACAAATCAGCCGTGAAAAGACACGATTTGTATTCTTTAGTATCAGTGCATATCGACAATTATGGTCATCAATTTGATTGGGATAATGTCAAAATCTTAGACAGAGGAAACACCAAAAGTGCAGTCAGGGAATTCCTAGAAGCCTGGTACTCAAACGAAAATGCAATTAACAAACACCCAAAATATAGACGAAATATACCAACTAACAAAAAGTAAATCAGGTGACGAGAAAGTTTAAAATCCAAGTCAATAGAAAACGGTCAATACATATGTGAAGATGGTTACCAGGAGACGCAATTATATCACCACTCATGAAGAAATTTAAATCATTTCACTTTATGCTAAATATTGCGCTGAAAGGGGATGTTGTTCAGAAGGGGACGACGAAAGCTCCGCAACTAAACGAACCAGCTCAAAGAACACTATTAATTACAAGACATTACATCAGTCATAGTCGGCGTTCCCTTCGTGTACGAATACAAGAACACAAATTAACTGCAAAAGGACATGATATATATATATATTCTTTCATATCAATGCATGTAGATAATTATGGACACCAATTTGATGATTGGGATAATGTAGAAATTTTAAATAGACAAAACACCGAATATACTGCCACCAGGGAGGGAATTTCTAGAAGCCTGGTACTCAAATGAACCAGCCATCGATTAATAAACACTCATTACTATAGACCAAATTTACCAATTCATAAAAAGTAAATGATATGACAAGAAAGTTCGAATTCCGAGTGAATAAAAATGATCAATGCAGATGTGAACCAAGTACCAGTCACAAAGTTATTAGCCACAATTATATCATCATTCATGTAGAATTCAAATGAGTTCATTTTATACGAAAAAACCCCGAACTGAAGCAAAGAGTAGGAACTAAGCTAATAAAGGGTTTCTCAACCCTCTCATATAAGTTGAGGTTGAGTCGACTGGGTTTATTTCCACTGTCATACAGACGACTTAGGGGTGACCTAATACTAGCATACCGTATCCTAAGAAATGATTTTGGGGCTAATTCATCTAATTTATTTGTTCCTTCTAGCACCAACCGATTGCGAGGACACCACCTCAAGGTTCAAAAACCACGGTCGAATCGTCTGTGTCTGGAGATCCGTTTTTCGCATCGAATTGTGAACCATTGGAACTCCCTACCGGAACACGTCGTATCAGCGCCATCCGTTGATTCATTCAAGGCGAGATTGGACCTCCTGTGTGCAACAAATCGAATGGATTAACACAGGCATATAGCCTACTATCCTAAATAAATTGTAAACTGTAAACTGAAGCGATGTTGTCTAGAAGGAGGAGGAGGGGGGCGATGGAAGCTTCTTCTCAATTGAATCACTAACCAGTTAGCGCTCCTCAGAGAACACAACTAATTCAAACCAAAAAAATGAGGGTATTCAATACAATTGGTCGACCTCTACACTACTTTTTGGTAATACTTGTATCTCTCTTGTTTTTAATCATAATTAAATATAAATTTACATAAGTAGACTTACTTGAATTTCGTGCAGTCTTCACAGAACTTTTTTACCCCTTAGAGAATTTGAATCAAATACTGGAAAAATGTTTGAAAGTGTTTAAACAACTGAATTTTGACTCTGAATTTTCTCTTTGTGTATTCAAAAATGTGAAGTATATGTGAGATTGATTGTAAAATTTGTTGAAATTAAAATTGATGAATATAAGAGAGAGTTTCGCCTTTTCTCTTCCTGCCTTCTTTGCTTCCTTCCTTCCTTCGTTTGCTTTAATTTCTTCTTTTCTCAACAGTCCAATGGGACACAGTTAACCACTACCAGTGAGGTAGAAACCAATCTCAACGCCCCTCAAAAATTGTATCTACAACACGCACACGCACAAATGTGAAATTGTCCCCGTTTTTATTATTTTTAAAAATTTGTTTTCAGTAATGGTCAGAAGGTTAGGAGGTAGTGAAGAATAGGGGGATTTTTATTATTATTATTATTAGGAAAAAGGAGATCATGAATTTCTCTGACCACCATTCAGTCATATATGTATATAGACGAGCAGAAATCACTGGATCGATGAACGCAAAATGCAAAGCGGTCATTTATTTATATGAGAGAATGTGAATCGATCAGACAAATAATGTCACCCAAAAAAGAATTCCTCCCTTTGTCTATCTCTCTTCGAGTAGTAGTGGGTGAGTGCGTCAGTGAGTGAGTGAGTGAGTATAGAGTTAGACTGAAAGCAAAAGTTTTGAATTCACATAAACACAATAGGTTGAAAATAGCCACTTGAATTTTTCTATTTTTTTGTTCAAAATGGTTTGGTTGTGCATAAATGCATAAATGTCCTGTGTGTTAGTGAAGGACAGCGACCAGGATGATGATGATGGTAGGCGCACTGGCCTTTGTCCACTTTCATTTCTCTCTATCCCCAATACAGGCATACATACATACATTCATATGAATACGGACTGTGTATAGTATTTGTCCGACAATCGGATAGTCCAATGAATAAACAGTTGGCCTTCTAAAGTCACTAATAATTTTATATGTGATAGTTTGAATTGCGAAGAGACAAACTAAACGACGATTGGTCATAACACTTGATAATATAATATAATGTAATATAATAGAGTATAACTAACTACACCCCCGTGTACAAACTAGAATTTTTCGTTTTTCTTATCTCAAACAGTCTATGCTCTACATACCAACACACGCATATAAACACACGCTAAACCACAGTCTCTTATTCACAAAAAGTAATAACAGGCCTATCGAGCGTATCATTTCACAATTGTGTACTAAAACTTGGAATTGAATAATAGTAATAATAATAATTATTATTATTATTTCTATTTTTTTTTCACTTATTTTGTTTTATTTGTTCGTTGTATTGTGAAAGTAGGTTGGATAGAATCGACTGAAATTGACTGAAAATAGTCTAACTAACCTTCATTTCAGTGATACGAAATATATCCGATTTGTGTTCAGTTAGACGACAAAGTTATAATTTCCTCTTTCTCTCTGTGTGTGTGATATAACTGGCTTTAAAAACTGTGGTTGTAAACTAAATTAACTAAACTAGCTCATCCTGAAATCCGAGCTCCACCTAGTCAAACTAAATCCCTACAACAACAAAAATAACCAATACTTGAAGAATAAAGTGGTACCATCATTGTTTATTTCGTTGCCTTCTCGTCAGCTGCTTGCTAACAGGGCAAAAACATTATTAATTGTATCTACAAAAACAATTTTAACATACTTACACAGAGTTCATTTTCAAACAAAAGTTTTATTCCATAAACAGTACTTGTGATACAGAATGGAATTCTCAGCATTTTTACTACAGTTTTGCATCCAGTTAGTACATTATCAATAAGTAGAATTCTACATAGATTAAGGAAATCTCAGTTCATTATGACAACAACACATTGGCATGTCGGTAGCAAAGCCAAAGTTGAACAGTGTTTGAAGGTGTTAGAAAAGTAGGTGCTGTCATATTTACTGACGTAAGTGAGAGAAAGAAAGAAAGCAGAACATAACGGAAAAAAAAGAGAGAAAATAGGAAAAGAAAGAAAGAAAATGTTGTACCTATAAATGATATAAGTTGGAAAGACGAGGTCCAGTTGTACTACTGACTATTTAATGAATTATAGGTGTCACGCCTAATGCTTTCTTTAGCACACAGAACACGAGCTAAGTAGGGTATGGTTGAGTTTTGTACTTGCTGGTGGGAGCATATAGTTTTCTATACAGGCTTCTGGTTTTGCCTGATGAGATACAAGGGGAGAGTTGTGATTGAAGAGGGTGGTGTGAGTTAGATTAGATGGATTTGGCCCATTTTTCACATGAGTCCATGTGCCTGTCGACCAGAATATTAACAAGCTGGTTAAGTGGCACGTTGCTTACCCTGCTGACAACCTTTAACATCCTGCGTAATATGTTATAGTCTTTCTTCAGTAGCCCGGGAAAAACTAAGGGGGAACAATAGAGAATAATAGATAGGCAGAATGCGAGAGTTAACGAATTGTAGGAGTAAGGGTTGGGTCATACCACTTGTACTACTACCCTGAAAATTCTGTATCTTCACCAAAAATACTACTTGGAATAAGCCTACAATTAGCATTATGCTACGCGAGCTGTCCGCTTCAAAGTCCATTCCCCGAGATTTTAATTAGAGAGATCCTTATTCATGGGATAATTCCGTTCACTAACAGCAATGAATAATAGATGGTTTTATGATGCTAACAAAAGTTTGAAATCAGCAAACCCATGAATTACCCATCACTCAATGTGTGAATGAATTAATCGATGAATCCACAGTTCCACCTGAAGCCCTGAAGTGTTTTTTCTCAAACAGTCTTAAGTTTGTACTACTTGAGCAACTACAACATGGATGAAATAACTGTCAACTGATTCGTGGTTTACAAAGTTTCTCTATTATTATTATTATTATTATTTAATGTTCCCTTGGGTTCCTAGTGAAACACAGGACTTCAACTGCACGTCTCCACTTGCTTCTGTCTTCTGCTGTACTTTTCACCTGCATCCATGTTAATCCATACTGTTTCAACCCTTCTTCACACGATCTCCTCCATGTCACCCTCGGACATCCCACTTGCCACTTCCCTTTCACGTCACACTCGAGCACTGGCCTGACGCGCGATGTCACCCAGCGGCCTCCGTCCTCAGCGAGTGTCCGATCCATCTCCACTTTCTCCTGCATATTTGTTGGGTGATTGGTTCTTGTTTTGTTTGTTCCCATAGTTTCTTGTTGGTGATTCTTTCCGGCCATCTGATCTTCAGTATAGAGCCAGTGAAGACAGTTGTTGATAAATGTCTGCCTAGATAACTAGCTCGCTAGTTTTCTAGCCGGTCCCAAGCCCGGATAGACAGGGAGGGTTGGGGCGTGGTGCTAGCAACTTTACGCCCAAAACTTAACCAAATTGCTTCAGAAACTTCAATGCATAAATGTATTAAAAATACAAAGTTTCTCTGACTGGTGTTAATTTCACGACTGAAACTACTGAGGAAGACTTAATCTGCTTTTTTTTTCTTCTTCTTTTTCCGTTTGTTGATTAGCTTTAAACGATGAATGCGTCAGTGAAATTACTGGCTTCTTCTATATACTTCCATATAATAATAAATATTTAAACGCATACTTTACGTCATTTAGTGTATATATCTATTAAGACACTAGACCTTAGAGATGCTAATTAATATCCATTGTTATTATTTGACCTTGGTATTATCGAAAGATATATGACTGAAGAGACATACACTTTCATTCATCCATTGTGGTGATAAATAGCTGTGTAGGTTTACAGACATTTCACTAAATAATAATAATTATTATTAATAAAAAGCTAAATTAGCAACATTTTCAATGCTTCCAACGTCTGCCTCATCTTCTTAGTTTAAGATTTATATTTTAGGAAAATAAGCGCTTGACTAACTTTATTATTATTATATTATTATTGTTTCCTTTAATTCCTAGAGGAACATAGGGCTTCAGCCGTGCGTCTCCATTGCGTTCGGTTCTCTGCTAGAGTCTTCACCTGGCTCCAAGTCTGCCCACACGTTTTCATCTCCTCTTCACATCACCTCCTCCAAGTCACCCTTGCACTGACGACCAACTCGCCTCTTCCCTTTCGGGTTCCACTCAAGGGCTTGTCTAGTGATGTCACTTGATGGTTTCCTCAGAGTATGGCCAATCCATCTCCATTTCTTCCTGCCTATTTGTTTCACAATCGGTTCCTGTTGGGTTGGTTCGCTCATTGACAGAGATCTCTGTTGCTGATGTTTTCTGGCCGGCCATCTGATCTTGAGCAAAGTATTGAGCGAAGACAACTGTTAACGAGGGTCTGTAGTTTGTTTGAGATGCTCTTTATGACGCGGAGCCAAGTCTCTGATCCGTTTGTTAAGTAGCACTGACTTCACATTGGAGTTGAAAATCCGGGTGTTATTTTTGATGCAGAGTGCTGTTGACCCCCACACAGACTTGAGAGTAATGAAAGCTTGTCTTGCTTTTCCGATTCTTGCTTTGATATCCTCGTCAGTTCCATCCGCCTGTAGTTGAAATGACGATGCTTCCCAGGAAGGTGAAGTACGTTGTTTCTTTCAGGTTCCTTCCATTTATGCTGGCTGATTGTTGTCTGTTGTTGTTGTTGCTGTTGGTGGTGTTGGCCAGGAATCTTCATCACCTCTGTTTCCTCTATGTTCACCTGAAGGAATTCCTATCTTTGATGCTTCTTGTGCCAACTTGTTGCTTTTCGCTTGCATATCTTCCAGTTTGTGGGAAATCAGACATATATCATTAGCGAAGTCCAGATCCTCCAAGTTTTTTGTGTGTGTCCATTTTATGCCTGTTTCCTCATTGCCCACTATTTGTCGCATTATCCAGTCTACTGCAATCAGGAAAATCATTGGCGATAGTAGGCAGTCAGCTTGTCTTACTCTTGTCCTCACTTCGAAGGATTCCGTAAGTTTCCCGTTGTGGATTACTTGGCATGCAGCATTGTCGTACAGTTGTTGGATGAGATGTATAATTGTATTTCAAGGGTGTAAATATCGCACAATTCTACTCCTAACAATCCTTTACTAAGATTACTGTTAGTAGTAGTCGTAGTAGTAGTAGTAGTATTTTTCTCCTGGGTTCACAGTGGAACATACGGCTTCAACAACACATCTCCACATTGTTCTATTCCCTGCTGTCCTATAAAGCTGACTAGCTCCACGAGCGCTCATGTGGAGCCAATTAGTTACATAGACCGTACAATTAGGCGTGCTCATCGCCACATCATTTCCGAACAGCATTCTGCACCAGTGGTTAAGTAAGGGAAAAACGAAGTCCATTCATACTTCGATATTATCTCATCTCGTGGATACACAACACTAAATTGATGTAAACAAGGTGGCTTTCAAAGTCATCTACCGTATACCGATCGACTGATCTCAATTTTACCCCAAGAGTTCGTCTATTACACATATTTCTGAGGAGGCTGTGGGAATCGACATTAAGGAACCTCTTCTGTGTATCTAAAAGAAGAAGTTGGTTGGTTCAGACGCCCTGCTCATCTTGGCCATTGAGGTTTCAATGATCCTTAATGAATTGTTGTAGAGATTTCCTTAATTTTTATTTGATTTTCTATTTACTATTACATTTTTATGCTTATTATAATTTAAGCGTCTTTCCTGAACTGTGGTAATATCATTGTGATCTTAACAAATCGGTAGTATTTCGACAAGAACCCCCAATATTGTTAACGACCATTACTCTAGAATATTCTGTATATATATATATAACTGTATAGCTGGAAGAGGAAATTATCGAAAAGAATATTCTTTGGCCGAATTTTCTTTTAATAGACAGAAGACAAGTAGTTCAGCAAAGAGTCTCTTTTCGGAGAATTCACTTTCATAGCTGTACAATCGCAAATATATATATGGTTGTTTTGTATGTGCGTGTACATTAAATTTGTCTAACGAAAATACAATTAGTAAGTTCAGATGAGTTGGACGTTGATATAAGAGAGTAGTAACAAAAGTGATGGGTTGTCACAAACGATTGTTAAAGAACAGTTACGTAATAACATGAATAGTTTAATGAAAGAGTTGTACTCATGGTGTACATGGAAACAAAATATACGGAATTACACAAGGGTTTTTAAGTAGAAAAATAAGCATACAAAGAAAAGTTAAGTCAAATCAAACAAACAAACAAAGAAAAGTTAAGTCAAATCAACACAGTTGTTACCATGTGAGTAGAAGTGGTTGAATAATTCTCTTTTGTATGCACAGTTCTGGTTCCTCTAGCTCTATGGCTAAGGATTCTGCGATGCAAAGAAGACGGAATCGTACTGTCTTTGGAAGGTTGTTCTTCACTATGTAGATTACTTTGAAGGAGGCGTTTGTTGAGATGGAATGACCAGTGTTGACGAGGTGTTCCTTTATTGCACTCCTTATGCAGCCATTACTTCCTTTCTGCAGCCACACTGGAATTCTTTTGTCTTCTAAATTTCTGAATTTATAAAGTTGTTGTCACAGTTGTCGCAGTCAAGTTTGACTTCTGTGTCTGCATTAGTGTTGGAGAACATTTCCAAGTGGTCAGTTAACAGATCAGTGTAGTGACTGGAGAGGCTCATTCTAGTCATGTTCGAGAACAACTGACAAATCATTAACATTCCGTTACAACAATTACTTGAATTGTTTCTCATAATGTGTCTGATGGTCATATAATCAACAAGTTGTCGGCCTTTTGCATCATATTCACTTACTTTATCTTAGCCATTTTTTTGACTGAGATTGGGAAGATGTAAACGAAACCTAAATGCATCACTTTTACCTCAGAGTGAACCAACCAACTTTTAGTCAGTATTCGAAATCAACTTCATCAAGTTGTTTTCAAAACAGGATGCATATAATAGGAAATATGTTCATTCAAGGGAAGATAGAAGACATAGAAATTTATTCTTACTGTGACTGATCGACTGTAGAAATTAGGAGGGCTCATGTTTAGTTCACCATTCAAGAAATGATATCAAAAATTATTATTATTCCGTTGGGTTCCGAGTGGAATATGTAGCCTCAACAACACATCTCCACATTATTCTTTTCTCTGATGTCCCCCTTAGCTGACTAGCCCCACGACTGCCCATAATCTCTCATCTCCTCCTCCATATCACCCTCACACTGACGACCCACTCGTCGCTTCCCATTGGGATTCCCCTCGAGTGATGGTCTGCATTGAGCACGATATCATTCGACGGTCTCCTCAATTACATGTGTCCAATCCATCTCCATTTTCTCCTACATATTTATTGAGCAATCGGCTCTTGGTTGGTTGGTCGGTTGGTTTGTTCCCAGACAGAGTTTCTTGTTTTTGCTAATTCTTTCTAGCTGACCACTTGATCTCCAGTAAGTGTGGCGAGGCAGGTATCTGTTGGTCACAGTCTGCAACAGGCTGTTGGAAATGCTTTTCGTCACACGCTGGTCAAGTTTCTGACTTGTGTAGAAACACTAACGGACTAATGAGAAACTTCACATGTATGTGTGTTGAAAATCACGTTGAATCAGGTTCTTTATGCTGTGGTGGAGTACAAAAGGATTTCCCAGTTGGTTTCAGGTTGATGAAAAAATATATAACATTAAAGTATGTAACATAAATATTGTGCACAGTGACACATTTTCATATTTGTTGATATTTTAAGCCACACGATCTCCTTCATGTCACCCTCGGACGTACGCCCAACTCGTCGTTTCCCAATCGGACTCCACTCGAGTGATGGCCTGCACTGAACGCGATATCATTCGATGGTGTCTTCAGTGTGTGTCCAATCCATCTCCATTTCCTCATGCATATATTTCCATTGCAGAATTACTTCTTACTAATTCCTTCTGTCTAGTCGGCCATTTGATCTTCAATATGGAGCCAGCAAATATGGGGCAGCTGTTGATAATGTCTTCTCTAGCCTGTTGGAAATGCTTATCTTGACGCGAGCACCATGTTTCTGACCCATGTAGAATAACTTACTGACTTCAATCTGGTGGTGAACATACGAATCTTCTTCTTTATGCTGATGTGGATGGGGTACAGAAATTTTCGTAACTGATTCTACGCTGGTGAATGTGTATCTTGCCTTTCCAACTCTGGTCATCTTTGGCATGCATCTTCATCCGTGGCTGTGGCTGAAACAATGCTCCCCAGTTAATTGAAGGTAGTAATCTCTTTCAAATTTCCTCCGTTGATAGTGACTGGTGTTTATTATTGTTGTTGCTGTTGTTGTTGGTTAGTTATCTTCATCACCTCCGTCTTCTCTATGTTTACCTGGACTTCTGTCTTCTCCAGCTCTTGCCTCTTCAGCCAGTTGGTTTGTTTGATTCTGTAGGTCTTCTTGCTTGTGTGACATTAAACATTATTCATCCACGAAATCCAGATCTTCAAGAGTCTTCTTTTCGATCCGGCATATTCCCGTGCAGCAACATCCAGTGCCAATCACCATCAACGGGAGGGATTTGAAAGAGGTTACTTCATTCATTCACTTATCTAGGGAGCAGCATTGTGTCAACTACAGCAGGAACGGACGAGGATGTCAAATAGAGCGAGAATCGGGAAGGCGAGAAACACATTCATCAACCTGAAACAACCAATCTGGAAATCCTCCGCTGTCACTCACTCAGCCTGCATCAACAACAAAGTGATTCGGATTTTCAATACAAACGACGTCAAGTCAGTCAGTTCTTCTATACGGATGGATCAGAAACTTGGCCAGTGGGTCACAAAGAATGAGTATTTCCAACAGCCTGTTGCAGACCTTTATCAACAACTGTCTTCGCTGGCTCTGTACTGAAGATGAGATGGCCGGAATCACCAAGAATCACCAACAAGAAACTATGGGAACAGACAAACAAAACAAGAACCAATCGCCCGACAAATATGCAGGAGAAATTGGAGATGGATTGGACACTCGCTGAGCAGAGGAGGCCGCTGGGTGACATCGCGCGTCAGGTCATAGCTCGAGTGGAACCCGAAATGGAAGAGGCGAGTGTGACGTCGAAGGGTGACATGGAGGAGATCGTGTGAAGAGGAGTTTGTGCCAGTATGGAGTAACATGGATGCAGGTGAAAAGTACAGCAGAAGACAGAAGCAAGTGGAGGCGTGTAGTTGAAGCCCCATGTTTCAATAGGAACCCAAGGGAACAATAATAATAATAATAATATTCCCGTGCATCACAATTAGGAATATCATCTCTGATAATTTTCAAGATATGAACTTATCTTTATACCACTGAGTTCGGGAAAGAAAATATTTTGAACTGTAACACAGCATAGAAAGTATTACATGTGGATTGCAGACAAGCCCAGGATTCAGGCTCAGGCATATCCAATTGTCATTTAGGGGGGTGGGTGGGTAGTCTGCATATCAACAGTAATAGTGATCACGTGTAGCATGAAATACAACTTCTGAAATATAATGTTGCTTACTACAGAACTCACGTCAGTGGCACGGTGGTAGAAAGCTCGGAAATCACTAATGTGGTCCTGGGTTGTGTCCGCGGCCCACGAACCTCCTTACCTCGCCAATCCATTAATAAGGCAGATAAAGAGGGAAGGTTGTGCGTAAGGCCAGCGATCCCCAACCCTTAAAAATAAAAACCACCGCCAGGGAAACTTCAAAGCCCTATTTTCCCCCTGGGAACGTAAAGGAATAAAATAAAAATTAAAAAATAATTGCTACAGTTATTAGATGTGCTGGGACAAATATGGCGATAGTCCAGAAGAATTGATAGCAGGTAAAACTTAAATCCCTAGTTACAGAGTTAAGAATTATGAAAAGATTATGTGCAGTATTGTTTACTAAAATTTTACTTCTCCATGAATCCGTCTGTTTCTTCAATGAAGAATTACTGCATTTCAGAACAACATCGACCCAACATCTTGTACATCTTTAAATTTCGTATTCTTTCTTTTTACTGGACCACAATTCTCAATCGTGTTAGCTTTTGAAACCAGATCTGATACAATATTATGACTTTAGACCAGGGAAACAAGAATTATAATCTGCTAAAATAAGTGTATGAACATAGGTCACAAATTTCTATTTAATTTTACGAGTTGATCACGGACTGATATCAGTTAGAGAACCATAAAAAACCAGGGAGTACTGGACAGCTGCTGTTTCATCCTAGTTTGGGAATCGTCGGTAGTATGCACCCACCACAAAGGGGGTTCGAACCCAGGGCCTTCCGTTACAAGTCAAGCTGGCTCGTATACCATTCAGCCACTGGGACCCGACTCCGAAATGACCAGCCCATCAATTCTAACTTCTACCAATTCGTGATTTAGCGCGACCCCAACCATTGTCGTTGGTGGGACATCCATCCACACACGTGACATCTAATTGGACCTCACTGGTCACGACTTCTCACTAGAACTCCAGGAAACTCCATCCTGTAGCAAGTCACTAGCGAGCATCAGATTAGTTTTCTATAGTTTGGTTTGTAAGGATTAGTTTTCTAAGGCAACATAATGCTACTAGCTATTATTAAGTAATATGAAGTAGTTTATCAAAATTAAGGAACACTATTTTGGTGGAATCCAGGACAACGCGCATTTCGTACTATTTGGGACTCCTCAACTAGATGTACGTGCATTGCCCAGTGAGTAAGTACCTAGGAACCATAGTTTCATTTGCCTAAGCGTTATCTGCTGGAGAGCGCTTAGGCTACGACAGTCATCTCTTGCACTTTGGTGGCCACATCGCAAATTTTGACTGACTGATAGAATTCAGTTTGCACCAAACAAATGACTAGACATACTACACTAGTTACTGACCAGTCTCCAATCATCAAAGTATCCACTATAGTCAGTCCTGCTATACGGATCAGAGACTCGACGCATCAAGAAGGGCACTTCAAACAAACTACAGACTTTCATCAATGGCTGTCTTCGCTCAATAATCAATATGGCTAGAAACGATCAGCAACAGGGATCTCTGGGAGCGAACCAACCCAGCAAGAACCGGTTGTACAACAAAAATGCAGGAAGAAATGGAGGTGGAGTGGCTGACCATACTCTCAGAAAACAAACTATCAAGTGACATCACCCGCAGTGCAGGCCTTCACTCGAGTGGAACTCGAATGGGAGCGGTGAGTCAGTTGGCCGTCAGTGAGAGGGTTACATGGACAAGGTGATGTGAAGAGGAGATGAAAGCATGTGGGTAGGTGGACATGGAGCCAGGTGAAAACATCGTCAGAGAATCGAATCAGTGGAGACGTGAGGGTGATGATCTATGTTCCTCCAGGAATTAAAGGAAACAATAATAATACAGGAGGTGAATCACTATCCCGAATAGCTCGGTGGTGGTAACGTCCCTGACTGACTGCAGGCGGCACTGTATGACGTGGATTCCAATCTTTGAAGGAGGGAAATGAGTTGTTCTTCAAAGGGATGGCAGATACTCCTTGGTGGCTGGTGAAGTGCCAACTAGCCCGAGACCTAGGTTCATCCAAATCTTCCTTTAGCCGACTGCCTCCAATCATCTAATACGGTCCATACATTCGGATGATTAAATCAATAAAAATTGGTAGTTCAGTGATTTAAACAGGACAGTCTTTCGTTTGCTTATAACTAATAGGCCTACCCATAGCATTAGTCAGATTTACTCCCGTAATGAATGAAATGGTAGGAGGATTGAAGATCTACAACCACAATAGTAGGTTTTAGAGAATGATTTATCGGTTGATAGTTTGACAAGTCACATCTATAAGGCATAGATTTTATGGTGATAATCAGTACTGCACTTCAAAACAATAGCCGACGTTAATGTTTCTACCTGACTAGTAAATATATAAGACTAATGAGTTCCATTCAATTATTATTATTATCATTACTTCCTTGGATTCCTAGTGGAACATAGGGCTTCAACTACACGCCTCCACTTGCTTCTGTCTTCTGATTTACTCTTCACCTGCGTCCATGTGATGCCATACTGTTCCAACTCCTCTTCACACGGTCTCCTCCATGTCACCCTTCGACGTCCCACTCGCCACTTCCCTTTCGCTAACCACTCGAACTATGGCCTGACGCGCGATGTCACCCAGCGGCCTCCTCTGCTCAGCGAGTGTCCAATCCATCTCCACTTTCTCCTGCATATATGTTGGGTGATTGGTTCTTGCTTTGTTTGTCTGTTCCCATAGTTTCTTGTTGGTGATTCTTGGTGATTCCGGCCATCTCATCTTCAGTACAGAGCCAGCGAAGACAGTTGTTGATAAAGGTCTGCAACAGGCTGTTGGAAATACTCATTCTTTGTGACCCACTGGCCAAGTTTCTGATCCATCCGTATAGAAGAACTGACTGACTTGACGTCGTTTGTATTGAAAATCCGAATCACTTTGTTGTTGATGCAGGCTGAGTGAGTGACAGCGGAGGATTTCCAGATTGGTTGTTTCAGGTTGATGAATGTGTTTCTCGCCTTCCCGATTCTCGCTCTATTTGACATCCTCGTCCGTTCCTGCTGTAGTTGACACAATGCTGCTCCCCAGATAAGTGAATGAATGAAGTAACCTCTTTCAAATCCCTCCCGTTGATGGTGATTGGCGCTGGATGTTGCTGTGGTTGTTGGTTGGTTGGTTATTTTCATAACCTCCGTCTTGTCTATGTTCACCTGCAGTCCTGTGTTTGCTACCAGCCTCTTCGACCAGTTTGTCAGTTTTCGCTTGTAAGTCTTCGATTTTGTGTGACATCAAACATAAATCATCCACGCGTGAAATCCAGGTCTTCTAGTTTCTTCACGTCGGTCCAGGATATCCCTGTCTTCTCGTTTCCCACTGTTTGTCTGACGCATAATCCAGTCCACCACAATTAGGAATATCATTGGTGATAATAAGCACCCTTGTCTGACTCCTGTGTTTACTCCAAACGCCTCGCTGAGTTTTCCGTTGTAGATCACTTGACATGTGCCGTTGTCATGCATGTTTAATGGGGTTGATGAATATTTGGGGTACGCCACAGTACTGCAGTAGTTTCCAAATTATTTCACGGTCAGCGCTGTCGAAGGCCTCCTCAAAGCCTTCCTAGCACTCTTCTTCACTTCTTTGTCCAGTGCTGTGTAAGTTGAACTCAGCGTCTCCCTCTCTTGTCCGTCTTTGCATTGAATCATTTTCTCTTTCACCATTCTTCTCTCCTCTATTAGCTTCCAAGTGTCCGTCGAGAGCCATTCCTTGTCTTGTTTCTTCTTTCTTCCTAAAACCGTTGAACACGTTTTTTTGAAAATCGCCTTCAGAGAGTTCCAATGGTTTACCACGGATGATTCCTCAGTGATGTCACGTAGTCTTTCCTGCTTTGCTCTGACAGTTGCAGTGAAAATGTCCTGTGTGATTGTGTCCTTCAGTTTTTGAGTGTTGAACGTGCATTGTGGCCTATCCCCAGCTATCCTCGAGGCTTTCAGCTTCACCTTGAAAGTCCCTTGTACTAGATAGTGGTCTGAACCCACATCTGCTCCTCTGCTCGATCTTGTGTCCAGTAGGCTCCGTCTCCACTTCCTTGAGATTGTAATGGAGTCTATCTGGATTTTGATGTGTCCATCTGGTGAAATCCATGTTGCCTTGTGTATATCTTTGTGTTTGAACACACTGCCACCAATCACCAAATCATTGAAGGTACAGAAGTCTGAGAAGAGTTCACTAGTATCATCCATTTTACCGAGGGCCTCACGACCCATGGTGAATTCTCTTCCTGTATTGTCTCCTCCCAGCTTCTCATTCATATCACCCATCAGGATTTTGATATCACTTTTTGGGACGTTGTCCATTACTGCCTGTAGTTGTCTGTAGAAATCCTCCTTCTTCTCTTGTTCTGAGACGTTTGTAGGCCCATAGCATTGAATGATTGTAACCTTCCTTCCTTTCGAGTTGAACCTAGCTGTCATTATCCTGGACGAGATTGGCTCCCACTGCATGAGAGCTTTGGCTGCTGTTGGTGACATAATGACGGCCACTCCCTCGGTGTGCTCGTGGTTGTCCTCTGGGTGACGTTCCATTCAATACTGAGTCAAAAATTATCCAAATTCAAATAAAATTGATTTTTACATATTTAAAAAATTACAATCTCACTGAAATCTGAATATAAAAACAAAGTATGTATTACTTCGTAAAATAAAAGACAATACAGCGAAGAAAATTTTCTTTGATTGGTGAGAGTGTTTCATCATGAGTTGATATCAGTTAGAGAACTATTAGAAGACCTGGGGGTACTGGACAGCTATTTCGCCAGCCTAGTTTTGGGCTCTTCAACAGTACGTACCCACTAGTGGGGTTCAAACCCAGGACCTACAAGGCGAGCTCGAAGAGTCCCCAACTAGGACGAAACGTCTGCCCAGTACGCCCAGGTGGTTTTCCAATGGTTCTCAAACTGATGTCAGCTCCAACAAATCAAGCACAATCCCTGCAAAACCGATACTTGAAAATTTTCTTTATCGATGAAATCATCTTCACTGACTGCACAGTCGTATTTATATTTACCAAAAATTGGATAATAGTCCATTAGTGAGTAATAGGAGTGGGGATGACACAATTGGTATAACTACTCAATAGTGGCTTTAGAAGTAAAAATAAAAGTCATAAATTACGTGATAATCAACGGCACAAAGATAGAAATTTGATAAGGTTAAAATTGTTATTGAGTAGTGCGAAAAAAGGTAGTTGAGTGTTCATTTAACAAGTGTGAAGAGGGTGAGAAAATGTACAAGAGGGACCTGTGAAAGTGACATTAGTGGATTAATTAGTAAAGTAAAAGCAAACTAATAATTAAAAATACAGATGAAAAATTACGGGTAACCGGTAATGAAGAGATTGAGACCATGGTAGAATAAAAAACTGGACAAAATTTTTCTCTATAGAGATTCGGAGTTGTATGGACGGAATGTCAACGTCTCCGCCATACACAAAAGTCGAAACCTAACACCCTTTGTATCATTTGCAGATGATCTGTCTGTATCGTTTCCCATTAAGTCTCAGTCAGACTGTCTCAAATTAAATAGCTTCCTGTCGGACATCAGTGAGTGGTCCAAACTAAATCGTCTCATGCTGAATCCCTCAAAATGCCAGACTATTGACTTCTCCCTTGGGCATAAACGAGATCTACAAACACTAGTAACTTCTCATGAAGCCTGTTGCATTGAGGGGACTAAAATTGAAACTAAGTCTAATGCAAAATATCTCGGTCTAGTTCTATCTTCCAACCTTACTTGGACATCTCATATCCTAACGATTTCTAAGAAAGCGTTCTGTCTAACCTACTACATTAAGAAACTCAGACAATCTGGAATCACTCAACCTCTACTTTCACGATTTGTCAACTCCTGTATCTTACCTATTCTACTTTACTGTTCCCCGTTAGTCTTTCCTAGCATACTGAAAAAGGACTATACCATCCTGAGAAGGATGTTGGACGTAGTTAGTAGGACTAGTGGTGTAAATCTCAGTCAGCTCGTCGCTACATTAATTGAAAGGCATCTGAATACATGCGAAAAATGGTATTAAACCATACTCTCCAACCCCCAACAACCCCTCTATTCCCAACTCTCGCCTTGTATCTCATCAAGTAGAACCAGAAATCAGTATAAAATAATCTATGCTCATACAACCAAGTACAGGAACTCAGCGATACCATATTTGGCCCGTGTTCTAAGTGACAGAGACAATGTTAAACACGAAACCTATGACTTGCTTTGTTGTTAATAACATAATTTTAGACTCTTTTATTTCTCTGTTATTTTGTATTCTATAGTAAACTCCTTTTTAAACACACTTAGCTTCCTAAATTATTAACATTGGCTTACTTTTTTGTACTTTACTGTATTCCTTCTTTTGTGTATCTACTGGTTCCGATTATATTAGCACTATGAGTATTACAAAATTGTCCTGTCATTAACCATCATGTAATTATTAGTTTTGTGGTTGCTTTTTTATTTTTGTTCGGCAATATTAAACTGACAATCATTGGTTGTGAACGCCATTATCACCATCTCAAAATTTTGTATTATTCAGGATTACTCACACTACCACTACAAACACGGCATTAGATCTGACAATAAAAAACAAAACATCAACCCTGAAATGTTATTGTATTATTGTTTAGTGTTGTTCAATCGAATTAAATGATCATCTTGGCGATAAACATTCTTAAATATCATTTGATAACTTCTTGTATGACTATAGCTTTACTGTCACCATGCATAATCATATCATAGCTTCCACTACCCAATACTGAGATATTATTTATTATAAGCTGTTTATTCTCCTTTCTACTTCTTGGTATTTTTTTTCGCATTTATAATTATTTTGTATTTATCCTGTTTTTTTGCTGTTGGTGTCTTTAGATTTATTTATTTTTTTTTGTTTTTTTAAAACTCCTTTTAAATGTTTGTAAAATTAGATGGAAATATTGTAGATATGTGCTGAAAATTCCACACTGTACCACTAGTACTGTTTCTGGAATAAAGCAAATTATTATTATTATTATTAACTTTTAGATAATCTTGACAGACGACTCTGGTGGAGCTGCTTGGCTTAAGTTCACCTAGTACTCGAGAATTGAGCTAGTAACTGTCTTGCATTGTCCTTTTGCTAACCATGCTGGATAATGTTCAGAGATACGTTTGTATAGTGTACGCTTTGTGCAGCCAATATAACTAGCTCCATAGGAACAAGTGGATTCATAAACACACATTGAAGTGGCCTATCCAAAGCGGCAGTTTATCCTTCACACATCCATTGATCATTTATCGGCTGAAGGAATTGATCCGTAGCTCACCTGAAAAGACGGCTTTTCTCAGTGATGGTCTAGATAAGCCGTGGTTCTTCAGAAACTCAGCTGCAGTATCACCTTTAAATTCAGCCTTCATGAATAACAGTTTCTTAGCCACTGTCTGGGTTCTTTCGGTTTTTTCCTTTACTTTCATGTTTTTCTCAATGAATCTCTGAAGGATATCCATTTTCCATGAGGACTCGTTTGAGTCTTTCCAATTCACCATTGATTGGATGGATCAGATTTCTCTTTCTTCTCAAAGGGACCCAACTATGAAAATTCGTGTATTGACCATTCCATATTGGTTTCCTATAGATCGATCTTTCAAGAGAAGCATCAGATCTCCTTTTTAGAAAGGCTAAATCCCTCTTAATTTGATTTAATTTAAATCTACGAAGTAATCAGTAGACCAGCGGAAATAAACCACGGGAAGATTAGATGAGGACATCTGTTTTGTGACTAAAAGAATTAAATTTTTCAATAAATTTTTTTTGAAAAAAGGAAAAAACAAAACAAAAAACGAGTAGGGCTTTAACTGGTGTGAAGCATACTAGCAAAACAGATGTTTAATTGATTAGGATTTAGGCTAGAAATGGATTGAACTGTTCATCTAGAATAGATAAGATTACTTATTCACGTGAACTGTGATCAAGATTTGACTGAATAGTTGCAAAATGATTGGGTGTAAAAATTAAATTTGTAAAATCTCAACGAAATTGAAGTTTGAGTAATTCCAACGTTTCCTGAGTTCGGCAAATCGGTCCGAAATTCTTCAGGGAAATTTATCAAAATTGAAATAATAAAGGCATATGTATAAAAAGACGCATTTTATCTTTAAAAACTTTCACAAGTATTGCTTTTTGTAGGAATTTAGTCTGTTTGGTTGGAGGATTTCATCATTGGCTGAAGCAAGTTAGAGAACCATTGGAAAACCACCTGGGAGTACTGGACACCTGTTTTGTCCTAGTTTGGGATTCTTCATCGGTACGCACCCATCACGGGGGTTTCGAACCAAGGACCTTCTGGTTACAGGGCTAGCGACTGGCCCTATTCAGGTAGGTAGTTACCTGAGTGAGGTTCTATTGGTGGTTCTAGCCGTGATCAGTATGGTAGAGCAGATTGCAGGTGAAACAGTAAGTCATCGAAGAAGACATTGGCTAGTGTTCGTGCTACATTTTTGATTTTTTTTTGATTTTTGATTAGAGCTTGAAACCACACAGTATTTTTGGTACAAGTATGGAATTTTCAGCATATGAAATCGGTAGCCCAAAATTTACAGGCCGACCATAGATATCAGGTGTGCGTCGACAGGGGATCGAACCCCGGACCATGTGCATGGTCGACGAGAGTCCTAACAACTGTGCTACATCGTGAACTCTTGGCAGAAGCTGGAATTCATGGACTGGTCATTGAATTAGATTGGGTCTGAGTGGCTGATGAATGGTCTATGAGCTCGCTGGCCTTGTAACCTGGAGGTCCTGGGTTAAAACCTCCTGTGGTGGGTGCGTACTGCCGAAGAGTCTCAGATTAGGGTGACGAAACAGCTGCCCAGTACTCCTAGGTCTAAAAACTTTGTCCAGTCATGGGAGTCATGAATACACACGGTACTAAAATTGGTTCAGTCTACTCTTGAATCAAACAACTGCCCGAAAGCCTCCATAAAAAGATATTTAAAAAGTGAAGACAAGGATGAATCGAAACGTGTCGCTAAGATGATAAAAAATATTGCATCTGACATTTTACATTAAGAAGTTAAGGCACTTGAGCATAACTCAACCAAACCCTCCTCTTACAGTATTTCAACTCTTACATCTTATCTATTCTTCTTTATTCTTCACCCTTACTTATTCTTCTCTGGGTTGCTTATAAACGACTTTGTCATACTTCGTAGAACTCTGAAGACTCTCAATAGGGCGAGTGGAGTACTATTCCATTGGGCCATATCGTTAATATGGTCATTGACAGGCACTTGATTTCATGCAACAAACTTGCTGAAGGAATTTCGTCAGACTGTAAGCATCCACGTCAGTACTCTCAGCTTTCACCTTGTGTCTCCCCTGACAAAATAAGAATTCTTTTAAGAAGACTTTATGCACGTACGTCTAAGTATAAAAATTCCACGATACCATATTTGACACGAATTTTATGTGATGAAAATAGTGTCAGCCAGGAACCAACTAACCTTCTTTCCACTAGTGAATAGACAATTTTCACCATCCTTATACCATCAAGCCTTACTGTTATTATTCCTCTTATATCTGTAGTTCTCCCATTTTTTGTTTGTTTATTTCTTCATAAGTGTAAACATCACTTGAGCTCTGTAATAATAATTTGAAGGCGATTGTTTCGGCCAGATTGATGGTGTTTCTATGGGAAGTCCGTTGGAGCCTCTTTTACCAGATATCTATACGTCGTACATTGAGAGTTTGTCGGAGGATTTGATCGAAAATGTGCCACTTTATAGAAGGCATGTAGATGATCTTGTAATTATAAGTGATAAGTCTTGTTCTGCCGCCTCATTATTATTATTGTTTGTGAGACAAAGTATTGAAACACCCGGCTGACGGATCATAATTTGTCCACTTACTAAGAACATTGGTTGTAGTTCCGTGACTTCACTACAGAGTGGATTATCATCACTTGAATACATGATAATATAGAAAAGATCAGCAGTAGGGACCTGTGGGAGCAAACCAACCAGGAACCGATTGTGCAACAAATAGGGAGGAAGAAATGGAGATGGATTGACTGGCCATACTCTGAGGAAACCATCAAGTGACATCACTAGACAAGCCATCGCTCGAATGGAAACGGAAAGGGAAGAGGTGAATTGGTCGTCAGTGCAAGGGTGACATGGAGGAGGAGGTGATGTGAAGAGGAGATGAAAACGTGTGCGCAGACTTGGAGCCAGGTGAAGACTCTAGCAGAGAACCGAAGGCGATGGAGACGCACGGCTGAAGCCCTATGTTCCTCTAGGAATTAAAGGAAATAATAATAATAAATAATACATGATAGTATATTACTATTGATTGAATGATATGAATACGTAGTTGTGAAACAGTAGAAGGCAAGAAACTTGGTGAAGGAATCTTTATTTGGAATTCGGTATATCTGTATAACGAAATTCTCATTGCACAGATCGTCCGTGCTGTGTTACTTCTCCCCACTTTTGTATTGTGTTTCTTTGTCTTTGTTTTTCGTGTCTGCAATGTTTTGCCGCAACTCTGAATCATTTGTTCTCTTTGACGTCAAATCTGTCTCTCCACTGTGTGATATTTTTGTTCAAGTGTTGGTTTGTAGGGATTTGATTGGTTACAGGATTTTTATCATGAGCTGACATTAGTTAGAGAACCATTGGAAAACCTGGGAGTACTGAACAGCTGTTTCGTCCTAGCTTGGGACTCTTCATCAGTACGTACCCACCGGGATTCGAACCCAGGACCTTCTGGTTACAAGGCGAGCTCGCATACCATTAAGCCACTGGGACCCGATCCAATGGCCCATGAATTCTAACTTCTGCCAATTCACGACATAGCGCGACCCCTAGCCAATGTCTTCGGCGAGTATTTGTCCTCATACCCGAGGAAACAGCTGTCCAGTACTCTCAGGTTTCCCAATGTTTCTCTAACTAATGTCAGCTCATGATGAAATTCCTGTAACCAATCAAATCCCTACAAACCAACACTTGAATATCAATGAGATGCTCACTAGCGACTTGCCCTATTTAGGTAGGTAGTTACCTGGGGTTCTAGTGAGAAGTCGTGACCAGTAGGGTGCAGCAGGTCGGGTGTGAGGACAAATACTCGCCGAAGACATTGGCTAGGGGTCGCGCTATGTCGTGAATTGGCAGAAGTTAGAATTCATGGGCTTGTCATTGGATCGGGTCCCAGTGGCTTAATGGTATACGAGCTCGCCTTGTATCCAAAAGGTCCTCGGTTTGAATCCCGGTGGGTGCGTACTGCTGATACTTTTGTGTTGATGAACGTCTCTTTATATATTACTGGTAAATCTCGTCAGTAGCATACGCCATACTATGATTTTTAAATGAATTTACTGTGTGTTTTGTTATTGTAGAGTTTTCAATTCCTCTTTGTAATATTATTAATTTCACCATTTACCGGAAATACTTCTGGTACCTTTTCACCCATTAACTATAAATACACGAATGTACATCCTCGTGTGCGTCGGTGATTCAGTGAGAGAACGTTGGCCAACCACGTATCACGTGATCGCGGTTTCAATACACGATCAAAATACTCCCATACTTCATCTAGCTGAAAGTAATCCTGGTGAAGAGGGGAGGTTGGAAGTAAGTCTGGCAATCCCACCACCAAGTAAAATTACACACCACTGCTACTGAAACATCAAAGCTCTACTTTGAGACACCATGTTCCCTTGGGAACATTTCTGTTGATTTCTGTCATTTTCATTTTTCACGGGAGTCTGGTTGTCACCTTTCAATTGTTATTCAGTGCAACTGTATGTACTAAGTTATGACTCATGTTGCATGCAAGAGAGATGACGATACCACCCGATTGTTTGGCTGGAAATATTCCGGGTGACATTTAAACCGACGCTATATGGCGAAAGTCGAATGCTCATATCATTGGTTCATATACACATCTATGTATTAGTTAACAGCGGCAATAAGGATTCTCTGGATGCCCAAACCGTTCAGCAGGTTACTAAAACCTGAGATCCAGTTGCCTTGCAAATGTATCATTCTGTTATTTATTTGTAGCTGTAACTGGACAGAAGTCATCAGTTTTTTTGAGGACTGAACAAGCACTTTCATATTAACTTGAATGTCATCTTGATGTTACCTTTTTGAAGATAAATTCAATTGGATGCAGACTGAGAAGGTAGGTCCTTGTCTGTTCCAAAGAACGAAAAATTGATTTAGGATGTGACTAGCTTTAAAATGGTGCGGAATAGAGAAATATGTATTCATTATTCACTATGTTTAGTGATCACTTCCCATAATTACCTGTCCTCTGTAGGCGTAGTAAAGAAGTTTATTATTGTTCCGTCTCTCATTTGCTCCTCTAACGGTCTCCTCAGTTTTACACTCCAACACATGCCAAACTTCACGTTCCCCATTCGGCTTCCACTCGAGCAATGGCCGGCAATGAGTGCGATTTCACTCGACGGTCTGTACAGAGTGGAGACAAAGAAGGAGACATCTTCTCATAAAAGCCTTCTCTAGCCTGTTAGAAATGCTCATCTTGACGTGAGCGCCATGTTTCTGACCCACATAGAAGAATTGACCGACTAGACATTTGTGTTGAACATCAGAATCTTGTTCTTCATGCTAAGGCGGAGTGCAGAATATTTCCAAGCTGATTTCAGACTGATGAATGTGTATGATACCTTTCCGATTCTAGCCAGATTTGACATCCTCTTCCTCGGCGTATGCCTGTATTTGAAACGATGCTACCTCCGTCTTCTCAATATTCACCTGAAATCCTGTCGTCGCTTCCTGCTTCTTCAACCAGTCTGTTGATTGTCATCTGTAAGTCATCCACGAGCGAAATCTAGATCTTCTAGAGTCTTCTTATTGGTACAATATACTTCTGTCTTCTCAATCCCCACGTGTGGTCTGTTGCATAATCCAGTCCACCACAATCAGAAATATCATAGGTGATAATAGGCAGCCAGTTTGTCTTACTCCTGTATTCACTTCGTTCACCTGACTGAATTTTCCGTTGTGGATCACTTGATATGTGACAGTGTCATACAGCTGCTGAATGACGTTGATAGAGACTTGGAGTACTCCATAGTGTTGAAGTAGTTTGCAAATTACTTCTCGGTCAACGCCGTTTGTCGAAGGCCTTTCCGAAGTCGATGAAGTTGAGATAGAGCTTTCACTGCCATTCTATTCTAAGGTGCGTTCGATGACGATCCGTAGAGATGCAATTTGATCAGCACATGATTTGCCTTTCGTGAATCCAGCCTGTTCTGGTGTGTCTGGCGTAGTTCTGCATCCAGTGCATCTTTTATTCTCTCCAGGATAATACTGGACGTAGTACTTTACTTGTCGTGGACAAGGGCATTATTCCACACCAGTTTTTACAGGGGCAAAAGTTGTCCTTCTATGGTATCTTGACAAGGTAGCCATTCTTCCAATCGGTAGGCACCTTTCCTTCTTTCCAAACGTTTCTCAATAATGACGTCAGCATATCTACCACAACTGTTACTATTTGGTTCGATTAGAAGTTCGCTACTGTAAACCTACCGATCTCTACTCCATGAAGATAGCTATTCAATCTAGTCAGATAACTAGCAACAGAAGAAACTTGAAATAATTTATCTCACTAACATTTTACAAAATATTTAGGTTTTGCGAAATATTTCTACGCTTGGTGCATACCATGATTATTATTATTATTATTGTTCCCTTGGGTTCCTAGTGGAACATAGGGATTCAACTACACGTATCCACTTCCTTCTGTCTTTTGCTGTATTTTTCACTTGCATCCATGTTAATCCATACTGTTTCAGCTGCTCTTCACACGATCTCCTCCATGTCACCCGTGCACGTCCCACTCGCCACTTCCCTTTCGGGTTCCACTCGAGCGTTGGCCTGACGCGCGATGTCACCCACTGGCCTCCTCAGAGAGTGTCCAATCCATCTCCACTTTCTCCTGCATATTTGTTGCTTGGCGATTGGTTCTTGTTTGGTTTGTTTGTTCCCATAGTTTATTCTTGGTTCTTGTTCTTTCCGGCCATCTGATCTTCAGTACAGAGGGAAGACATTTGGACTAACATGGATGCAAGTGAAAAGTACAGCAGAAGACAGTATACTATGAAGCCTCATCAAATCGCCATCAACCAGTTACAGTCAGATAAAGCTCACTTATTATAAGGTTAGTGAAAGTGTGAAGATGTCTTTCAGTATTATGTAATTCCTATTCATCATAATGCAGAAAGTATGTTGAAATGCTGACTACATTTTGAGAAATTTTAAACGATTGAGAGGTCATATTTTAAATAAAACAATTTCAATAAAGAAAGGAAGACGAAATTTATCAAGGGAACCAGTTGTATGAAAAACAATTTCACTTGAGTTGTCACTTAAAAACCCTTCAAAATTATAGAATTTGAGAATTGAGAATTAGCGGATTCTAAGCCAACAACTGTAATCTTCAATTGTACTACTTTACTTTATGGTTGTGTGTGTGTACATCGATAATGTGTTATTTAATAATATGGGTTTGTTTGAGTGGAAGAAGGTGATTCTAACCGATCACTGTCTTCAGGAAGTGTTGGTGTTTGATCCTTCCTCCCACCTCGTTGGTAGGAATATTCTCCTCCTCCACTATTCTAAGGTACTTCTTACAGTTGACCAGTGGTTAACTAGTTTTGTCTTACAGTACTTGTTTTGTACACAGGAATCTATATTACCTGTATACCTCTGCCTCACGGCACTGTTGAGATAAATTTGAGCTTTGATGTAGTTATTATTGTTGTACGACAATACTGCATGCCAAGTAATCCACAACGGGAAGCTTACGGGATCCTTCGAAGTGAGGACAGGAGTAAGACAAGCTGGCTGCCTACTATCGCCAATGATTTTCCTGATTGCAGTAGACTGGATAATGCGACAAACAGCGGGCAATGAGGAAACAGGCATAGAATGGACTCATACAAAAAACTTAGAGGATCTGGACTTCGCCGATGACATGTATACGTCTGATTTCCCACAAACTGGAAGATATGCAAGCGAAAAGCAACAAGTTGGCACAAGAAGCACCCAGAGAAGATAGGACTTCCTTCAGGTGGACATAGAGAAAACAGAGGTGATGAAAATTCCTGGGCAACACCACCAACAGCAAAAACAACAACAGACAACAATCAGCATAAATAGAAGGAACCTGAAAGAAACAACCTCCTCTACCACCTACCTGGGAAGCATCGTTTCAACTACAGGCGGATGGAACTGACGAGGATATGAAAGCAAGAATCGGAAAAGAAAGACAAGCTTTCACTACTTTCAAGTCTGTGTGGAAGTCAACAGCACTCAGCATGAAAATGAGAATAAGATCCGTATTTTCAACTCCAATGTGAATTCAGTGCTACTCACTATAAGGATCAGAGACTTGCACTGCGCATCATAAAGAGCATCTCAAACAAACTACAGACCTTCATTAACAGGTTTCTTCGCTCAACAGAGAACAGAGCTGTTTTGTCTATTTTAAAGAAATTTTGCGATTTCCACCTCATGACCCATATCAGGGAGATGTCTGGTAATCGCACTATTGGGAAGCACTTGTTCCCTTGAGAAGTAAGCTTTTCAGTACATGTTCAGGAAATCGGAGGTGTGCCCTTCTTTCCATTCTCCCAATATAACTACTCCCTCAGATACACGTTGATTTGTACACACAGTTGAAGTTAACATGAGAAGGGTATCTGTCGACTTCTGATTGCATTAAAGAGCGAGTTGTTCAATGGACGGGAAGCAAATTAGTTGCAGGATAGACTCTGGCTAGTGACGTACTCAATCTTCTGTTGACTATTGCTGTAATATTATCACCTTTAAAATCAAGTTGAATGAAGACAAACTTTTCCCCCACTGTGATTTGTTTGACATTTGAGCCTTCACATCTCGCTCACTTGTCAATGAATCTTTGAAGGTGACCGTTGTTTCTCAACATCTTTTCGAGAATCACAAATTCTTCATCTAAAATTTCTGCACAGCATGTTCGCCTAGCTCTATAGTACAGAGTCTTGACTAGTGCTCGTTTAAAGCTATTTGGACAAAAGCTATTTAAGATGTAGGTATGGACCATTCCATGTAGGCTTTCGGTAAATTGACCTCTGGTGACTATGGTAACTAAATCCGTTACATTTTGTCGACCATTCATATATGTGTAAAGCCTAAATTGGATGAGGTTAGACTCAGATAGTTTGTATAGTACAGCTAATTGGTTAAAATGCAACGCAAAGGTAGCTATTGTGACCGAAAAACAAACCTCACAGTGAACAGTGTTATTCATATACTTTTAGTTGTGAATCGTACGATTAGCCTGATTCGTAGGCTTCATTTAGAGTAAAATTTAGGAAATGTGCTTGTTAGTGTGAACTAAATTAACTGTGTGTGCATTTGTGGTTACTCTAAAGTTGTTATTCATATTTTGCTTGGCAAAATATACACCTGTGATGCAGAAATGGTGTCTGTTACTTGAGAAGGATATTTGAATTTGAATTCAGTTTAGTAGACAATATGATATATGTCTGATTCCCCACAAACTGGAAGATATGCAAGCGAAAAGCAACAAATTGGCAGAACAAGCATCAAAGATAGGACTTCCTTCAGGTGAACATAGAGAAAACAGAGGTGATGAAGATTCCTGGCCAACACCACCACCAACCACAACAACAACAGACAACAATCAGCATAAATCTAAAAGAAACAACCTCCTTTACTAACCCTGGAAGCATCGTCTTAACTACAGGTGGAACTGACGAGGATATCGAAGCAAGGATCGGGAAAGCAAGACAAGCTTTCACTACTCTCAAGTCTGTGTGGAGGTCAACAGCACTCAGCATGAAAATGAGAATAAGATCCGTATTTTCAACTCCAATGTGAAGTCACTGCTACTATACAGATCAGAGACTTGGCCAGCGCGTCATAAAGACCATCTCAAACAAACTACAGACCTTCATCAACAGTTGCCTTCGCTCAACAGTTCGCTCAAGATCAGATGGCCGGCCAGAAAAGATCAGAAACAGTGTGAGATCTCTGGGAGGGAACCAACTCAGCAGGAACCAATTGTGCAAGAAATATGTAGGAAGAAATGGAGATGGATTGGCTGGCCATACTCTGAGGAAACAATCCATCAAGTGACATCACTAGACAAGCCATCGCTCGAGTGGAATCCGAAAGGGAATCGGCGAGTTGGTCGTCAGTGCGAAGGCGGGGTGACTTGGAGGAGGTGATGTGAAGAGGAGATGAAAGCATGTGGGCAGACTTGGAGCCAGGTGAAGACTGTAGCAGAGAACCGAAGGGAATGGAGACGCAGAGGCTGAAGCCCTATGTTCCTCTAGGAATTAAAGGAAACAATAATAAAATAATAAATTGGTAGACAATAAACTCAAAATTAAGGTCTTTTTTGTTGTTAATGAATTCTATTAAGCGTTAGATAAATGATCTTTGGTTAGACACTGGTTAGTAATCCATAATAATATGCGAAGTCCTTGTTTATTTGACGCCGACTACTTCTAACCATCTAATATCAACAATAGAGAGTGCACCATGATGGCGAGTCATCCAGTGGCATGGTATCCACATCACAAACTTGACTGACTGATCGAATTCAGTGTGCAGTAAACAGGAGGACTAGACGCATTACATTACTAGTTAGTAACTAGTGTCCAATAAAAAAATATCCAGTGCAGTAACCCAAGAGGTTAATTGCTAGCTTGAACAGCTCTCTCTGACTGCATGTGACACTGGGTGATGCGGATTAGAATCTCTTTCAAGGAGATTTCAGATACTCCTTTCTGACTGGTGGAGTGCTGAAAGTCATGAAACCTAGGTGCATCCAAGACTTCCTGTAGCCGATTGCCTCCAATCATCTAAGATAACGGTCTATTGTTTTTTTATCTGATTTCTCAATAACTGACCAGTATTTACGAGTTGATCACAGATTGATATCAGTTAGAGAACCATTGAAAACCAGCACTGGAGTGCTGGACAGCTGTTTCGTCAGCCTGGTTTGGGAATCATTGGCAGTACGCACCCACTCTTACAAACCAAAACTATAGAAAATAAATCTGATGCTCTCTAGTAAGTGACTTGCTACAGGATGGAGTTTCCTGCAGTGAATTCTAGTGAGAAGTCGTGACCGGTGAGATCCATCCAGATGTCAAATGTGAGGATGGATGTCCCACCGACGACACTAGTTGGGGTCGCGCTAAATTACGAATTGGTGGAAGTTAGAATTCATGGGTTGGCCATTTCGGAGTCGGGTTCCAGTGGCTGAATGGCATACAAGCTTGACTTGTAACCAGAAGGTCCTGGGTTCGAACCTCCTATGGTGAGTGCGTACTACCGATGATTCTCAAACTAGGCTGATGAAACAGCTGGCTGTCCAGTACTCCCTGTGGCTGGTTTTCAATGGTTCTCTAACTGATATCAATCCGTGATCAACTCGTAAAACACAAAACTAACCCTTGCAAACCAACAATAGAAAACTGACCAGTATGTTGATTACCGTTGCAATGTGGATTTTGGCTCAATGTTGTGGTGTTTTTACTGATTTATGATAGTATACTTCCTATGTACAAAAAATCTAGCCAAATTTAAAGGGGGTTCAGTATAATAATGAATTCATTTCTAATGATACTTTGATGATAATCCTCGTCTAATAAGAGAGGATTCTTATCTCATCATTACTTTCTCTCTTAACACACACACACAACTGTGACTTCAAGTGTACCAGCATTAAAACAATAAGTAGTGAGTGATTCATAACTTGAGAAGTGATTTAAGAGGAGATGAGAGAACAGGGAGATCATAATTGTAATCCCCATATATATGCTAAACTGACATCAGTGAAAGCGATCTGTCGATGGTGTATGTTTGAAGGAAAATAAAATCAAAATCAGATTAAACACTTAGTCATTTGATTAGTTACAAGAAAAGTTCCAGAGTATTGTTGAAATTGGTTTCCATCTGTGTGGAAATAATCAAAAAATAAACAACAAACAAATTATGAACACTCACTGTCGGTGCGCAGCTTTAAAACGACAATTTTTCTCAAGTATTGGATTTTGTAGGGATTTGATTGATTGGTTGGAGGATCTAATCATGAGCTAACATCAGTTAGAGAACTATTAGGAAACCTGGAAGTACTGGGAAGCTGTTTCGTCCTAGTTTGAGACTCTTCACAGTACCCATCCACCACAGGGGTTTCGAACCCTGGACCTTCTGGTTACAAGGCAAGCTTGTAGACCATTAAGCAGCCACTGGGACCTGATCCAATGACCAGCGCATGAATCCCAACTTCTGCCAATAATTCACGACAAAGAGAGACCACTAGCCAATGTCTTCGGTGAGTATTTGTCCCCACACCCAACCTGCTGCACCCTACTGGTCACGACGTCCCACTAGAATCTCAGGTAACTACCTACCTGAATAGGCCTAGTCGCTAGTGAACACCCCATTGATTTTAAAGTATTGGTTTGTAGGGGTTCAACTGACATCATGAGCTGACATCGGTTAGAGAGAGATATTGGCTAGCGGTTGCGCTATGTCGTGATTTGCAGAAGTTGGAATTCATGCTCTGATCATTGATCCGGGTCCTAATGGCTTAATGGTCTGCAAGCTCGCCTTGTAATCAGAAGGTCCTGGGTTGAAACCACCTGTGGTGGGTGCGTATTGATCAAGAGCCCCAAATTAGGCTGACGAAAAGACAGTCAATTACTCTCAGTTGGTTTACCAATGGTTCTCATGATGATATCCTGTAACCAGACAATTTTTCTGTTCAAGTGTTACGCCTGTAGGGATTAGTGTATCTTCAGAGCGAACTTCTCGGGAGAACGAATATAGTTAAATAAAGTATAATTATATTTCAACAGTTTACACACAATGACAAGTTTTGTTATTGAAATACTGAAAATCAGAGAGCATTGAACAAACTTCCATTTTCCTGAATATTCAGTGCAGTGCGCTTGCATGCAAACTCTTAGATGATAAATTCAGGGCCCAGAAATTGCTCAAGATCTTTGTTTTTGACAAAACAGTGGAAATTACCGATTTTTATCGAGTTTAACACAGTGAGTGAATGTTAATGTTCTCACCATGATAGGTAGCATTCCTGTTTTTTGATGTCAGATGAAGTTGTGAATGTGTACCGCTCCAGTTCTCCACTGATTATCGAATACGCATACTGCTGACGATTTGCAAAACAGGATAAATCCATTTATCCCCTACACTTCAGGTTAACTGTTAAAATAATAATAATTTGCTTTATTCTAAAACAGTACTTATGATACATTATGAAACTTCAAGCATTTTGTGCAATACTGCATCCAGTTAACTCGACAACAGAAAAAATCAAAATCAAAATAAAATAACAGCAGCTGTTTTGGTATTATCAGTGACAATAAAGTCAAAAAAATACAGAAATTGTAAAATAATGGTAATAATGTTAGTAATAATAATAATAATAAATAATAATTTGCTTTATTCCAGAAACAGTACTAGTGGTACAGTGTGGAATTTTCAGCACATATCTACAATATTTGCATCTAATTTTATCAAACATTTAAAAGGAGTATTTCAAAAAAAAATAAACATGAATACAACAACAGTAAGAAAAAACACAAAAAAAATAATAAAAAAATGCGAAAGAAAATACCAAGAAGTAGAAAGGAAAATAAACAGCATATAATAACATCTCATTATTGGGTAGTGGAAGCTACGATATGATTATGCATGGTGACAGTAAAGCTATAGTCGTCATACAAGAAGTTATAAAATGATATTTAAGAATGTTTATCGCCAGGAAGATCAGTTTATTTAGCTTGAAACAACACTAAACAATCATAAAATAACATTTCAGGGTTGTTGTTTTGTTTTTTATTGTCAGGTCTAATGCAGTGTTTGTAGTAGTAATAGTGTGAGTAATCCTGCATAATACAAAATTTTGAGATGATGGTAATGGCGTTCGCAACCGATGATTTTCAGTTAATTTTGCCAAAAAAAAAAATAAAAATATAAGAAAAAGACAACCACAAAACTAATAATTACATGATGGTTTATGACAGGACAATTTTCTAATACTCATAGTGCTAATATAGTCGGAACCAGTAGATACACAAAAGAAGGAATACAGTAAAGTACAAAAAAGGAAGCCAATGTTAATAATTTAGGTAGCTAAGTATGTTTGAGAAGGAGTTCACTATAGAATACAAAATAAGAGAGAAATAAAAGAGCCTAAAATGATGTTGTTAATAACAAAGCAAGTCATAGGTTTCACGCTTAACATTGTCTCTGTCACTTAGAACACGGGCCAAGTATGGTATCGTTGAGTTCCTGTACTTGGTTGTACGAGCATAGATTATTTTATAGTGATTTCTGGTTCTACTTGATGAGATACAAGGCGAGAGTTGGGGATAGAGGGGGTGTTGGGGGTCGGAGAGTATGTAGCTAAGACTGCCAGTTAATTGAAATAGTCTCATCAAAGATTACAAATATAAGATAATAGAAGAGCCAGCTATTATTTTGTTAATAGCAAAGTAAGGCGTAGATTTCACACCTAACATTACCTCTATCCCATAGGATGCTGGCAGGCGGGCAGGCGGGCGGGCGGGCCAAATATGGTATCTTCGAGTTGCTGTACTTTGGTTGTATGAGCATATAATCTTGTAATAATGACTTCTATTCCTACTTGATGTGACGCAAGGGGGGATGGTTGAGAATAGAAGGCGTGTTGAGGGTCAGACAATGCAGATTTGGACCATTTCTCACACGAGTTCAGGTGTCTATCAACTACAATAGTAACGAGCTGGTTGAGTTAGTGGCACTCCACTTTCCCTACTGACAACCTTTAAAATCCTTCACAATATGGCATAGTTCAGGAAAGACTAAGGGGGGCAATAAAGTATGGTAGATAAGACGCATGGGTTAACAAGCTGTAAATGTGGAGGTTGATTGATTCCAGACTGGCTAAACTTCTTAATGAAGTAGGTTAGACGGAACATTTTCTTAGAAGTTGACAAGATATGAGATAAGCAAGAAAGCTGTAAGTGTAAAACTGTTCCAAGGTATTGAATGCTTGACTTAGTTTTTGTTTAACTGCCCTCTGTACCACCAGTATCAGTGAACAGACCAGTTCTTGTAGATCAGGTTTATGCCTAAAGGTAAGGTTAATAGCATGGCATTTTGAGGAATTTAACGTACGATCATTTGGCTTAGAACAGTGTCTGATATAGGACATAAAGCTACTAAGTTCCGAACAGTCAGACAGGAACGTAACAGGCAATGAGACAGTCAGATCATCAGCGTATTCGACGAAGTTGATTTCATCCGAGAGGTAAGTTATGTAAGAAGAAGAAGGAGAAGAAGGAAAAGGAACAGGAGAGAGAACAGAACCCTGAGGAATTCCAGCTTCAATAAGAAAGGCAGAAAAAGATTTGCCTTTATATACAGTATACTGCACTGTATTACGGAAACAAGAATGCAACCAGTTAACAGCCCAGGACTCAGTTTGTGTAAGGGAAAGCTTATTTAACAAAAGACATTTGGGTACAGAGTCAAAAACAGATGAGTAGTCGAGAAAGGTATAACGTACATATTTAGCCCCTTTGTCTAAGGAGAAGACAGTGTTATGATGTAAGACAGAAGCAGCATCTATAGTACTCCTACCCTTGATATAAGAATAGAACTGTGGTAGAGTATAATCCCATTGTGGGTAAATTTTATTTCGATAAAGTCTCACAGTGTTATACAGTAATATTTACTGATGACCATGTTTCGAGCACAATTTATTCCCGCTCATAATCATATCAAGGTACTATTCACACAACTTTCTAACTTCTTTTATATAATTCAGTTATTTTTCATCGCTTGATTTGATTGGTAGTAATATTTTCCGTCTTTCCGGTAGGAGTGATAGGTCATTGCACGTGTTGGGTGTAAACTCCATGAACAAGTATTCAGTAATCAACCTCTCTCTGTCACCATCTACCTATATTACTTTTTGGAATTTTAACCCTCCCACACCCTATTGTGTGATTATGTGTTAATGCATACAGTGCGATTGCTGAGTTTTTTTCTAAATTACTTATCTTCGCGAGTGTGGGATCAATCATTCTAACATTAGCTAAATTCTTATGTTCCGACAATCTGATTACCTCCGACCTACTAGTTTGACCTATGTAGTTGACCTCACTCACAGTCATTGCAAGGTATATTGAAAATTATATCATTTTGTCTAACTGGGTCAACCGACAGGGTCCTATAACCTACAGAGCTTGTCCTACCTGAGTGAGTTTGAAGGTTTGAATGCCACTCTAATTCCTGAGTTATTAAGAATCCTTCTATTAGGGTCTCAGATGTCCCCTCCTTATATAATAAAACTGTAGATGCCTTATATTCTCTCTTATTTATATTATCATTACTAGATTCACAATTATTTTTATTTTGCTTTTGACCTTTCCTGATGTTCCTAATGCATTTTACAGGATAGTTATTTCGTACAAACGCTTCTTCTATCTGTTGCATTTCATCATTTAGGTTTTTCTATTGTGCTACTTAGTGCCATTGCTCGGTTTGTTAAACACTTAACTAAGCCTGCCTTAACAGTTAAAGGATGAGATGAATTAAAGTCTAAATATCTATTAGAATGCATTAGTTTTCTGTCACCGCTACTGTGCAGTTTACCTTCTTCTATTCGTTTTATTTTACAATCTAACATAGCTAATTCTCCTTGCTCATTTTCGGTTTCGAATGTGAGTTTTATTCCCTCTACTAGTGAGTTTATATGTATCAGGAAACTAGAGGCAGAAATGTTCTGTTTTCAATGCTGTGAAAGTGTCATCCACATATCGCCGCCATATTTTTGGAATAGGATTAAATGTATTAATAGTGAATACTTTCCCAACTGTCCATAAAGACATCTGCTACGATAGGGGATATTGGTGATCCACCTCATTGCTACACTATCTGTTTGTCTACATATCTTGCCTTGGAATTTAAAGACAGTAAATGTGAGGCATAACTGAATTCCTAAAATAATTTCCTCATCCTATGAGTGAGTTCGGGATCTGCAATTATTATATATTATTATTGTTCCCTTGGGTTCCTAGTGGAACATAGGGCTTCAACTGCACGCCTCCACTTGCTTCTGTCTTCTGCTATATTTTTCACTTGCATCCATGTTAATCCATACTGTTTCAGTTCCTGTTCACACGATCTCCTCCATGTCACCCTTGGATCTGCAATTAGTTCTCTTTTAACTGCTTCTAAGGCCATATTGATTGGCATATTCGTATAAAGACTAGTTATGTAGAAACTAACAATTGTTTCATTATTCTCTAATTGAATGTCATTTAGTTTCCTTTTCATCTCATATGAATTAGTTAGTTAGCCTAGAGTTTGAACGATTTCTAATGGGACATAGTATCAGAGCTGTTTTGATAATTCATAAGTAGGGGTATTTCTGAAATCTACTATTGGTCGTATGGGGTAACTTGGCATATGTATTTTAACAGTACCATGCATTCTACTCTGTTTATAAGCAAACTATGTGGGATGGTTAAAACTTTTCCATTAATTTAAAAAAAAAGAGAAGTGATTGCATTAGGTCTAAAATTAACAATAATACCAGAACCTGATTTGGGTACAGGCATGATTTTCATGTCTTTCCATGCAGCAGACACAACATTACTGGAAAAGAAAGTATTGAATATATTTGTAAGTGGGTAACATAGAATATCAGCACATCTCCTGAGGATAACAACGGGTGCACCATCAGGACCTAGGCTCTGGGAAGGTTGTAGAGATATCAAACACCCTAACCTTTTTGTATGTTATATTGGGGAGGAAAGCATCTTTAGAAGAGCGTTTGAAGGATTTTTTGAGAGTATTAAAATCAACAGAGGGGACATTATTACACTGCTTAACACAACCTGTAATTTCTCTGAAACGTCTCCGAATATTTCCAGGAGTTCTACAAGACAAGAGCATTTGGTTATAAATGACGTTCAACTTTAGGATTTCTGACTTAATCAGGATGTTTATCCTTTTTAGATCAAATTTTTCTCCAGACTTGTAAAGCCGCTCTTTTTCTCTTTGTAGCTTTTTAAGATGAGGAGAAGAGAAACGCTTAAGCCTTTTGCATAGCGTCTGTTTAGGGCGGCATATATCGAGGCAGAATTTAAGATAATCAGTTATATTAGTGATAGTATTGTCCAATGTAGGCTCAGTAAATAGATCCCAGTTAGTGTCATTCAGCATAGATTTAAGCTTATGTATATTGTCTTGTGAGTTGCATCTCTGTTACGTTTTCTTGGAAAGGTGAGGAAAGATACTGGTGTCTAACTTGGCGCATATTTTAGGCGACACTCGAATAATGCAACGTTTTAAGGGTTTCTTAACCGATATAGATTGAAAAGATAGAGAAACAGTTAGTGGAAACATTGAAAAGGCTGAAACAACAACAAAGCTTTTTCTCACAAAGTCAGTATACACCGATGAAACCCACTGGAACGTTCGCACCAAGATTATGTGGTTTGCCTAAAGTGCACAAAAATTGTGTACCATTTCGACCAGTATTAGATATGTTAAATTCACCATACTATGCCACAGCCAAATGGTCAGTCGAACTCTTACAGCCTCTACATACCGAATTGGTGAAACACAGAGTAAAGGATACCTTTGGATTTGTTGAAAGGATAAAATATTTAAATGTTGACAATAAATTCATGATCTCATTTGACGTATCTTCCTTATTCACCAATGTGTACCAACTATGGAAACAGTTGGCTTTGTATGCGAAGAATTCATAAGACAAAACATCGATGTCGGCATTCCTCTATCTTGTATAAAAGAGTTCCTTTTAAAATGTACAATGAATGTTCACTTTTTATTTAATAAATAAATATAAAGACAAATCGATGGCGTGGCAATGGGGTCACCGCTAGGACACATTCTAGCCGACATTTTCCTTGCAAAACTAGACAACGGGGCCCTTGAAGAAAGTGACTGATGAACTAGGATTCTACTGTCGGTGCATGGATGATACATTTTTGATTACGAAAAATGAGGATGAAGCAGACAACAACCTGGACAAATTTAATCATGTTCATTCATCCTGCAATAAATTTTACCATCGAGGAGGAAAAAGACGCATATTCCAATCCCAGACGTCCTTATGACCAGAAAAGAGGATGGCACAATAAGAAGAAGTGTGTATGGGAAACCTACACTAAAGTGACCAGTACACACATTTTCTCAGCTTTGTGCCCTTGAAATACAAACGCAATCTGATAAAATGCTTGGTCCACAGAGCAAGAGCAATCTGCTCGGATGAATGTCTTAGTGGAGAGCTTAATATTACTAAACAGTTGCTGAGTGAGAACGGTTACGCAACAATATTCATCGATAAGAATATGAATTAAAAACTAAGACAGCCCATGGTACCAATAGTTCCTAAAAAGGCCTTATTCTTACAAATACAGTTCTTCGGGGACGACATTAGCGAGATACTAACACAACGCCTTAGGAATGTGGTAAAAGGAGCATTCCATGCTGCTGAATTACTCTGTGTCTTCAAAACCACCCAACCCTATTTCGCATTCGGGAGTAAAAGAGAAACTACCTAATTTCGCCTCTTCTGTGTGTATCTAACCATTTCACTGCTCCTGTGGAGCCAGTTATTTGCATAGGCCGTACAAGTAGGCGTGCTCCTCGTCGGATTTACGAACGTCATCCTTCACCAGTGGTTAAGTGAAGGACGAAAACAAAGTCTGTTCGTAGCGCCATTCTATCTCATCTCGTGAATACAGAACACAAGATTGACGTCAACGAGGCGGCTTTCATAGTCATTTACCGCATACCAACAAATCTTAACTTCGCCTTCAGAGTTCGTCTATCACACATATTGCTTTGGAGGCCGTTGGGATCCATATTAAGAAGCCTAACTTATCTATCCAAAAGAAGTTAGTTCAGGCGTTGTCCTTACCTTGGTCATCCAGGTTTGAATGATCCTCAATTTTCGTGGAAATTTCCCTGTTTCAGTTAATATTCTAATTGCTACTACATATTTGTTATTATTATTATAATTTGAGCATCTTTAATGAACTGTAATTCCACTGTGATCTTACTTTACAAATCGATATTATTTAAAATATTGTTACTGACTAATATTCTAGAATATTCTTTGTATATAAACATAAGTGTAACTGTAGAGCGAGAAGAGGAAATTGTCGAAAAGGATATTCCCTGCTCACTTATTTTGTTTTTTCTCGATATAGATTTGTTATGAAGTTTATTATGAAATTAGTTTAGAAGTTAACAAATATCACCTGCTCAAAACTTTGGTGTAATGGTTACCTGAATGAGTGCATACCGCTGAAGAATCGTAAATTAGGATGAAACGAATATTCAATACTCACTGGTTCTCAGTGGTTCTCTAACTGACATCAATTCATGATAATAAATTAAAGAAAATTACACATTTACCTTCCTTTTTTTCTAATACCTCTTCGTGCTGTAATATACCAACTGAAATCTAAGATGTGATATAAATATCCTGAGTTATATTCACTCAGAACATTAGTAGGCAGTAGATCTTAAAACTCTTCTACCTTCAGCATTCACGATTTCTAGTGAACAGCAGTACAGTGCTAAGACACTTTGATGTCTGTTGAGGAACCACTGCAAGAACTGAGAGTAGTGGATAGCTGTTTCGTCCTGGTCTGAGACTCTTCGCCGGAGTTTTAGTTCAGTGACCTTAGGGTTATGAGGCAAGCCCCTGGACCACTAAGCCACTGGGACTCGATGCAATGGTCCATAAATTCTGAATTCTGCCAATTCACGATGTAACACAACCACCGGTGGGTGCACATTGCTGAATAGTCTGAAACTAGCAAGAAACAGCTGTCCAATACTCCCGAGTTTTCCAATGGTCCTCTAACCGATATCAGCTCATGATGAAATCCTATAACCGATCAATTCCCTGCAAACTGGCACCTGAATAACAACCTAATGTGACCAGTGTTCATGTGAACTTATAAGTTGTGAACTCTATTTGCGATGTTATAAAATTCATTGTAAATCAGTCTGTGATGTATTCTGATTCAACTGATTAGTTATGTATGTTGAATGAGAGACTGCGAACATCAAATGGAAAGGAAAGTTTGCGATAGAGAGTCAGTCTACTAATAAGTAGTAAAAGTTGTTAAACGAAATAAATACAATTTTGTTTACAGGATTTCATCAGAACTATTGGAAGACCACTAGGAAGAAGTGCACAGCTGTTTCATCATCCCAGTTTGTGAATCTTCATCAGTACCCACCTATCAGTGGGGTCCAAACCCAGGACCTACCGGTGAGCTCGTTGACCATTCTCAGCTGATGTGACCCGATCCAATGACAAGCCCATGAATTCTAACCTCTGCCAAGAATTCACGATATAGCTCTACTGGCGCTAGCCATTATCATCGCTGGCGAGTATTTGTCCTCATACCCAACCTACTGTACCCCACTGGTCACGACTTCCCACTGGAACCCCAGGCAACTACCTACCTGAATAGGCCCAGTCGCTAGTGAGCATCTCATTGATATTAAAATGTTGGTTGGTAGAGATTTGATTGATTACGAGATTACATCATGAACTGAAATCGGTTAGAGAACTATTTAGAACCACTAGAGAACTAATGAAGATTCCCAGACTAGTACGTCAGAAACAGCTGTCCAGTTCTACCTGGTGGTTTTCCAGTGGTTCTCTACGTGTATCAACTATTGATGAAATCTAAATAATAATAATAATAATAATAATAATAATAATAATAATAATAATAATTTGCTTTATTCCAGAAATAGTACTTGTGGTACAGTGTGGAATTTTCAGCACATATCTACAATATTTGCATCTAATTTTATCCAACGTTTAAAAGGAGTATTTCAAAAATTATAAATATAAGGACACCAACAGCAAAAAAACACAAAAAACAAAAATAATTTTTAAAAATGCGAAAAAAATACCAAGAAGTAGAAAGGAAAATAAACAGCATATAATAACATCTCATTATTGGGTAGTGGAAGCTACGATATGATTATGCATGGTGACAGTAAAGCTATAGTCGTCATACAAGAAGTTATAAAATGATATTTAAGAATGTTTATCGCCAAGATGATCAGTTAATTTGGTTGAAACAACATTTAAAACAATCATAAAATAACATTTCAGGGTTGTTGTTTTGTTTTTTATTGTCAGGTCTAATGCAGTGTTTGTAGTGGTAGTGTGAGTAATCCTGAATAATACAAAATTTTAAGGTGGTGATAATGGCGTTCACAACCAATGATTGTCAGTTAATATTGCCGAAAAAAATAAAAAATAAAAGAATAACCACAAAACTAATAATTACATGATGGTTTATGACAGGACAATTTTCTAATACTCATAGTGCTAGTAAAGTCGGAACCAGTAGATACACAAAAGAAGGAATAGAGTGAAGTACAAAAAAGTAAGCCAATGTTAATAATTTAGGTAGCTAAGTATGTTTAAGGAGAAATTCACTATAGAATACAAAATAAGAGAGAAATGATAAGAGCCTAAAATTATGATTATTAACAACAGAGCAAGTCATAGGTTTCACGCTTAACATTGTCTCTGTCACTTAGAACACGGGCCAAGTATGGTATCGTTGAGTTCATGTACTTGGTTGCACGAGCATAGATTATTTTATAGTGATTTCTGGTTCTACTTGATGAGATACAAGGCGAGAGTTGGGGATAGAGAGGGTGTTGGGTGTCTGAGCGTATGGTTTTAGGCCATTTTTCGCATGTATTCAGATGCCTATCAACTAATGTAGTGACGAGCTGACTGAGTTCAACATCCTTCTCAGGATGGTGTAGTCCTTTTTCAGTAGCCCAGGAAAGACTAACGGGGAGCAGTAAAGTAGAATAGGTAAGATACAAGAGTTGACAAATTGTGAAAGTAGAGGTTGGGTGATTCCAGATTGTCTAAGTTTCTTAATGTAGTAGATTAGACAGAACACTTTCTTAGAAATCGTTAGGATATGAGATGTCCAAGTAAGGTCAGAAGATAGAACTAGACCGAGGTATTTAGCATTAGACTTAGTTTCAATTTTAGTCCCCTCAATGCAACAAGCTTCATGAGTACTTACTAGTGTTTGTAGATCGCATTTATGCCTAAGGGAGAAGTCAATAGTCTGACATTTTGAGGGATTTTAGCATGAGACCATTTAGTTTAGACCACTGACTGATATCCGACAGGAAGCTATTTAATTTGAAACAGTCTGACTGAGACTTAATGGGAAACGATACAGACAGGTCATCTGTATATTTGACGAAGTTGATTTCGTCTGAAAGAAGTAAATCATGTAAGAAGAAGGAAGAAGAAACTAATCAAGTTCCTGCAGGCCATTATTTAAATACACTTTTTTAAAGTTACACACTTTCTACCACTCATCCTTTGAAATAAACAAAAACAGGCCAGTGAGATTAGTTTTCCTCCACACTCAAATAAATTTCATTGTGTTGTTTTCTAATGGTATCATATATTCTTATTTGAACGTCTGAAACCAACAGAATCAATTATCCATAGACTCTACGGTCTACCAAAGGTGCACAGTGCAGGTCTGCCACTTTGAAGAATTTTAGACATGGAGGGGATCACCGTACCATCCGATTACCAAATGATTGTCCAAAATGCTAGAGCCTGTCAGACGAAAACTCTGTAAGTACTCTCTCCGAGATACTTTTGAATTCATTGAGTGCATAAAAGACTTGAATGTAAATGGCAAAACGAATGTTATCACTGGACGTAGAATCTCTATTTACGAATGTGCCGCTCACAGACACAATTTGTTTCTTTTGCAAATATATGGATGACAAAAATCTGAGTATCGGAATACCAACCTCATATCTGAAAGATTTGTTATTAAGGTGCACACTCAACGTACAATTTGCATTCAGTGACGTCATCTATAGACAGAAAGAAGGGATTGCTATGGGCTCTCCCATTGGCCCACTTTGGCAGACTGCTTCATGGCCAGCCTGGAAAACGGCATCTTAAAATCGGCAATGGACAAATGTCTACTGTACAAAAGATACGTCGATGACACTTTTATAGTCTGTCAGGATGATTCCGATTTAAATTGTATCTTACAGGAGTTTAATAACTGCCGTCCTTCAATTAAATTCACAATGGAAGTTGAAAATGAATCAAAGATTCCATTTCTGGACGTCAAATTGACAAGAATAGATGACGGAACTCTGAAAAAGACCTGTCCATAGAAAATCAACATGGAATGGCCAACTGAAAAACTTCTACAGTTGGATACCTATCAACCGTAAAAGAGCTCTCATTATCTCGCTAACCCACCGTACCAGAAGAATTTGACTGTTTAGAAGAAGAGCTCCTATTTCTCAAAAGCATCCTGGTCCAAAATGGATATCCACCACGTTTCGTGGAAAAGAACATGAAACCAAGGCCAGAAAGAGAAGAATACACTTCAGTGCCAAAGAAAACACTTTATTTGAATCTGTAATTCAGGGGAGACCTAGTAGCAGATGTCCTTAAAAGGAAAATCTCCAAATCCCTGAAGAAGACTTTTCCGGCAGCAACTCTAAGAATGATATTCTCTAGCCATCCACTACTTCGGAGCAATGGGAAGGACAGACTTCCGCATATGACCACTTCAATGTGCATATATCAGTTCACCTGTTCTTGTGGAGCTACGTACATAGATTGTTCTATGCGGGTCTTATCAAAACGTGTTAGAGAACACCATCCGGCATGGATGCAAACAGGAGGCACTTGTTCAATCAGGAGCACCATAACTGAACACCTCGTCAATGCCCATCACAGCATCTCAACTGAGTCGTCTACAAAGTAAAAAAAGGCAGTGTGTTTCCGACTTCTTTGTACTGCGGAAGCTCTCGCCATATGCATCGAAAAGTCGGAACTATGTGTTCAAAAGAAACTAGTCCAGCCTTTACAACTACCGTGGACCTAGTTCGGTATGTTCCCTTATCCTTCAGTTTTTTTTTGTTTTGTCCTCTGTGTATGTATTTTTTCTCTCTTTGTCTTCATTCAATTCATTCCATTTTTTTCAGTTATAAAATCAGTTATCTTAAGTTTGTCTCCATGCTCCTCCTGATCACACTTGTAATCCGTTGAGAATAACCATTTTACAATTATATTCTAATCCTGTGTAATTTTTGTTTCTAAGCTTCTTGTAATTCATATCAAGTTGAAAATAATTATCACCTTCATTACTATATGACATCCATGTAAACTAATGTATATAAATGAGATTGTACCGCTTTTGAGAATGAAATCACTGAAAAGGTCGATATCTTTGCCGAACTTCTTGTTCTTTTCCCTCGTATATTCGTAACCAATTTTCTGTGATATATTTCCTTGTTCCTTTCTCAAATCCTTGTATGATATTCTCATAGCAATAGGTTTACACTTTAAAGCTTAACTAATTCTTTCTAAATCGTATAGCCTATGCCCACCTATTTATTCTCAAGAAATAAGGCTGACAACCATCAGTTTTCGAGTAGGCGACCATCCTGTCACCACTAGATGAGTAAATTCCAACTTAGAAAGCAAAAGGATTGAGCGAAGAAATATTTACTTTTCAATTAGATTCTCATCTCTGGCGATAATCTAGTATACACGTATAGCATTTTCCAGTACAATATTATTATTATTATTGTTCTTTTGGGTTCCTAGTGGAACATAGGGATTCAACTACACGTCTCCACTCGCTTCTGTCTTCTGCTGTACTTTTCACCTGCATCCATGTTACTCCATACTGTTTCAACTCCTCTTCACACGATCTCCTCCATGTCACACTCCTTAAACGTCCCACTCGCCGCTTCCCTTTCGGGTTCCACTCGAGCACTGGCCTGACGCGCGATGTCACTCAGCAGCCTCCTCTGCTCAGCGAGTGTCCAATCCATCTCCACTTCCTCCTGCATATTTGTTGTTTGGCGATTGGTTCTTGCTTTGTTTGTTTGTTCCCATAGTTTCTTGTTGGTGATTCTTTCCGGCCATCTAATCTTCAGTATAGAGCCAGCGAAGACAGGCTGTTGGAAATATTCTTTGTGACACACTGGCCAAGTTTCTGATCCATCCGTATAGAAGAACTGACTGACTTGACGTCGTTTGTATTGAAAATCCGAATCACTTTGTTGTTGATGCAGGCTGAGTGACAGCGGAAGATTTCCAGATTGGTTGTTTCAGGTTGATGAATGTGTTTCTCGCCTTCCCGATTCCCGATTTGACATCGTCGTCCGTTCCTCCTGTAGTTGAGACAATGCTCCCTAGATAAGTGAATGAATGAAGTAACCTCTTTCAAATCCCTCTTGTTGATGGTGATTGGCGCTGGATGTTGCTGCTTCTGTTGTTGTTGGTTGGTTGGTTATTTTCATAACCGGCGTCTTGTCTATGTTCACCTGGAGTCCCGTCTTTGCTGCCAGCCTCTTCGATCAGTTTGTCGGTTTTCGCTTGTAAGTCTTCGATTTTGTGTGACATCAAACATAAATCATCCACGCGCGAAATCCAGGTCTTCTAGATTCTTCACGTCCGTCCAGGATATCCTTGTCTTCTCGTTTCCCACTGTCTGACGCATAATCCAGTCCACCACAATTAGGAATATCATTGGTGATAGTAAGCACCCTTGTCTGACTCCTGTGTTTACTCCAAACGCCTCACTGATTTTTCCGTTGTGGATCACTTGACATGTGCCACTGTCGTACAGATATTGAATAAGGTTGATGAATATTTGAGGTACGCCGTAGTACTCGAGTAGTTTCCAAATTACTTCGCGGTCAACGCTGTCGAAGGCCTTCTCAAAGTCTATAAAGTTGAGGTAGAGGTTTGACTGCTATTCCATGCTTTGTTCGATGATGATGCGTAGAGTTGCAATTTGGTCAGAACATGATTTGCCTTTCTTGAATCCAGCTAGTTCTGGTCGGAATTCTGTATCCAGTGCGTCCTTTATTCTCTCCAGGATGATGCGACTCAGGATTTTACTTGGCGTCGACAGGAGCATGATTCCTCGCCAGTTCTCGCAGAGTCCTAAGTCGCCCTTCTTTGGTAGTTTCACGAGGTATCCTTTCCTCCAGTCAGTAGGCACCTTTCCCTCCTTCCAGACTTTTTGCAAAATGGAGTCAGCATATCTGCTGTCGTCTCTGGGTTGGCTTTCAGTGCTTCAGGGGGTATTCCATCTGGTCCAGCTGCTTTTCCAGCTTTCAGAAGCTTGATTGCATTCAAGACTTCAGCTTACGTTGGAGGATTGGTGTGAACTTGCAGTTGTGTACGTGCTGTTGTTGGTATTTCTGGACGGGTTGTAGGTGGTGGTTGATTCAAGTGTCCTTTGAAGTGGCGATATTTTTGTTCAGAATATTTGTGATGAGATTACTATGCGAAAAATAGACATCGGCATTTCTGTATCCTTCATGAAGGAACTTAAATTTAAGATGTACAGTGAATTTTTCTTTTTTTGATTATAGCTTGATTCCACACCGTATTTTTGGTACAACTATGGAATTTTCGGCATGTGATATCATTAGCGCAAATTTTGCAGGCCGACCATTGATAGCAGGTGTGAGTCGGCAGGGGATCGAACCCCGGGCCATGTGCATGGTCGACGAGAGTCCTAATCGCTGTGCCACCGACCCACATTTCTTATTCAACAAGGAGTACTATAAAAAAACTGATGTTGTGGTTATGGGTTCCGATCCTGGCTGATTTTTTCTTCAATATGTCAGAGAGTAATTAAGGAGTTGGATTTGTACTACCAATATATGGATGATGCATTTCTGGTTATTGAAAAACGAGAATGAAGCAATGAACATCCTCGACAAGTTCAGTGATACGCAGTCAGCAATAAAATTCCCCATAGAGGAAGAAAGTAATGATAGTATCTCATTCCTAGACGTCTTCATGGCAAGGAAAGAAGATGGCACACTAAGAAGGAGTGTGTGTAGGAAACCTACAACAACAGGCCAGTACACTCATTTTTTTGAGATTTTCACCTCTGAAATATAAACGTAACCTGGTAAAGTGTCTGATTCATACAGCTAGGCTAAACTGTTCAGACGACTTAAAATTATTTGAGAATTGCTTAGGAAAAGTGGTTATCCAGATAAGTTTATTGAAAAAAATATGAAATTAACTCTACGGAGAGTCAGTATGGCAACAGCGTTAAAACACCGTTGTTCATAAAGTTGCAGCTTCTCGGTGACAACATCAGCGAAATAGTAACACAACTCCTGAAGAATGCACTAAAAAAAGAGCTTTCAATGAAGCAGCGATACGCTGTCTCTTCACTACCATCCTTATTTTACGTTTGAGAAATAAGGACAAACTATCCAACTTCGCCTCCCCTATATGTGTACCAGTTTGACTGCAGCTGTGGAGCCAGCTAAATCGGGCATACAATTTGGCAAGTTCATCATCCTACAAGTCATGCATTGATCAGATCGCCACATTACGGATCATCAGTGAACAAAGCTTGGAATGGCAGTCACCTCTCTATCTCAACTTCATCGACTTTGAAAAGGCCTTCGACAGCGTCGATCGAGAGGAGCTTTGGCAACTACTTCGCTACTACTAGGGGTGCCACCGACAATTATATATCTCATCCAACAGCTGTACGACAATGCTGCATGCCAAGTAATCCACATCGGGAAACTTACGGAATCCTTCGAAGTGAGGACAGGAGTAAGACAAGCTGGCTGCCTACTATCGCCAATGATTTTCCTGATTGCAGTAGATTGGATAATGCGACAAACAGCGGGCAATGAGGAAACAGGCATAAAATGGACTCACACAAAAAACTTGGAGGATCTGGACTTCACCGATGATATATGTCTGATTTCCCACAAACTGGAAGATATGCAAGCGAAAAGCAACAAGTTGGCAGAAGAAGCATCCAGAGAAGATAGGACTTCAGGTGAACATAGAAAAAACAGAGGTGATGAAGATTCCTGGGCAACACCACCAACAGCAACAACAACAACAACAACAGACAACAATCAGCATAAATGGGAGGAACCTGAAAGAAACAACCTCCTCTACCACCTACCTGGGAAGCATCGTTTCAACTACAGGAGAACGGAACTGACGAGGATATCAAAGCAAGAATCGGAAAAGCAAGACAAGCTTTCACTACTCTCAAGTCTGTGTGGAGGTCAACAACACTCAGCATCAAAAATAAGATCCGGATTTTCAACTCCAATGTGAAGTCAGTGCTACTTAACAAACGGATCAGAGACTTGGCCAGCGCGTCATAAAGAGCACCTCAAACAAACTACAGACCTTCATTAACAGTTGTCTTCGCTCAATACTCAAGATCAGATGGCCGGCCAGAAAAGATCAGCAACAGAGATCTCTGGCAATGAGCGAACCAACTCAGCAGGAACCGATTGTGAAACAAATAGGCAGGAAGAAATGGAGATGGATTGGCTGGCCATACTCTGAGGAAACCATCAAGTGACATCACTAGACAAGCCATCGCTCGAGTGGAACCCGAAAGGGAAGCGGCGAGTTGGTCGTCAGTGCGAAGGTGGGGTGACTTGGAGGAGGTGATGTGAAGAGGAGATGAAAGCGTGTGGGCAGACTTGGAGCCAGGTGAAGACTCTAGCAGAGAACCGAACGCAATGGAGACGCAGGGCTGAAGTCCTATGTTCCTCTAGGAATTAAAGGATACAATAATAATAATAATCCTCTTTTCGAAGATCATCCGGCATGATTAAGCAAGAGACAAACAAGATCTATTCGTAACTCTGTTTTAGTACGCTTAGTAGATAGTGAGCATAAAGTTGGTGTTGATAGAGCATTTAAAATAATTTATCACATTCCTACTAATCTTAGTTTTAGCTTTACCTGTTCGTCATCTACATGCAACAGCCAAAGTCATAGGAGTCCACCTGAAGAAGCCAAATCTGTGTGATCAGAAGAAATTTGTACAGCCACTTTCCTCACCTTGGTCATCGTTAAAGATTATAATTCTCCAATTTGTTTCATTCTTATGATTACTTCATCTTTAATTACAAGTTATCATTGTCCAGATTGATCGATTGATCTTCTTTTAACAACCTGTTGCGCAATACACTTGAGCACTCGCTTATTCCTTAAGTACTCTTCATTCTTCCAAAATTATGCATTATGCAATCCAATTGTTGTAATTATTTCTACCCTGTCATTGTTTGAATTATCTATCTTGATTATTGGTCACGACTTCTCACTAGAACTCCAGGAAACTCCATCCTGTAGCAAGTCACTAGCGAGCATCAGATTTATTTTCTATAGTTTTGGTTTGTTAGGGTGGGTGCGTACTGCCGATGATTCCCAAACTAGGCTGATGAGACAGCTGTCCAGTACTCCAGTGCTGGTTTTCAATGGTTCTCTAAATGATATCAACCCGTGGTGAAACTCGAAAAATAGTCACTTCTGTTCTGGATGCATTCTATTAAGCCCTCTCGAAGACTTCGATCATACAGTCCCGACGCCAAAACACGGTTTGCTCTTCTCCTACTGCGGCGATTCATTTTTCGTTTAATAAGTACTGTTTCGTCAGTATGAACGACGACACCAATTCCTCCAAGTACGGAAGTAATTTCATTGACATTTTGTGAGGCGATATCCTGACAGTGCTGATACCAACCACTGCACTGTTGATACTTTAGTATTCTCTGTTTCTGAAGCTTTAGCACATATACTGGTCGTTTCAGTAGCCAATTGTGGAGTAGATGTAATATATCACTAAGGGAGAGCCACAATTTCGAGTAGAAAGTATCTCAAAAATCACCATAATGTTGTACAACTTACCAACAACTCTTACAGACTTCCTCATCGAACAGTGGTTGCATCCGAATGCATAACCATCAACAGTAGCTCGGCAATGCTTTTATATTTAGTCTTTATGCCTCCACATATGCATGTTTTAGTCCACCCTATCGACCTATTCATTTTCCACACACAGAAGTCAAAAATCAAATCTGGGTGAAACTTGCAACGAAGGTTATGTGACCGAGCATCCATTTGTAGTGTTCAGCAGCAATCTGATTGGTGGGATCAGGGTCATTTGATTGTGGTGTCTGTTCTTTACTGTTACTACTATTTTTTTGGTAAAAGAAGTGTTATTTATCTAGTTTCACTGACTCACTCAGCGAAGTTAAAATATCACGTCCCAGAAGTGCGAACGCTCCAATTACCAACTAGTCGTTGGATAACGGGACCTATTACTATCATAGTGTAACGGCAGAAGGCAAGAGTCAGGCAACAGATCGTTTATTATGGAAATCAACACATATTTATAGATTTTCGTGTACATTATTATAGATTATTGTTAGCAGACAAACACAGTCTTCTGATTGGTGGTTGTTTCTCACTGAAAGTTAATCTTTCATCTCTTTGTGGCTGTTTCTTGAATGTCAGGTCATCTATCTGCTAATTGTATCCGCCTACGCACAATCTGCTATCAGTCTTTGTTCTCTCGTGGCCCAAGTGGTCTAGTGGATAACGCGCCTTGGCGTTTGAAACTAAGGGCAGTGGGTTCAAGCCTCGGTGGGAACATCACCACTCACTGAGAAATGCAGGGACATCCAGTGACGAGTCCCAAATAGGACGAAATGGGCATCCTGGATTCCACGGCTAGTCACCATCCACAAATTACCCAGACATCGTCGAAGCGCCTGCACAAGAAGTCGACATGTCAACCTGAGACCAAGCACTTCGGTCCAATCAATCGACGGGAAAATCTCAATTAAAGTCTTTGTTCTTGTTTTCACATGACTAATATTTGGGACATAAACATTGACGTAAAATACTGTCTACCAATCTGGCTAGCAGCCAGCTCTCACCACAATAAGACCAATGTGAACACCATTCACGAATTGAGGTGTAAATTTCACCAAGATCACGTTTTTAAGTACTGTTTGGACAATGTGTTAATAGCTCGTTAAGGTTAGGTTAAGGTTATGGTTACAATTACGATTAGGGTTGGTATTATTTATTTTAATTGGTTTTATTATCCACATTTTCCTAGTAAGTAGTCGTCGATCCTATTACAGGAAACCAAAGTAATTCAATCGATGGCTTTTGGGGAAGACTGCAAAACACAACGACGGGTCACAAAAAAAGCTCATCTTCAGTCACCTCGGTGAATACGTGTACAGAAACTGATCTAACTTAAAACCTGATATCCCTCACTATAATTGGGAGCTACTTTTGATAATAATAATAATAATAATAATTTGCTCTATTCCAAAACAGTACTTGTGATACAGAATGGAGTTCTCTGCATTTTTACTACAGTATTGCATCCAGTTAGCAAATTATCAATAAATAAAATTCTACATAGATTCAGCAAATCTCAGTTCACTATGTCAACAACATATTGGCATGTCGGTAGCAAAGCCAAAGTTGAACAGTGTTTGAAGGTGTTAGAAAAGTAGGTGCTATCGTATTTACTGGCGTGAGCGGAAGAAAGAAACAAAGCCGCACATAACGGAAAAAAAGAGAGAAAGAAAAGGAAAAGAAAGAAAGAAAATGTTGTACCTATAAATGATGTGAGTTGGAAAGACGAGATCCAGTTGTTCTACTGACTATTTAATGAATTATAGGTGTCACGCCTAATGCTTTCTTTATCACACAGAACACGAGCTAAGTAGGGTATGGTTGAGTTTTTGTACTTGCTAGTGCGAGCATATAGTTTTCTACATAGGCTTCTGGTTTTGCCTGATGAGATGCAAGGGGAGAGTTGTGAATGAAGGGGGTGGTGTGAGTTAGATAAAATGGATTTAGCCCATTTTTCACATGAGTCCATGTGCCTGTCGACCAGAATATTAACAAGCTGGTTAAGTGGCACGTTGCTTACCCTGCTGACAACCTTTAACATCCTGCGTAATAAGGTATAGTCAGAGAAGTCATGTCAGAGAAGAACATCCTGTTCAATATGTTTTCATGCATTTTCTTGTAAATTAACATTTTTTGTGTGAAATCACTCCTTTTTATGATCGGTCGGCTCAAAGTCACTCGTGCATTTACATCTCCTGGGACGTGATACTTTAACTTTGCCATTCACTCTCCTTGTCCGTACTAAGGTGATTGGTTCACTCGTGGCTGTCAGGTGTCTAAAATTTAACTTCGCTCCAGATTAAACTGTGTTCTCTGGCTATCCAATTGTTTATCTGCCAAATAAAAATGGCGGCCTAGAGTAGCCATTCCAAGGATTACACCAGCAACCTTCCATGATCAGGCATTCAGATCATATGACTAGAAAATAAAGTAACCTAGACGTAGTATTGACTGACACTAGATTGGTTGTAGATTTAATGTGTGAGAAAATTGACACTGTTTGGTATATTCATTTTGACAATAATACTAACTAGTACAGCTAACGTACATACGGTAATAACGAATGTGAATGGTGAAGTTAAAAACTGTAAGCATTACACAAAGTACGAAAGGAGTGTGACTGGACCAATGATCTTGCAACGTTCAGTCAACAGGTTAGTGAATCTCATGACATGTTGCTAGGTTATTCAAATGCACGTGATATATGTATTAAAATCCTGGTACACTCACAATCCCCTATCTTTTTAAATAACTTAGATATATGCCATTTACACTTAGACAGACATGAACTACAATTGACTAAGTATAACTAGCTACGATTAATCCTGAGTTTATTAGAATATTCGCATGAATATGTTTGCTTTTGGATATAGTCAACTAATTTACTGTTCAGGGTACAAAAGACACAATATTTTTTTGTGATCTCTCTTTTCAAATGGGGACGATTATATGGTATATCCTAAGTTTGCAATTAATAGTGTTCTCTGAGATGGTTGGTTTAGTTGCGGAGCTTTCGTCGTCCTTCTGGACAACATCTTCAGTGCAATCAAAAACATTCAAGTGGGTAACAATGATATAATGGTGTCCTTTGATGTCACAGCATTATATACTTCAATTAGTCCAAAACTAGCAACAGAAACTATGCAACAGTTACTCTATTGCGATGGAAACTCAAAAACTCAATGTTCAACTTGGACAGAACTCATAGAATTATGTCCGACAACATACTTCCAACTCAAAAATCAAATATATGAACAAATAAAAGGAACACCAATGGGATCACCCATATCAGGATTAATAGCTGAAGCCGTTATACTTCTAAGATTAGAATTAATAGCTCTACCTATAATTAAACCAAAACTCTGGGTACGTTACGCTGATGATACATTTGTAATAATTAAAAGAAATATGATTTGAAATATACTCATAAATTAATAAACAACATATTTGAAGACATCAAATTCACCACGAGAGAAGAAGAATTAGATCACAAAATCCCATTTTTCGATGTGTTAATCAAGAGAACTAACACAGGAGATTTGGAAACACAAGTATATAGAAAATCAACGCACACAGATCAAATACTCAACTATTCTAGCAATAATACAATTACTCACAAACGAAACTGTGTGCAGACATTGTTAAAAAGAGTTTAGACACATTGTAGCACTCCAGAGTTGAAAAGAATGGAAAAAAAGTACCCACACACGGTCTTCAAAAAGAATGGTTATCCACAAAATTTCATCAAAAAGTGTTTAAAATCGAATAATAACACCAACAAGAAACCATCATCAAAGACCACAAGAAAATTCATTCTACCATACATGAGAAATATCTCTAAAATAACAACTAGTATACTGAAACAGTTTGATATAGATATAGCAAACCGGAAGATCCAACAGAAAAAGGGGATAAAATTAATACCATTTACAAAATAAACTGTATGAACTGCAACAAGCATTACATCGGCGTCCCCTTCGAATTAGAATCCAAGAACACAAATCAGCCGTGAAAAGACACCATATGTATTCTTTAGTATCAATGCATATAGACAATTATGGTCATCAATTTGATTGGGATAATGTCAAAATCTTAGACAGAGGAAACACCAAAAGTGCAGTCAGGGAATTCCTATAAGCCTGGTACTCAAACGAAAATGCAATTAACAAACACGTAAATACAGACGGAATATACCAACTAATAAAAAGTAAATCAGGTGACTAGAAAATTTAAAATCCAAGTCAATAGAAAATGGTCAATACATCTGTAAAGATGATTACCAGGAGACTCAATTATATCACTCATGAAGAAATTTAAATCAGTTCACTCTATGCTAAATATTGCGCTGAATATGTTGTCCAGAAGGGGGACGACGAAAGCTCCGCAACTAAACCAACCAGTTCAGAGAGCACTATTAATTGCAAATCATCCACCTGAGCTACAAATCTTCTCTATTATATCCTTAGTTTGAAGTGGCTCCACCTTTATCCGATGGGTATTAGGTCGTTTCGATAAATAGGTCGAAATATACCAGTAGTAGGATTTCATGAAAATCAGAAACTTTATGTCTAACTTATGAACCTACTATCTCCTTTAATCTATTACATCATTACACATCGAAGATATCAGTATTGAGCGAGATTTTCTAGTAAAAGTTTAGCAAATGTAACTCCGTATTAGTTTGTTTATTAGATATTATCACACACAGGGAAACAGTATTACTGTTAACTGGATGACAAGGTTTCGAACACAATCAATTATTGTTCATAATCATATCAATTATATCAATCACACACAACTTCGGAACTTTAGTTTTATAGTTTTCTTTGTCCTCTCCTGTTTGTCGTCGTAGGGGTAGTACTATATTCTAGATGTCAGACTGTACAAGTGTTCAATCATTCCTATTACATGTGTCTGCAGTTGATTCGATAAACAAAGCTTCTGTTATCAATCTCTTTTGTATAAGAGAAGCTTTGAAACTTAATAGTGACCCTGATAAATTAATCATGAAGTATGTAGGGAAGTGTAAAAATAAAATGAATAATCAAAACAAGATTTTGAGTGAACAATTGTTTTCGATAACTTCTTCTTCAGGCTCTACAGTTATAAATCCATGAATAATAGAGTACATATAGCCAATAAAGGCAAATGAAAATAATATCAGAAACTGTATTGGGATGCATGTGTAAGTTGAGGTGATAGTCCATTAGTTAACATAGTCAATCAAATGTGTATAGGGTGTAAAAAACAACACTATATCACCCAATTGTTCATTCACACTTCATCACATTTTTCTGACTATACACCCTATACACATTTGATTGACTATGTTAACTAATGGACTATCACTTCAACGTACACATGCATCCCAATACAGTTTCTGATATTATTTTCATTTGCCTTTATTGGCTGTATGTACCCTATTATTCATGGATTTATAACTGTAGAGCCTGAAGAAGAAGTTATCGAAAACAATTGTTCACTCAAAATCTTGTTTTGATTTCAATATGGGGATATTTCATTTACTGAAAATGAATAATCATAGTGATAATAATAATGATAACAGTAACAGTAAAATTAATGACGACATGTACGTCAAACATGCGCAAGATAATGACAACACCAACAATAAGGAATCTAAATCATCAGTAGTACTTCCATACAAAGAAGGAACCTTGGAAACCTTACGCATGAGTTCTTAACAAGGTAGGAGTAGAAGTGGCATTCAAACCACCCAAGAACTCAATTAGAAACAGGCATTGTCGGTTAAAGCATCAATCCTGTGGAGCCAATTAAGCAAAATAATTCGGTTTATCCAATAACCTGCTGGAATGATTGTCAGGTGAAATACATAGGTCAAAGTAGTAGAACAGGAGCAGTCAGATTAGTGGGGCATAAAAACCTGGCGAAATTTCGACTAGTCGACCCGAATTAGATAAGAAGTTCAGCCATAGCACTACATGCAAATACACACAAACAAACAATAGGATGGATGGGATAAGATGACAGTTTTAAAATCCAATGTCACAGGGTGGGGGGAGGGAGAGATTGATAACAGAAGCTTTGTTTATCGAATCAACTGCAAACACATGTAATAGGAATGATTGAACACCTGTCCAGCCAGATATCTGGAAAATTCTACTACCCTAACAACGATAAATCGGAGAGAAGAAAGAAAACTATAAAACTCAAGTTCCGAAGTTGTGTGTGTGATTGATATAATTGATATGATTATGAACAATAATTGATTGTGTTCGAAACCTTGTCATTCAGTTAACAGTAATACTGATATGGAATTACTTACTACCACAGTGCCCAAGTTCTACACACACAGATATTAATGCAGCAAATGTAACTCATTTCAAGAAATATGTAATGCCACTGGTAATATGTACATCAGAAGGGAAAAAATTTCTAATGTAAAATCTCATTTAAACAGCATGAAAATAAATATATAACTTGTTATTCAATCACCATTGCAACGGACGACAATGCTATAATTAGCTGAGGTATGCAATAAAGCCACTCTTTCAGATGGATATTGAACTAGAAAAAGGCTTATGGCATAAGACATTTTTTTATAAAGATGTTCAGTCACGAAATCTTGGGAGTGACCTGGAATTTGAGGCCATTCTAATTTTAAGCCCTTAGAAAGTCATTTTTCAGGTGATAAATGTATCGACAAGCTCGTATGATACAATGACAACTGTTCAACAGAGCACAGAAAATTTGTTCTGAGAGTACAATCGGATATGAAATAAGCATCCTAAAGGATAGTGTATCTAAGAATGGATGTCATGAGAAGTTTATCAGTGAATATTCTAAAGAAATGACAGTCATTAAAAACTATCCAAACAATTTCAAAGAAAGCTGCATGTGTCAGTTAACCATATATATAGAGGAGATGATGTACACGAAGTAGTTGATAAACAGACTCCATAAAGTTATATACTTACTTTACTTTTTACTTTACTTCGGCTATCTCCTACGGGAGGATGAGCCGGCTTCATGAACATCTCGAATCATCGCTGCCCAGGCGCGGCGATCTGATGCAAGGTTTTGCGATAGGGTTATCCAATTCTTGTTCCACAGACTGGCCACCGGGTGAGCACAGGGCGCGTCGCTTACCGGAAACGCCGTAACATGGTGAGATTCGTTTGTAAGAGAGTTCATGAAGTTTCATGGGAATTTGGTACGAGTGATGTCCCCAGAATCGCTCGGCCTTTTGTTTGAGAGTGCAGCTCTAGCCTTTACACAACCAAGTGTGACCTACAAGGCAGTAGGAGTGGAGTAGGGAGTCCACTATCCATTGGCAGCCGGCGACCGGAGTTCGGTTCATACGCCTTTTTTGAATGGGGCCAGACATCCAACAAGCCCTTTGTCCATACGTCTGCCGGTGAGCTCCAGTGAGCTTCATACGCCAGTCGTTGGAGGTTTGGAATCAGGGTTTAGTCATCTCCCCTAGACTGTCATCCAATGGACAGTCAACCCGGTGAAGAGCGCCGGGCATCCGCTTTCGCCCTCTCGCTTTGGTGAAAAACACCTCCGCCACGTGAAGGCAGTGAGTAGGACTTCCTCAGGAGAGGCTATGTAAGACGCCCGGTCATATGGGAGCATTTGAAGAGGTGTGCGGAGGGGTGGCCAACCCGCAGCGCAAGGCACCCACCCCCGACCATCTTGAGGCTTTGGAGGCTATATATAAGAAGAAATTGTGCTACTGCAAAGCTTGTGTATCTTAACACCACCAAGTAGGTGCTTCAACAATCTGGAAAAAGAGCGGTTGTCAATCCTGAACACTTCAAACTGAGTATATATCAATCTGAGGTGTGTTTGTAGAAGAAAACATATAGACCGTAAAGAAAGGCGATTGTCTTTTAGCATGATGGAGCATTTACCTAACTGGATGAAAAAAAGCTGAAATGAATGCTTTAAAAAGTTCAATAACAAAGCATCTTGTAGACCATGGATATAATATTGATGCTGTCATGGCATTCACCGTTGTCAGAGGACACACACAAACATAAAGATACTCGTATTTATGGAGACGTATGCAATTAGAGTTTATAAACTAGAGGTCTTTGTGTACTGAAGGAAATGGTGGAGTCACATTGAATCTAGCATGGTAATACATTTTACTTATTAACTGTTATTGATATAAGAATTAATTAAACTTGTGCATTGTATTATTATTATTCCTTGGAACATGGGGCTTCAACTGCACGTTTCCACTTGCTTCTGTCTTCTGCTGTACTTATCACCGGCATCCATGTTAATCCATACTGTTTCAACTCCTCTTCATACGATCTCCTCCATGTCACCCTTGCACTGACGTCCCACTCGCCACTTCTATTTCGGGTTCCACTCGAGCACTGGTCTGACGCGTGATGTCACCCAGTGGCCTCCTCAGTGAGTGTCCAATCCATCTCCACTTTCTCCTGCATATTTGGTGAGCGATTGGTTCTTGTTTTGTTTGTTCCGATAGTTTCTTGTTGGTTCTTGTTCTTTCCGGCCATCTAATCTTGAGTATAGAGCAAAGACAGTTGTTGATAAAGGTGTGCAACAGGCTGTTGGAAATATTCTTTGTGACACACTGGCCAAGTTTCTGATCCATCCGTATAGAAGAACTGACTGACTTGACGTCGTTTGTATTGAAAATCCGAATCACTTTGTTGTTGATGCAGGCTGAGTGAGTGACAGCGGAAGATTTCCAGATTGGTTGTTTCAGGTTGATGAATGTGTTTCTCGCCTTCCCGATTCTCGCTCGATTTGACATCCTCGTCCGTAGTCCGTAGTCTCCTGTAGTTGAGACAATGCTCCCTAGATAAGTGAATGAATGAGTAACCTCTTTCAAATCCCTCCCGTTGATGGTGATTGGCGCTGGATCTTGCTGTTGTTGTTGTTGGTTGGTTATTTTCATAACCTCCGTCTTGTCTATGTTCACCTGGAGTCCTGTCTTTGCTGCTTCTTCGACCAGTTTGTCGGTTTTTGCTTGTAAATCTTCGATTTTATGTGGTAGAGTATAATTCCATTATGGGTAGAATTTGTTTTGATAAAGTCTCACAGTGTTATACAGTAATGTTTACTGATGACGTTTCGAGCACAATTTATTCCCGCTCATAATCATATCAAGGTACTGTTCACACAACTTTCTAACTTCTTTCATATAATTCCATTATTTTTCACCGCTTGATTTGATTGGTAGTAGTATTCTCCATATCTCTGGTATGAGTGATGAGTTATTCCTATTGCATGTGTTGGGTGTAGACTCGATGAACAAAGATTCAGCATCACATGATTACAGGAAGTCAAATTCCAAATCAATACAAATGATCAATACTGATGCAAATTGTCAAGCAATCAGAACAACGTCGAGTTGGCAAACGTATTCTGAAACACTGTTCAGCCTGGCTAACAAGAGGAAAAAAAGAAGAAGAATACCAGCAGTTTTATCCTCGAACATCTCTTATCACCTCTGGATATCGGTCCCTCCTGACGTTATGACTGATTCACAGTACTACGCAAAGTCCCCCAATATATTTCACGAAAGAACTTCGAATACGCTATCTATACATAGGCGGGTCATTGGCTATTCGCAACCTGAAAGTGGATCTCTATATTCAAAAGTACTACATACATTCACTCGTTCTACCGCTGCCACAGTAACCTTTTTACCATAATTTTGCTTCATTTTATTTTGTACGTTTACGATTATTATTATTATTATTATCACTCCATTATTGTTCATTAATAAGGTAGCATTTTTATTCAAAGTAATAATAATAATAATATACTTTATTCCAAAAACAGTACTTATAATACAGAATGGAATTCTCAGCATTTGTCACAATATTCCATCTGATTTACTCAAAATATAAATAAAATTAAAGATTAAAACAAAATTAATCGGAGGAATTTGTCCACATTTACGACATAATTATTAGATATAATAATAATAATAACAGTGAGTTTGTTTCAAACGGTATTGTCGATTCAGTTTGGAAACTTTAGCATGTTATAGATTATTGGATCTAATGTTCTGTTGATATAGTATAGTGAGGGGAAATACAAAATTAACAGTTATAATACAGCTTAAAATTATGTCCACACTTATGAAAAAAATAAAACGAAAAAATTGAGAGGATTATAAATATAAGAAATACAATGACAATAAAGTTTGATGTTATAGGGATGGAGGAAATGGTTTATTTAGGAGTGCAAAGAAGGATAGTTAGTTCATGCCTAACACTATTTTCATCACATAGAGTACGTGCTAAATATGGTATAGTGGAATTTTTATACTTAGACGTACGTGCATAAATTCTTCTGAAAAGACTTCTTGTTTTACGTGAGGAGACACAAGGTTGGAGCTGCGGGTAGAGTGGGTGCTCAGAGTCTGACAAAATTCCATTAGTGAATTTGTTGCATGGCATCAAGTGCCTATCAGTGACAGTGTCAACGATACTACCCAATGGGATACCATTCGTCCTACTGACAGTCTTCAGACTTCTACGAAGTATGACATAGTCCTTTTTTAGCAATCCAGGAAAGAATAAGGGTGAACAGTAAAGAAGAATAAGTAAGATACACGAGTTGACAAACTGTAAGAGGAGGGGTTGAGTTATGCCTGAGTGCCTTAACTTCTTAATGTAAAAAGTCAAGCGAAATATTCTTTTAGAAATTGCTAAGACATGAGAGGACCAGGATAGTTCAGAAGAGATAATTAATCCAAGATACTTAACTTCAGACTTGGTTTCTATATCAGTATCATCAACTTTGCAACGGTCATAGGAACCAACAGCTTCATTTAACTTTCTTTTACATTGGAAACTGAAATTAGCAGTCTGACAAATGGGAGGATTAAGTTTAAGGCCGATAGACGAAGACCATTTGCTAATTCCTGATAGAAAGTTGTTTATCTTAGTATATATAATAACCACCGTCTTTCTACTAGTTTTTGTCCACTTTGCATAATTATATTGATTAGTCTTTTTTTCACACTCGTTGCGTAGTTTCAGCTCCTGTCACCTTTTTTGCCTAGTCTCCAGTTCATCATCCTCTTCTTCTAAATCACACTACATATTATGCAATGCATTTTGCAGGGGCAAATTTACCAGTATCTTAATGGACTTATGAATTATTCGGGCAGTACACAAACTTCAACAGTTGGGTACCTATAGGTAGGAAGAAAAATCTTCTCCATTCTCTGTGCTCCATAGATGCGGTCAGCACAACTCTTTTAAATAATGCACACCCTAGAAGGTTTATTGACAGAAACATCAAGAAAGAAACCATCCGTAGCCAAATCACAGTGCCAAAGAAGACAGTGTTTATGAGTTTGGAGTTCAAAGGTGACACTGTTGCTGAAATGATTGAAAGTCGTTTATCTAAATGTATCAACCGCTCTTTTTATGTTGCTGACTTACATCTAGTATTTACCCGCGGAAATATGATTCGACAATACGTCAAGGATAAACTACCGCTTATGTCCACCTCTATGTGCATATACTCATTCACATGCTCGTGTGGAGCTGATTACATTAGACGTTGTAAACGTGTTCTCCGTAAACGCATAGCTGAACACTACCCGGTTTGGTTATTGAAAGGTGAACATGGGACGACTAATTCTTCGATTTGTGAACACCTTCTGGAGTCAGGTCATTCATCCTTTAAAGTTATTTACAAGACCAAATCCGACCACTCAAAAAGGTTACTTTTTCTGCACTTACGCATAGCCGAAGCTCTAGCTGTACATGCATTAAAAACCTCAATTATATTTTTTACGAGTTGATCACGGATTGATATCAGTTAGAGAACTATTGAAAACCAGGTCCCCAGTGGCTGAATGGTAAGTGGCGGGTCCTAGGTTCGAATCCCAGTGGGTGCGTACTGCCGATGATTCCCAAACTAGAATGAAACAGCAGCTGTCCAGTACTCTAGTTCTGGTTTTCAATGGTCCTCTAAATGATATCAGTCCGTGGTCAAATTCGTAAAAACAAATCTAATCCTCACAAACCAACTATAGAAAACCTAAATTATATGTTCTAAAACGTTTTGTTAAGCCCCTTTCTTTACCCTGGCCATGGTTATGTTCTTTTTTTATTTCACCACTTGAATTCAATCCACGTCTTCACTTCATTTTCGCCATCTCTACTGGTTACCATCATCGTACTGTTAACTTTTTAGACAACACTTGACCTACAATTTTGTAATTCATCCACTTCAACTCTACCCCCTTAATACATTATTTTCATTATCTTTATTCGTATCATATGTGCAACATGATGCCACTTAATGCCTTCCTTTTTCCATAATATAAATAAATACGATTGCTGTACATCTGCTTGAAAATGAAGTCAGTGAAAAGAAATAGTGTTTCTTCACTGAACAGAAACTGTGTTTTGACCTTATGAATTAATGAGTATATTTCGCGAAATATAAATACGATTGTACCCCTCTTGAAAATGATTATTCATCGAAAAAAGTCTTCTTCGCTGTTTATGTTCTCTTTTTCTCACAACAAAGATTATCATGAAATACAATTATCTCACTTATGGAGAATACAAATTATTTCACATCATGCAGAAGTCTGCGCTGAAGATGATGTCTAGAAAGACGATAAAAACTTTGCAATGAACGCACTCAGCTCACAGAACTCAAACCCAGATGTGTTTCGGTTGGTTTGAAGTGATTCGTCTCTCTGAACTGAGTCAAACCGGCTACGTCGTGTTGATGAGTTCGGCCAGCCTACCCCTTCAAACGAGCGAAACAGCCGTCCGGTGGTTAGATCACCTCAATCTAGCCGGCTAGCAAGCACTACTGGTTGATATTAGTGGTGTTCAACTACTCTCATTTCAATTCATCAGTAGCATATAGTTTTATGCAGATATTAAGAACACAATATTCAGCGAAGAGACTCTTTTCAACAACGAATTTATTATCAAGTTGTACAATCGTCTACATATGGTTTTTATAAAATTATATCCGGTGAGGGAATTAGGTCAAAGGTGTGAACACATGAAATAATAATAGTATGAAATGCAATTAAAATATTTGTGATTATAATCACAGTTTAATGTCAAATGGCAAAATAATTAATGTCGTATTTAGAATAATACATAAGGTGTATAGATTTTGGAAAGGGATACATAATTTCAAGATTAGTAGACGAATATAAAATGTTACATAAAATGGTGTGAAATTTGATACGATAGAAGTCAATATTGTAAAAAATAAAAATTAATAATTTTGGGTTTAAAATGTCAAGTTGGTCAAGTGGAAAAGATTCAGAGTGAGAATAGTAATAATAATGATGATAATAATAATCGTAGTAATAAGGGAAAAGTACATAGAATAACTAAATAAACAAAATAAATAAATAAATGTCTATCCCTCTACGGTCAAGGCAGAAGTAGGGATTGTACATACTTCTTTTGTACACAAAGGTCTGGCTTAAAGTCATGAATTGCCAAGGCCCGAGATGTCTTTAGAAGTCTGTGAAGAAGAAAACGCGGGAAGTTAGCATGGATTCTATATTTGATCTTAAAAGCGTGGTCAGGGTTGACAGAGTGACAGAAGTCGATCAGGTGTTCCAAAATAGAGCTTTGCACACACTTCCTTTCTCCCTTGTAAAACCATGCTGGAATATATTCTCAACTTAGTTAAACCATCGGTCATTTTGGCATTTATAATAGATACGTAGACGACACTTTCGTTATCTGCAATAATAATGTAATTCTTGATGATGTCTTATTTGCTTTCAACAACTGCCATCCTTCTTTACAATTTATAGTAGAAAAGGAGTCCAGTTCTTGATGTGTGCCTTAGCAAATGTAATGACGGATCTCTCAAAAGATCTATCCACCGGAAACGTACATGGAACGGACAACTAACTAATTTTTACAGTTGGGTGCCTATTTCCAGGAAAATTAAGTTACTTCATTCGCTCAGCTCTAGGATAAGGAAAATTTGTAGTTCTGATTCCGTTGACTCGGAACTTGACTTCTTAAAAGCCACTCTCGCAGAAAACGGCTACCCTAACCGACTTATTGACAGCTACATGAAAGATAAGCAGTCTAAACTGGTCACCGACTCAGTTCCAAAGAAAACCTTATTCATGAACTTGGAATTCAAAGGTGATCAAGCTTCAGATATGCTCAAAAATCGTCTCTCTAAATCAGTCAGTAAGACATTCTATGCAGCAAAATTACATATGACGTTCACTAGCCGCAATTTGTTCTCTACCTCTGTAAAAGATAAGCTCCCCAATCTGGCCGCCTCCATGTGCATCTATCAGTTCACCTGCTCTTGTGGAGCAAGGTAAATTGACTGTAGTCAGAGGACGCTATCAGCACGAATATGAGAACATATTCCAGCATGGTTTTACAAGGGAGAAAGGAAGTGTGTGCAAAGCTCTATTTTGGAACACCTGATCGACTTCTGTCACTCTGTCAACCCTGACCACGCTTTTAAGATCAAATATAGAATCCATGCTAACTTCCCGCGTTTTCTTCTTCACAGACTTCTAAAGACATCTCGGGCCTTGGCAATTCATGACTTTAAGCCAGACCTTTGTGTACAAAAGAAGTATGTACAATCCCTACTTCTGCCTTGACCGTAGAGGGATAGACATTTATTTATTTATTTTGTTTATTTAGTTATTCTATGTACTTTTCCCTTATTACTACGATTATTATTATCATCATTATTATTACTATTCTCACTCTGAATCTTTTCCACTTGACCAACTTGACATTTTAAACCCAAAATTATTAATTTTTATTTTTTACAATATTGACTTCTATCGTATCAAATTTCACACCATTTTATGTAACATTTTATATTCGTCTACTAATCTTGAAATTATGTATCCCTTTCCAAAATCTATACACCTTATGTATTATTCTAAATACGACATTAATTATTTTGCCATTTGACATTAAACTGTGATTATAATCACAAATATTTTAATTGCATTTCATACTATTATTATTTCATGTGTTCACACCTTTGACCTAATTCCCTCACCGGATATAATTTCTTAAAAAAACCATCTATATATATACGATTGAACAGCTTGATAATAAATTCGTTGAAAAGAGTCTCTTCGCTGAATGTTGTGTCCTGAATGCCACAATGGGAACTATTAAATTATACAGATATGCTTGCTTTCTTGGTTACCATTTATGGTGGTATCAAGCAGATCAGATATTGTGGTTTTCAAAGGAAACTACGCTGAAATATTAACACTCGAACTGTATAGATGGCAAGTTACTACTAACCATTTTGCATAATATTGTGAATTTGTTTGGATTTTTAGTGCATCCCCTATCTACTGCAGATTAAACAACCTACAGTAGTAGTGACAAGGTAGGAAAGTTCCAATTAAGCGTCGAATTTTCGAATGAAAAAATCGATATATTTAAATTCAGTAAATTACAACCAAATATCTCTAATCTTGTTCGTCTTACAAAGTCACATATCGAAAATGTTAAACAAACGTTACAAGGATTACTTGTTCTTCATACCGATGCGTCACTTATTTTATCTGAATTATCAGTAATATGGCGCATGAAATTTCTTCAGTTTTGTAAAGACGTTACTCAGAAAACAAAGATTAATATACAAAATAAGTTGAAGAGTTCAACTGATGATCGAAACCCCGTAGATTTCTTTCCGGTGAATCCTGATAAGTATGTTGCAAATCTTTCTGATATTACTCTATCTACTCATCAGAAAGAAGCTTTATCCCTTGGACTCAAATTTTGTGTCCCTCGCACGCAATTTACGGATTTAGCCATCCATGCTGAATTTGAAAACTTATATGACCAACTCAAACCTCTTGCCGCAACATCCGATGAAGATCGGGGTTGGTTTAAGGCCAAGATGGTGGATATAGCTCATCAGTTTTTAAACAACAACCCAAAGGAGAAAAGTATTTTAAATTCCCAGCATTTCAAAGCCTTGAAAGAGCTACGGGAAAATTCTAATATATAATTATTACGAAACCTGATAAAGGTTCTGGAGTCGTCATTATGAATAAAAGTGACTACAAATCTAAAATGATGTCTATTCTTGATGATAAAAGCAAATTTAGCCGTGATCCCTCCTCAGAAGATATTCAGTTGTTGCAGGGCACAGTGACAGCTAATCTACTGAAGCTTCATGGCCTAAATGCTATAAGTAAAGATAAATTTGACTCATTAAAACCATCAGATTGTAAATTCCCGCATATGTATGGCTTGCCGAAAATACATAAACCCAATAATCCTCTGTGTCCTATATTGTCAATGTGCGAATCCCCAACACATAAACTTGCTAAATGGTTAGTAGAATTATTCCATCCAGTCAAAACACAATTCTTAAGTATGTGTTAAAAGATACATTTGAATTGGTTAATTTTCTTGACGATATTAACATTTTGAGTTAGAATATGTACTCTTTTGATGTAAACTCGTTATTCACTAATGCTCCTTTGCTCAAAACAGTTGATATTTTGTGTGATTACATTTCCACAAACAATTTCCCAATCCCGTTTCCTATATCTTATTTGAGGGATTTATTACTTCTATGTACTAACAATGTTAGGTTTACATTTGAAGGCGATTGTTTCCGCCAAGTTGATGGTGTTTCTATGGGAAGTCCGTTAGGGTCTCTTTTACCAGATATCTGTACGTCCTACATTGACAGTTTATCGGAGGATTTAATCGAAAATGTGCCACTTTATAGAAGGTATGTAGATGATATTGTAATCATCAGTGATAAGTCTTGTTCTGCGACCTCAATTTTAAATCGAATGAATGAAGTTCAGAACAGCATATCACTTACATCTCTCTGTAGAAGAGGAAGATAATTGTTTATCTTTCCTAGACATATTGCTTAGTCGACGGCTTGATGGATCAATAAAACGATCTATTTATAGAAAACCTACCTGGACAGGACAGTATCTTAATTATCACAGTTTCTGCCCTGTTCGGTACAAAAGAGCCTTAGTGAGTGAGGTGTCTCTTCAGTAGAATCCAACGAATATGCACTGAAGACACACTTGAAGAAGAAGAAAGAAAGTTGACACAAACTCTGGTTGATAACAATTATCCAGACAAGTTCATCAGGAGATATAGCGTAGTCAGAATACCAAGACCCACTCTCCAACTCGCCCCTAAGAAAGACGTGTACATCAAGCTACCCTATATGGGGCATTATAGCAGCTTAATGAATAGACAAAGACTGAATGCTGCTGTCAAAATGACTTTTTATTCAGCTATTATCATAATAACTGAGAATGTGAAGCCAATATGTCCATCCATATAAGCCCATTGAACATGCGAAAAATGATGTCACATCCCACTGTATTTACCGATGCGAATGTACGTGTGGCCACACATACATAGGGAGGACTCATGGATCTCTGCAGTAAGGGCTGACTTCAGAGCATATTCCTAAATGGCTCCAGAAGCAAATAGAATCTTCAGAACCCATTAATGGTGAGAACAGGAGTTCTAGCTCCTCTGTTGTGAAACATATTATAGAGACAGGACATAAAATTGACGTTAACACATCTTTTAAACCTATCTATCTATGAAACGTGTTTGGGGTGTATCCTACAGTTTGTGGAAGCCCTAGCAATTAGAAAGTTTAAACCACCTTTATGCGTTCAAAGCAACAATTCGTCATCACATTAAACCTTCCTTGGTAAACTTTGTTTTGTTTTGATACCTTAGCAGATGTACTATTACCTCTGCTATTTGGTTTAGGGATCTTCATTGTTATTTTGACCTTGAATATGTCCTTTGAACTTGACCTAAGTAGTCTATTTTTTCTCACCTCTTACCTCTTTATTAATTTCACACATGTATATTCCTATTACAAGTCCGTATCAGATTGTTCGAAATATGTTGCGCAAATAACATTACACGATTCAGACAAATTACGTCTTCTTATTGCTTTATCTAAATTCATAAAGGGAACTAATTATTTTTGTTTTAAAATATTTAAAAGAAACAAAATGACAACTAATCACTTTGTATTGTTAACTATTTGTTATAAACGAAATTATATATAAACTGATTCATTGTGTCACATTGTGAGTATAATTCACATTTGCGAAATTCATTCAAAAAAAATCAATAATCGTATTTCAGATTAAATTATGATATTGAAATATACTAACTAATCAGCCCAAGATAAGTTTACTGACTACCTAAGTGTATCGATTTTTTTTCTGACATTTTTGAACGGAATTAATGCAGAGTGATTTGTATTCAGAAAGAATGAAAGTTATCAGTTTAAAAGTGGATAGTATATTGTCTAACCTGATAGACATCTTAAAAGAAACTTGATTTAGCCTATTGATTTCATTCAAAATGACTCAGAATAGAAAGTCAAGGAAAATATTGAAAAAAAATGGAAACTGAGGTAGCAAAAGCACTTCTAAACAAACCAGAAACAAATCAAACCCCTATAAACGAACTCATTCAAATTAATCTGATGTTCGCTAGTGACTGACTGGCTACAAGAAGAATTTGCCTGTAGTTCTAGTGAGACGTGTGAGATCAGTGGGGGGCCACTGGGTAGGGAATACTCACCAGCAATAACACTGGCTGGTGCCAGTCCCGTCAAAATCATGATTTGGGCTGGCCACTGAGTTAAGTCCCAGTGGCTGAATGGTCTACGGGCTTGACTTGTAACTGGAAGGTCCTGGGTGGGTCGAACCCCTCCCTGCGGTAGGTAGGTGCATACTGCCGATGAATCTCAAACTACGGCAAAACAGACATCCAGTACTTTATGCTGGTTCTCAGTGGCTCTCTAATCTATGTCAATCCCTGATGAAACTTGATACAGACAGTCTCTACTTGCAGTAGCTCATTGGTTTAGGTGACGGTTGTCATGGCTACCATGATGTTCGTCTTACTTTCTGTCATTGTCTCTATACACATAACAATTTATATTTGTTAAGTTAAATATAGTCATCATATGGTGTCGCTAGGGTGGGAGAGAGAGAGAGGGAGAGTAACAAGTTCATATAAACCTTCCACTACATTTTCAAATCCAAAAAAATCTATGCCTTGTTGTTATAGAGTTAAAGGCAATCTGTAGGAAGTTCAGTTTAACGAAAGTTGTGTGTTTGTTGGTACACCCTAGCAAAGAGTATTTGCGTGCTTGGAGGAACTCATAGATGCATACTAACTTTTCTAACTTATAGGTATTCATAGGAAATTATAATATAACACGGCTTATTCATTCAGTTACACTGATTCAAAAGTTTCGTATAATTAATATTGAAACATAAATTATCATCACTCCTCCAAGAAATATTTTTATCAGTTTGAGATTAGAGAGAGAATTGGTGTCAGTAATGTATAAATGGACAACAAAGACACAAGTTACAAGAGATTTGATTTGTCAATTAATGATATATTAAATTCTTTCAGTAAAATATTAGGCGAGTCAAGGACATCGTTAGTCACAGCACAAGTGAACTCTCTCTTACAATATATGCGTCTTTGTAGATATCTACACGGTTACACTTTATTCATAACAAAAGGAAAGAAATATTTCCATCATAAATAAAAGTAAAGTTGTCACTAAAACTGAATTACTTCAAACACTTATAATTCAATACGTATGCTTTTTTTAGATTTTGTTACTTGTAAATATTTGTTGACATTTTACTTTACCTTCTACAGATCAGTACGTATCCTTTTATTAATATACATTCAATTAATTTAGGCACCTCTCATCTAAGTGATAATGAATGCCTGAGTAATTTAAAAATAATAACTAATCATATGAATATAATGCCTAATGTTCCTTTGCAACATAAATAAGACTGAGAAGAATAGAATTCCAAAATTGTAAAATTTATGTATTTAGGTTGTGAATACTAACATTCAGAAAACACATAGTTTATAGCCATAACATATGGAAAAGAGTTCACAACCTACTTAGATAACCACTGAAGTTTTTATATATTTTCTAGTTCGTCTCCAGTTACTGATTCCACTGTCTCGAATTTCTTATGCTGAGGATGAGAAGAAAAATTTTTCTCTTTCTCAGGGTAAAATACTGGGACAGTTAAACAAATGAAGTATTTCTTCTCAGAACACAGGTGAACTCCCCATTGTCCAGAACTATAGTCCACTGATATACATCGATGTTCACCAACAACCATTGATGTTAATTCTGGGTTGGGTAAACGTAAAAGACTGAAGTCACTTTTGCTACCATCAGTCCAGTGAAGAACGTAAATGGACCTTAGGAACTCATTCATTGTTTTAGTGACCTGTCCACCAATCCAAAAAGAGTTCTTTTCTTTTTGTGATACCCATTTTATGATGGCAGTATTTTCTGGATAAGAATGTATGGATGCAAGGCTGGTTTGTAGAATTAATCCACCATCCTTAGTCTTTGATAATGCGTGTGCAGACAGGTGATCTGAACTCTTTACATCAATAAAGCTGACCTGATCAGCAGAATCTGAATTCTTTCCAATAGAATTTCTGCAGTAGTCCTCAGCAGCAGAAAAATTAAGTTTGGCTGCTTCATCTCCATGAACAAAGGTAAAGATTCGAGGACCTAGAGCACCTCGACTTTGCTCAATAGCATAGGCAACTTGTAAAAAAATTAGAACTCCTGATAAGTGCACAAACATCGTCTGCTAACAAGTGAACAATGGGCGAAAATGTAGTGAGCATCGCTCACCATAAATATTCTAGAAATAAGGCAACCATAAATTTTCACTTAATTTTAGAAAAGAGTCATAAAAATATTTATCTCTATCTAGACGGCAATGCTAATTCTGTATTTGTCCAAACTAGTGCATGACCTTGGCATTTCGCGGCACTTCAAAATCCTACAACACTACACTAAATGGGTTCCAGTAGTAGTAGTCTTGTTGATGTTTCTAAGGATAAACCACTACAAAAATTTGTTGGACCAGAAGAGTTACCGCCAAACAGTGAATTTTGGAATGATTTTTTATCTTCCTTTGGCTCGTCAAAAAATAACAGGTTTGTCATTGTCTTACTGGGTTTTGATCAAAACTTTCTTATCAGTGCCTTTATGAACTTCGAAGAGACTAGTAGAAGTCTCTTAAGGGATCTTAAAAAGAACAACCCTCAATCACATAATATTCCCAATTTAATCCAGTTCCTCATATCACAGATGTCAGAACTAATGGGCTCCACCAATATGTAAGTTTTACCTAAAAACTAAATGTTTCGTAGATGCGAGGATACTATTTTAACTGTTCAAAATGGGCTTCTTATTCTACGACTCTCAGTAAAATACCTGATGGAGCACACTTCTGAAGCTAGGTTTTTTGCTCATTTCTCTGTAACTTCACCAGAAGGTAACACTACTTTTACTCACCTTTCATGCTGCAGATCCGCATTGTCTATCTGTTATCGAATGTCTGTTTCCTGTTCTTTTCAAGCTTGTAACTAACTTACCCATACAGTAATTTCATTTCAAAACTTGACCTTTCTTTCAGAGACAATACCTACTTATTGCATTGTGAAGCTCACCTCCTGTGTATAGTTTTACTTTCTCGGCAAATGTATAAGGAACTATCGGCTCCCTTGCCACAAGTTTATGTTTCTGTTGTATGGGGAAAGTGGTAAGTTCAAGAAGTCATTTCCTGTATCAATATTTGGAAATTGTTATCCACATCTTTGGAATGATGTCGATCTTCATGTCTGTATACACTGAAGGTGTATAATTTTCAGTTGCCCTTTTCTTTGATATTTTACCCTTAAGATTCAGGTCATGTTTTATATTTTCAAGCACTCAGTTTATGCTATTCAATGAAACCAATGCTTTTTTTGTGTAATAGCATGTGTGTCTACCTCATGGGATAAAAGCAATACTTTTAGGTTAACCCTATTAACTAATCTAAAGAGAAGCAGTAGTTGTGATTGTCTGAAAACCTGTTCATCAGTTTACCTTATTAGCTAGTATGTTGAGTTTCGAAAGGTTCCATACCTGAAGAGTTATTACAACAGATGATGGAATACTTGTTGCCGTCAAGTTATGCATGCTAAGCCACCAGCTTCCTAGACGGGGAATATTAGTTGATATAGGTTTAGGTTAGAAAAGAGTCAGTGGTGGCTAAACTAAAACCTGGTGTTGACCCATGAATTCTTTGACAGTTGGTCTTACCTATGTAGGGAGATGCAGACTCCCTTGTTGAATCTCTCGGCATGCTGATAGCCAATAGATGAAAACTATTAGTGATGTGGTATTAGAATGTTGTCAATGGAGGATATGCATTCACTCTTTGTAGTATCCGATATTCATTGAAACATCTTATTGTTTCATGACACTTTTTTTTCTCCCGTACATTCCCACTCCATATGGTGGTTTTGAATCTTATTTCTCTTTTCTCTACCTTTGTGCGCTACATGAAGAGTGGCAAGTTGAACTGGTTCACGACTGTGCAAAGTTCTGTGTTGAAACTCAAACAGTCATCAGGTTATGCACAAAAGGGCATCATCTCAGTTCGTAACTTTTGCAGATTATGACAACTTAGGGACTTCGTTCACTCTTTTTCTGTGGGGAACTGAGTAGAAGTTCGTTTTGCCTTAATTTGTAGTTCGATCGTAGTCACCAAAGTTACAATATATAAGAACACTGCAACTTTTTGTCCATAGGTGTCTTCGTAGCCTTATTTACGCAGTGGGACTAAAACAAACTGTTAATATAGCTCTTATCATTAGGTAACAGAGTGAAATTTGTTGAGTATGTATGCATTAAATTTCCTGTGAAGTAATTTTAGGAGCTTCCAGGCACTAACTCCACTAGTTTCCCATTCTAAAGTAAATGCATTTATTATGGTTTTCTTTACTCATTTTACTTCGTGTGAGTGAAAATCGAGAATGTTTGGGATGTCTTGTCATATCATTAATTTAAGCTTACTTTAAGATCTGTTGGCAGCTGCGACAACGACCCACCAGCATAGAAGATTGCAGAAATGTGCTACAGCTCTAGTTGTTTTTTATTATTTTTTTCCTTCACGTTCCCCAGTGGAATATAGGGCTTCAAGCTAGTGGCTTGAAGTTTCTGTAGCAGTGTTTATTTTACAGGATGGGGTTGCTAGCCTCATGCCCAACCTTTCCTCCTCACCAGCATTATTTCTGACTTAGCGAGGTAAAGGAGTGCGTCGGCCGGGGATCGAACCCTGGACTATGTGCATGGTGGGCGATCGTCCTAACCGCTGTGCCACTAGTGCGTTGGTGGCATAGCTGTTAGGACGCACTAGCTCTATTTGTCATACTTCGAAAATGCATGTGAAATTGGAGACTAACATAATGATAGTGCAACAGACAAACAGTCTGATTTATGGAACGAATAAACAGTGACTAGTGAAGGTTCTCATCATTGTGAATGATTTTAAGTTGCGTTATCCACATTTTGCAACCACTTATTCTTATTACTATGCTGGAAACCCTTGCCAGTCAGTCTACACTGTTCTGCGTGATTCAGACCAACAGTTACTTGTATTAGTCTAAGCGTTTGAACAGCATCTGTCTTCACACAATAATGAACAATTCAACGGGAAGTTCAGTTCAACTATGTACTCTGTCTACTTATGTCATCTTCTATTTCATAAATGACACACTAACAAACATTCAATTGATTATCCCTGTATCCTTTTTCTCTACATGAATTGTCTTTTCATCCTCCTTATTGTTACTACTTATACTTTCATCAACTAGCAGTCATTGCTTGAGACTTATCAATACTGTTCTGGGTCACAAAGTGTCCGCTTCAACAAACCTGTCATCTATTGTGGTGTCAAACAAGTTACTTACAACTCTAGCATTGATACAAGTTGGGCAATAAATACATCTGATCAAAGCCTTGGAAAGCCAAAATCTTGATATTTATATTGTATCTTTGACACATACACAAAAGTGCTTGTTTAAGGTTAACCTGTTAGAGATGTACATTTTGACTGCATCCCATTTAACAGTTGTTCTGGTGCTGTTGAGCTGGATAAGGATACAGTAAAAAGCAACTGAAAAGAGAGACATTCTTTTGTTATCTCTTTCTACGCATCAGATTGCAGTGTAGGCGCAGTTAAGGATGGGTTCTACCATCAGCTGAATAACCATATCCAAGCGCTGTGACTAGATATCGTTAGTTGTTGGATTGAGCATCTAAGCTGAGAAGACAGTTGTTCAGACACTCGTCAAGAACTAGGCAGTTATAGGTTAAATAATGGAGATAGTTTCTATATCTCTGCTTATAACACAGTTCATTTCTTGCCAGCATAAACTTCTGGCAGGATCATCCTCTTTATACTATATACTATCTCTCTGTCACGTAGTCTCATATAGATTACATGACAATGTGTCGTTTTTGGGAAGTTGTTGGGATAATATGAAGTTCTGGAGGGCAGGAAATACACTACTGAACTATAAATCCAATTCACAGATTACTCTTTTTTGGCTTAATGTCTATGTAATGTAACATGCAAGGACTATGATACCTGCCGATATGCATTAATATTCTCTCTTTATGAGACAGTTTGAAGCCATTAACTGTAGTCCTTCAGTTGTAGTCATCTGTCTGTCTGTCTGTTTTCGACATAGAACTTTGCACATATGTGCGGCAGCCACACCCTCCTTGTAGCACACAAACCAAGAGAAGAAAGTAGGAGAAATCCATAATATAGACAGTAAACAGAGGTGTGAGACAAAGGAATAGTAATAACGAAGAACAAAACAGTTTCATTGGAAATCATAAGTCACAAGGAGTGGATGCATCTGCACCAGCCATTGAGAACGATTTTGAGCCATATCACCAATTGTTTCCAACCATTGGTTTTTACCGTCCCGAGGACCCCAACCAGGAAGCCAGTCTAAACCTTCCTACGTGGCTTAGACTAACTGTTGTAGATTTCATTGACTGGTGAAGCCATGTTTTGGTTTGACCGCCGTTAGCTCTTTTCCAGCCTGACCCTATATCAGCTAACATTGCCCGTCGAGGAAGGCGATGACTAGCCATTGATGCGTAACACATGTCCTAACCATCTCAGTCGATGTAATTTCACAGTCTTGTCGACTGATTTCCCCTCCTTACTTAGCACTCGACGCCTCATATGGGCTAGTAACTTCATTGCTCAAGTAGCAAGTATCGGTATACTTAGCGTCGATGGAGACTATCATGGTAACATGTCTCACTATAGTGTTATAGTCCTTCCTGGTTAAACATTATCACCACAAGGAGTGGAATTACGGTACTGTAATCCAAGTTGTCATATGTATCTACACATCGAGTGGAAGGCAATCAAAGATTTCAGATCTCCATAAAGCCGGTAAAGAAAATTTAAAGCGAATAAGGAGTTGTATCAGTACACGTAAAGATAAAGGCTAACTATGAATACATCTTCACTACTGCTATAGATTCTTGTTTATATCAACTAAATCTTTTTTAACTACAAATCTTTGTCGCATTTATCAAAGTTAAACAGAATTTCTTCTTGGTTGTTCACACCAGTATTTTGGATAGATCAGAATCGGGAAACGGCACTCTCTGCTGTTATTTGAGTGTTACTTAGAACAGATCTTTTTTATGTACTATGATAAGAACCACACTTATCGTGTGAGGGCTGGTGTTAATACCCAGTTGCCTAGGCTGAACTGGGTGAATCGTGACTGGAGGGTGTAATCCCATAGGCTGAAAACCAAGTCCTTATGTCAATGGTTCACGTCTATATCATTGGTGTGATTAGCCTAATGGCTTTTTAATCCCACTGTTGTTATTTTATTGTTTTTAATATATTTTTCAGTGCTTCTTTGGCTCCTGCATTAGTTTGTCGTTTACTGTCCAACTTTGCTGAGAATCGTCCTGTCCCACCACATTTACATGGTATTGAACAGTACAGTTTAATATGGCGGGCTGCATCATCTGTTGCAGGTAAGAATGTATCATTGCATATTTTCTCAGTGCAGTTGAATTGCATACAAGTTTAATACAAACGGACTAAGCATTATTATTATTGTTTCCTTTAGTTCCTAGAGTAACCATGGGGCTTCAGCCACACGTCTCTATTGTGTTTGGTTCTCTGCAAAGGTTTTCACCTGGCTCCACGTTTGCCCACATGCTTTCATCTCCTCTTCACATCACCTCCTCCTCCGTGTCACCCTCGCACTGACGACCAACTCGTCACTTCCCGTTCGGGTTCCACTCGAGTGATGGCCTGTCTAGTGATGTCACTTGATGGTTTCCTCAGAGTATGGCTAATCCGCCTCCATTTCTTCCTGCATATTTGTTGCACAATCATTATTATTATTAATGTTCCCTTGGGTTCCTAGTGGAACATAGGGCTTCAACTGCACGCCTCCACTTGCATCCATGTTAATCCATACTGTTTCAACTCTTCTTCACACGATCTCCTCCATGTCACCCTTGGACGTCCCACTCGCCACTTCCCTTTCGGGTTCCACTCGAGCTATGGCCTGACGCGCGATGTCACCCAGTGGCCTCCTCAGCGAGTGTCCAATCCATCTACACTTTCTCCTGCATATTTGTTGAGCGATTGGTTGTTGTTTTGTTTGTTCCCATAGTTTCTTGTTGGTGATTCTTTCCGGCCATCTGATCTTCAGTATAGAACGAAGACAGTTGTTGATAAATGTCTGCAACAGGCTGTTGGAAATATTCTTTGTGACCCACTGGCCAAGTTTCTGATCCATCCGTATAGAAGAACTGACTGACTTGACGTTTGTATTGAAAATCCGAATTTTGTTGTTGACGCAGGCTGAGTGAGGAAGATTTCCAGATTGGTTTCAGGTTGATGAATGTGTTTCTCGCCTTCCCGATTCTCGCTCGATTTGACATCGTCGTCCGTTCTCTCCTCTAGTTGAGACAATGCTCCCTAGATAAGTGAATGAAGTAACCTCTTTCAAATCCCTTCCGTTGATGGTGATTGGCGCTGGATGTTTCTGCTGCTGTTTTTTTTGTTGGTTGGTTATTTTCATAACCTCCGTCTTGTCTATGTTCACCTGGAGTTCTGTCTTTGCTGCCAGCCTCTTCTACCAGTTTGTCGGTTTTCGCTTGTAAGTCTTCGATTTTGTGTGACATCAAACATAAATCATCCGCGCGCGAAATCCAGGTCTTCTAGGTTCTTCACGTTGGTCCAGGATATCCCTGTCTTCTCGTTTCCCACTGTCTGACGCATAATGCAGTCCAGTCCATCACAATTAGGAATATCATTGGTGATAATAAGCACCCTTGTCTGACTCCTGTGTTTACTCCAAACGCCTCTCTGAGTTTCCCGTTGTGGATGACTTGACATGTGCGGTTGTCGTACAGCTGTTGAATAAGGTTGATGAATACTTGGGGTACGCCGTAGTACTCGAGTAGTTTCCAAATTACTTCGCGGTCAACGCTGCGCTGTCGAAGGCCTTCTCAAAGTCTATGAAGGAAGTTGAGGTAGAGGTTTGATTGCCATTCCATGCTTTGTTCGATGATGGTGCGTAGAGTTGCAATTTGGTCAGAACATGATTTGCCTTTCCTGAATCCAGCTTGTTCTGGTCGGAGTTCTGTATCCAGTGCGTCCTTTATTCTCTCCAGGATGATGCGACTCAGGATTTTACTTGGCGTCGACAGGAGTATGATTCCTCGTCAGTTCTTGCAGGGTCCTAAATCGCCCTTGTTTGGTAGTTTCACGAGGTAACCTTTCCTCCAGTCGCACGATCATCATACTGCGTTGTTTTTTCAAAATAACTGTCAGACACATAGCCCATTATTTAATTTTCACACCGTACCTATATGTAGACCTGGCGGTTCATGTATATAATACGGAGTTGGAAATATGTTATTATCCATCCGGCTTATGATCTTTAATTGCAAGTAGCGTTGATTAGTAAGTCTGTTATTATAAGAACTGTAAAGAAAAAAAAGTAACAATTAGTTTATGATATACTCCACATTAGTTAGAACTGAGTTACTCAGAGTAGGCTTCG
>OX235271.1:7002087-7032812 GCA_944472155.2 Trichobilharzia szidati | reverse complement strand
TCGGTGGCACCCCTTAGTAGGGAAGTAGTTGCCAAAGCAGCTCTCGATCGACGCTGTCAAAGGCGTTTTCAAAGTCGATGAAGTTGAGATAGAGAGGTGACTACCATTCGAAGCTTTGTTCAATAATGATCCGTAATGTGACGATCTGATCAATGCATGACTTGTTTCTCCTGAATCCAGCCTGTTCTGGTCGAAGGTTTTCATCCAGGGCATGTTTGATTCTCTCCAGGATGATGCGGCTTAGTATTTTGCTTGGGATGGAGAGGAGCATAATTCCGCGCCAGTTCTTGCATTGATCTAAGTCCCCTTTCTTTGGTAGTCTGAATAAGTAGCCTTTTTTCCAATCCTCGGGTACTTTGGCTTCTTTCCACACCTTCTCCAGTAGTGGCGTCATCAAGCCTGCTGTTGTCTCTGGGTAAATTACGTGGTACTCAACAGCAAAAAATTAGAAATTTGAGAAGGTTAAAACTATTATTGAGTAGTGCGAAGAAAGGTAGTTGAGTGTCCATTTAACAAGTGTGAAGAGGGTGAGAAAATGTACAAGAAGGACCTATGAAAGTGACAATAGCGGATTAATTATTAAAGTAAAAGCAAACTAATCATCAAAAACACAGATGAAAAATTACAGGTAATGACTAATGAAGAGGTTGAGACCGTGGTAGAATAAGAGACTGGACAAACATTTTCTGTATAGAGATTCGGAGTTGTATAGACGGATTGTCAACGCCTCCTCCATACACAAATACCGAAACCTAACACCCTTTGTATCATTTGCAGATGACCTGTCTGTATCGTTTCCCATTAAGTCTCAGTCAGACTGTCTCAAATTAAATAGCTTCCAGTCGGACATCAGTGAGTGGTCCAAACTAAATGGTCTCAAGCTGAATCCCTCAAAATGCCAGACTATTAAATTCTCCCTTAGGCATAAACGAGATCTACAAACACTAATAAGTTCTCATGAAGACTGTTTCATTGAGAGGACTAAAATTGAAACTAAGTCTAATGCAAAATACCTCGGTCTAGTTCTATCTTCCGACCTTACTTGGACATCTCATATCCTAATGATTTCTAAGAAAGTGTTCTGTCTTACCTACTACATTAATAAACTTAGACATTCTGGAATCACCCAACCTCTACTTTCACAATTTGTCAACTCTTGTATCTTACCTATTCTACTTTACTGCTCCCCTTTAGTCTTTCCTGGTCTACTGAAAAAGGACTATACCATCCTGAGAAGGATGTTGAACGTAGTTAGTAGGACTAGTGGTGAAAAACTCAGTCAGCTCGTCACTATACTAGTTGATAGGCATCTGAATGCATGCGAAAAATGGTCAAAAACCATACTCTCAGACCCCTCTATTCCCAACTCTCTCCTTGTGTCTCATCAAGTAGAACCAGAAATCACTATAAAATAATCTATGCTCGTAAAACCAAGTACAGGAACTCAACGATACTATATTTGGCCCGCGTTCTAAGTGACAGAGACAATGTTAAGCGCGAAACCTATGACTTGCTTTGTTGTTAATAATCATAATTTTAGGCTCTTTTATTTCTCTCTTATTTTGCATTCTATAGTGAACTCCTTCTCAAACATACTTAGCTCTCTAAATTATTTACATTGGCTTCCTTTTTTGTACTTTACTATATTCCTTCTATTGTGTATCCACTGGTTCCGAATATATTAGCACTAAGAGTGTTACAAAATTGTCCTGTCATTAACCATCATGTAATTATTAGTTTTGTGGTTGTTTTTTCTTATTTTCTATACTTTTCGGCAATATTAAACTGACAGTCATTGGTTGTGAACGCCATTACCATCATCTCAAAATTTTGCATTATTCAGGATTATTCACACTACCACTACAAACACTGCATTAAACCTGACAATAAAAAACAAAACAACAACCCCGAAATGTTATTTTTTGATTGTTTAGAGTTGTTTCAATCAAATTAATTGACCATCTTGGCGATAAACATTCTTAAATATCATTTCATAACTTCTTGTATGGCTGTAGCTTTACTGTCGCCAGGGATAATCATATCATAGCGTCCACTATCCAATACTGAGTTATTATTATATGATGTTTATTTTCCTTTCTACTTCTTGGTACTTTTTCGCATTTATAATTATTTTGTGTTTATCCTGTTTTTTTTTTGCTGTTGGTGTCTTTAGATTTATTTATTTATTTATTTTTGTTTGTTTAATACTCCTTTTAAATGTTTGATAAAATTCGATGGAAATATTGTAGATATGTGCTGAAAATTCCACACTGTACCACTAGTACTGTTTCTGGAATAAAGCAAATTATTATTATTATTATTAACTTTTAGATAATCTTGACAGACGACTCTGGTGGAGCTGCTTGGCTTAAGTTCACCTAGTACTCGAGAATTGAGCTAGTAACTGTCTTGCATTGTCCTTTTGCTAACCATGCTGGATAATCTTCAGAGATACGTTTGTATAGTGTACGCTATGTGCGGCTAATATAACTAGCTCCACAGGAACAAGTGGATTTATAAATACACATTGAAGTGCCCTGTGCAAAGTGACAGTTTATCCTTCATACATCCACTGATCATTTATCGGCTGTAGAAATTTATCCGTAGCTCAGCTGAAAAGAAGGCTTCACTCAGTGATCTAGACAAGCAGTGTCACCTTTAAATTCAGACTTCATGAATAACAGTTTCTTAGCCACTGTCTGGGTTCTTTCGGGTTTTTGCTTTACTTTCATGTTTTTCTCGATGAATCTTGAAGGACATCCATTTTCCATGAGGACTCGTCTGAGTCTGTCCAATTCACCATCGATTGGATCACTGTTAGGCATGTATCCTTCTTATTTTTGCGGATAAGGAATGGATCAGATTTTTCTTTCTTCTCAAAGGGACCCAACTATGAAAATTCGTGTATTGACCATTCCATATTGGTTACCTATAGATCGATCTTTCAAGAGAAGCATCAGATCTCCTTTTTAGAAAGGCTAAATCACTCTTAATTTGATTTACTTTAAATCTACGAAGTAATCAGTAGACCAGAGGAAATAAACCACGGGAAGATTAGATGAGGACATCTGTTTTGTGACTAAAAGAATTAAATTTTTAAATAAATTTTTTTTAAAAAGAACAAAACAAAAAAACGCAACAAATAAACAAGTAGGGCTTTAAGTGGTGTGAAGCATACTAGCAAAACAGATGTTTAATTGATTAGGGTTTAGTCTAGAATTGGAATGAACTGTTCATAGATGAGATTACTTATTCACGTGAACTGTGATCAAGATTTGACTGAATAGTTGCAAAATGATTGCGTATAAAAATTAAATTTGTAAAATTTCAACGAAATTGAAGTATAAGTAATTCCAACGTTTCATGAGTTCGGCAAACCGGTCCGAAATTCTTCAGGGAAATTAATCAAAATTAAAATAGCAAAGGCATATGTATAAAAGGACACATCTTGCCTTTAAAAACTTTCACAAGTATTGGTTTTTGCAGGGATTTAGTTTGACAGGTTGGAGGATTTCATCATTAGCTGACGTCAGTTAGAGAACCATTGGAAAACCACCTGGGAGTACTGGACAGCTGTTTCGTCCTAGTTTGGGACTCCTCATCAGAACGCACCCACAGGGGGTTCGAACCCAGGACCTTCTGGTTACAAGGCTAGCGACTAGCTCTATTCAGGTAGGTAGTTACCTGAGTGAGGTTCTAGTGGTGGTTCCAGCCGTGACCAGTAGGGTAGAGCAGGTTGAAGATGAGGCAGTAAGTCATCGAAGAAGACATTGGCTAGTGGTCGCGCTATGTCGTGAATTCTTGGCAGAAGCTGGAATTCATGGGCTGGTCATTGAATCAGGTTGGGTCTGAGTGGCTGATGAATGGTCTATGAGCTCTGTGACCTTGTAACCTGGAGGTCCTGGGTTCAAACCTCCTGTGGTGGGTGCGTACTGCCGAAGAGTCCCAGAGTAGGGTGACGAAACAGCTTCCCAGTACTCCCAGGTCTAAAAACTTTGTCCAGTCATGTGAGTCATGAATAGACACGGAAATAAAATTGGTTCAGTCTATTCCTGAATCAAATAACTGCCCAAAAGCCTTCATAAAAAATATGAATCGAAACGTGGTGCTAAGATGAAAAAAATATTGCATCTGACATTTTACATTAAGAAGAGGTTAAGGCACTCGAGCATTACTCAACTAAACCCCCCTCTTACATTTTTTCAACTCTTACATCTTATCTATTCTTCTTTATTCTTCAACCTTACTTATTCTTCCCTGGGTTGCTTAGAAACGACTTTGTCATACTTCGTAGAACTCTTAAGACTGTCAATAGGGCGAGTGATGTACTATCCCATTGGGCCATATCGTTGAAATCGTCATTAACAGGCACTTGATTTTATGCAAGAAACTTGCTGTAGGAATTTTGTCAGACTGTGAGCATCCACCTTAGCCTCAGCTTTCACCTTGTGTCTCCCCTGACAGAACAAGAAGTCTTTTAAGAAGACTTTATGCACGTACGTCTAAGTATAAAAATTCCACGATAGCATATTTGACACGAATTTTATGTGATGAAGATAGTGTCAGGCACGAAACAACTAACCTTCTTTCCACTAGTGAATAAACAGTTTTCCCCACTGTTATACTATCAAGCTTTACTGTTATTGTTCCTCTTATATTTATAGTCCTCCCATTTTTTGTTTGTTTATTTCTTCATAAGTGTAAACATCATTTGAGCTCTATAATAATAATTTGAAGGCGATTGTTTCTGCCAAGTTGATGGTTTTGCTATGGGAAGTCCGTTGTTTATCTTTTCTAAACATATTGCTTAGTCGACGGCTGGATGGGTCAATAAAACGATCTATTTATAGAAAACCTATCTGGACAGGACAGTCTCTTAATTACCACAGTTTCTGCCCTGTTCGGTACAAAAGAACCTTAGTGAGCGAGGTGCCTCTTCAGTAGAATCCAACGAATATGCACTGAAGACACACTTGATGAAGAAGAAAGAAAGTTGACAGAAGCTCTGGTTGATAACAATTATCCAAACAAGCTCATCAGGAGATACAGAGTAGTCAGAACACCAAGACCCACTCTCTCCAACTCGCCCCTAAGAAAGACGAGTACATCAAGCTACCCTATATGGGGCATCAGAGCAGCTTGATGACTAGACAAAGACTGAATGCTGCTGTCAGAAAGACTTTTCATGCAGCTAATATCATGATAATTGAGAATGTGAAGCCAATATATCTATCTAAGCCCTTCGAACATGCGAAAAATGACGTAACATCCCACTGTATTTACCAATCTGAATGTACGTGTGGACACACATACATAGGGAGGACTCATCGATCTCTGCATATAAGGGCTTCAAAGCATATTCCTAAATGGCTCCAGAAACAAATGGAATTTTCAGAACCCATTAATAGTGAGAACAGGAGACCTAGCTCCTCTATTGCGAAACATATTATAGAGACAGGACATATAATTGACGTTAACAGATCTTTTAAACCTATCTATCCATAAAACGTGTTTGAGGCGTATCCTAAAGTTTGTGGAAGCCCTAGTTAGCAATTAAGAAGTTTAAACCACCTTTATGTGGTCAAAGCAACAATTCGTCATCACATTAAACCTACCTTCCTTGGTAAACTTTGTTTTGTTTCGATACCATAGCAGATGTACTATTACCTCTGTTATTTGGTTTAGTGATCTTCATTGTTATTTTGACCTTCAATATGTCCTTTGAACTTGACCGAAGTAGTTTATTTCAAACATATTCCTATGACATTGTTCGAAATGTGTTGCGCAAATGCCACATTACACTATTCAGACAAATTACGTCTTCTTATTGCTTTATCTAAATTCATATTCTCTTCTTGTTTCTTTTTTCGCGTGCTACTGCTATTTTTTTTGTTGTGCTAGTCAACGCATTAGGTTTTTTTGTAGTGCTCACAGTCTACTTACTAGGTCATATTTATCGGTCATACGATTTCCATATTACAGCCAATAATTTATCTAGAAACTGTTGTCTACCTCTTTTTTTTTAGAAAGAATCCAGTAACATTCAGATCAGTGCTGATTTACACTCTCCTACAAATGGTCCTTCAGTCTATGTTCATGTGCTTCATACATTTATTCCCCGTTAATGAATTTGAATAGAGCAAGAATAACAGTTTGGTTTGTGCAGAATAATATGGTACCATCATCTATTTTGTAGGCTTCTCATCCGTTGCGTGCCTACAGCCTAAATCAATTATTGTTGTTAAGTTCTTGTACAGAAACAGTTTTGACATACTTGCAAATGTTACATGATGTCAGTTGACAGGAGGTTCTGGACTTAGTGAACAGTGACCTGGAACATTACGCTTACATAGTTCCTACACAGGGAGTTCAAGTTTAAACAAAGTAAATGTCTGCATACAATGGTAGAGGAGTTAAGCAATAAAGACGAGAGATGCGTAAGATGATTAGTAACTAGTAAATTATGTAGCCATGTGCTGAGTTCAACTGAAATCATAGAAACAAGAGACAAGCAAAATTACACTACATCAAAGGGGGGGATGAGGTTAATGCCAAAGTTTTCGTAATCGAATGAGACGAATAGTTCACCTGTTGTCGTGGTGGCGGGTAGAGTGATCATTCGACGCGTATCCTGTCCAGAAGGATTCTAGAACACTATCCCGTATGCCTGCAAAAAGCTAGTAGTGGCTCTATAAGGAGCGCGATCACCGAACACCTTGTCAACACTAACCATTCCATCTCAGCAAACGCCTTCTCCTTCAAAGTAATCTACAAAGTGAAGAATAACCTACGAAAGGCAATATGCTTTCATCTCCTGGCTGCATTGCTGAAGCTTTGGACATTCATTTGGTGGAAACCAGAGTTATGTATACAAAAGAAAATAATTCAAGCACTTCCACTATAATGGCAATAGCCGTGTTGATTCCCACTGACTTGATGCTTGTTTGCCTGCTTTTCCAACTCCTTATAACTGTTATATTTCTTCTTTACAGCTCTTACATAATTCCATATTTTCCTTGAAATATTTTGATGACGTAAACAACAACTCTAACTAGTTTTTATTCTTGCCTGACAAACCTAATGTAAACACACATACACAGAAATAATTATATATAATTGCGACTGTACAGCTAAGTGAATGAATTCGTCGAGAAGAGACTCTTCGCTGAACTAAGTGTTTTATTTTTCATTGATATCAGGATGCGGATTATTCATGATAGACAGAGAGAGAGAGAGACAGTAAAGAGATCCACTTACCCGGGTAAGGAAAGACTAATAACTCCTTACTCCTGAACACATAAATCGGGTATCAGGCGTTTGATAGAGACTGCTTCGGCAAACTTAAGGAGAACTGAGCTGTTTTGTCTATTTTAAGGAACTTTTGCGATTTCCACCTCATGACCCATATGAAGGAGATGTCTGGTAGTGGCACTATTGGAAGCACTTGTTCCCTTGAGAAGTAAGCTTTTCAGTACATGTTCAGAAAATCGGAGATGTGCCCTTCTTTCTATTCTCCCAATATAACTGCTCTCTCAGAGACATGTAAATTTGTATACACAGTTAGAGTTAACATGAGAAGGGTATCTGTCGACATTTGATCTCACTAATGAACATGTTGTCCGATAGACGGGAACGAGCTTACCTGCTGTAATATTGCTGCAATATTTTCACCTTTAAAATCAAGTTGAATGAAGACAGACTTTTTCCCCACAGTGATTTGTTTGACATTTGAGCCTTTACATCTATCTCGCTTACTTGTTAATGAATCTCTGAGGGTGACCATTGTTTTTCAACATCTTTTCGAGAATCACAAATTCTTCATTTAATTTTTCCGCAGAGTATATTCTCCTAGCTCTATAGTACAGAGTCTTGACTAGTGCTCGTTTATAGCTAGCTATTTGGACAAAAACTATTAAAATGTAGGTATTGTCCATTCCATGTAGGCTTTCGGTAAATTGACCTCTGGTGACTATGGTAACTAACTCCGTTACATTTTGTCGATCATTTAATATATGTCAAGCCTAAATTGGATGAGGTTAGACTTAGATAGTTTGTATTGTACAGCTAATTGGTTAAAATGCAACGCATAGCTATTGTGACCGAAAAACACACCTCACAGTGAACAATGTTATTAATATACTTTTAGTTGTGAATCGTACGATTAGCCTGATTCGTAGGCTTCATTTAGAGTAAAATTAGGACATGTGCTTGTTAGTGTGAACTAAACTAACTGTGTATGAATTCATGATTTCTCTAAAGTTGTTATTCATATTTTGCTTGGCAAAATATACTCCTGTGACGCAGAAATGGTGTCTGTTACTTGAGAAGGGATATTTGAATTTGAATTCAGTTTGGTAGACAACATGATATATGTCTGATTTCCCACAAATTGGAAGATATGCAAGCGAAAAGCAACAAGCTGGCAGAGGAAGCATCCAGAGAAGATAGGACTCCCGTCAGGTGAACACAGATAAAACAGAGGTGATGAAGATTCCTGGACAACACCACCAACAGCAACAACAACAACAGACAACAATCAGCATAAATGGAAGGAACCTGAAAGAAACAACCTCCTTTACTTACCCGGAAAGCATCGTTTCAACTACAGGCAGACGGAACTGACGAGGATATCAAAGCAAGGATCGGGAAAGCAAGACAAGCTTTCACTACTCTCAAGTCTGTGTGGAGATAAATCGACAGCACTGCTCAGTATGAAAAATAATATCCAGATTTTCAACTCCAATGCGAAGTTAGTGCTACTTAACAAACGGATCACAGACTTGCACTGCGCGTCGTGAAGAGCATCTCAACAAACTACAGACCTTCATTAACAGTTATCTTCGCTCAATACTGATCAAGATGAGATGGCCGGCCAGAGAAGATCAGCAACAGAGATCTCTAGGAGCGAACCAACTCAGCAGGAACCGATTGTGAAACAAATAAGAAGGAAGAAATGGAGATGGATTGGCTGGCCATACTCTGAGGAAACAATCCATCAAGTGACATCACTAGACAAGCCATTACTCGAGTGGAACCCGAAAGGGAAGCGGCGAGTTGGTCGTCAGTGCAAGGGTGGGGTGACTTGGAGGAGGTGATGTGAAGAGGAGATGAAAACGTGTGTGCAGACTTGGAGCCAGGTGAAGACTCTAGCAGAGAACCCAAGGCAATGGACACACACGGCTGAAGCCCTATTTTCCTCTAGGAATTAAAGGAAATAGTAATAAAATAATAAATTGGTAGACAATAAACTCAAAATTAAGGTCTTTTTTGTTGTTAATGAATTTTATTAAGTGGTAGATAAATGGTCTTTGCTTAGACACTGGTTAGTAATCCGTAATAATATGCCGAGTCCTTGTTTATTTGATACTGACTGCTTCTAACTATCTAATATCAACCATTGAAAGTGCACCATGATGGTGAGCCATCTAGTGGCATGGTGGCCACTGGTCACAAACTTGACTGACTGATAGAATTCAGTGTGAAAACGAAACACGTAGATCATCGAAGAGTCTCTTTTTGGCGAATTCATTTTCTTAGCTGTACAATCGCAAATATATGTATGTGTTATTTTGTACGTATGTGTACATTAAGTTTGTCAAAGAAAAATACAATTAGTTATAGTTATTTTAACTAAACAGGTGAAGGTTGGTAATTGGAGTTACGTAATACAAAATCAGTCAAGAAAATTAGGTGTTAGTGAAATTAGGGTAGTAACAAAGGTGATGAGTTGTCACAATCAGTTGTTAAAAGAAGTTATGTAATAATATGAATAGTTTGATGAGTGAGTTTTACTCAGGATGCACATAGGAACAAAGTAGATAATACGAAATTACGTAAGAGTTCTAAATGAATACAAGAATTATAAGCAATTAAAGACCAGGCGAAGAAACAAAATTAAGTCATCAAAAAATCAAATCAAAAAAGTTGTTACCAAGACAGTAGAAGTGGTTGAGTAATCCTCTTTTGTATGCACAGCTCCGATTTTTCTATATGAATAGCCAGAGCTTCAGCGATACAAAGAAGACGAAACCGTATTGCCTTTGATAGTTTTTTTCTTGACTCTGTAGATTACTTTGAAGGAGGCGTTTCTTGAAATGGAATGACCAGTGTTAACCAGGTGTTCAATTATCTCACTCCTTATTGCACCACTATTGACTTTTCGCAACCATGCTGGATAGTGTTCTTGAGTCCTCTTGGACGGGGTGCGCGTCGAACGACCGATGTGCCTGGCTCCACAGCAGCAGGTGAACTGATATATGCACATAGAAGTGGTCAGATGCGGGATCTTGTCCTTGAGGCTTCTGCAGATCAGTGGGCGCCTGGAGAACACTACTCTTAGCTTTGCTGCAAAGAATGGTCTTCTCAGAGATGATGTGATCCTTCTCTTGAGAACATCGCCTGCTAAATCTCCCTTGAAATCCAGGTTCATGTAGAATTTCTTTTTTGGCGCAATTAAAGTTTCGTTCCTCCAAATTCTTGGTTTGATATTTTTGTCGTTGAATCTTATTCGGTATCCATTTCGGATGAAAATTTCTCTTAGAATATCTAATTCTGTTTCCAGAACGTCGGGACTGCAGATGCGTCGGATGCGGATGGCAAGTGATTTAACTAAATTTCGCTTCTGTTGAATGGGTACCCAGCTATAGAAGCTTGTTAATTGACCATTCCAATTAGGATTTCTACGGATCGATCTTCTTAGGCTCCCATCAGTTCTTCTTGTTAGTTCCACATCAAGAGACGGAATTTTTGACTCGTTTTCCATTTCAAGAGTGAAATTTATTGCTGGATGGCAACAGTTAAATGTCTTCAGCAGTAGTGCAGTAAACAAAGGACTAGACGCATTACACTAGTTAATAACTAGTGTCCAATAAAAAAATATCCAGTGCAGTACTACAAGAAGTCAATCGCTAACTTGAATAGCTCTCTCTGACTGCATGTGACACTGGGTGATGCGGATTCGAATCTCCTGAGAGGAGATGAGTTCCTTCAAGGTGATTTCAAATGCACCTTTCTGATTGGTGGAGTGCTGAAAGTCATGAAACCTAGGTTCATCCAAGACTTCCTGTTGCCGATTATCTCCAATCATCTAAGATAACTGTCTATTTTTTTTAAAAATCTGATTTCTCAATAACTGACCAGTATTTACGAGTTGATCACGGATTGATATCAGTGAGAGAACCATTAAAAACCAGGTAGTACTAGATAGCTGTTTCATCCTAGTTTGGGAATCATCAATCCGTGATCAACTCGTAAAAACAAAACTAACCCTTATAAACAGAAACCATAGAAAATTAATCTGATGCTCGCTAGTGAGTGACTTGCTACATGGTGGAGTTTCCTGGAGTTCTAGTGAGAAGTCGTGACCAATAATCAAGATAGATAATCAAACAGTTACACGGTAGAAATAATTGCAACAAGTGGATTGCATAATACATAATTTTTCAAGAATGAAGAGTACTTGAGGAATAAGCGAGTGCTCAAGTTGATTGCTCATGGTGAAGTTTCTGTAGCAGGTTTGTTTACAGGGTGGGGTTGCTGGCCTCACGCCTGAGTTTCGTCTTCGGGTACCTGAAATGGAAGAAAGGTTAGTGTTGCGTGACCGCAGAGCCCAGGGGACATCTGCTTGAGGCCGGTCACACGCGGCCTGGTGTGTCTCAGTAGTGTACTTATCACTTCTGCCCTGTGACACGGCAGCAGAAAGCGCGGTCGTTGTTAATCCGGGCCACGGCCGATCCGGCATGATATTTCTTGGATTTGTTGGGTTCATGGGTTTGGATTGATGAATGATGGCGACTAAGTCCAGCCCCCACTGATACCGTCGCCAATGTATCAGTAGGTTGTGAGGTTTGAAAAATTTCGTTGGCGTCCGCTGCTACTGTCAACGGAGCTACTCAAGGAGCGGTGTGACGACCCAAGTTATCTTCTACTGATACCGTCGCCACAGTCATACCAGTAGAAGTCCGGTTAAGCTGCCGGTCAGCCTCGGGATCAAGCAAAAATAAATGGAGAAAACCAGCAGAACATCAAAAATTCCATAATTTCGCAACAGTAAAGCCTACAGGGACGAAACAGGTACCAATCGATTTGTCTTGTTGAGAGGAATCCAATGGTATATAAATCAGAGGGTAAAAGCTATTCCTAAGAAAAATAATCGAATTTTCCTTCCTAGCAGTCTCTGCCCCCCTACTGCCCTATGGTTGGTAATGCCCCCTAGCTACATACACAACGGCAAACAACCTGAGGTCACGGAGCTAGAAGTGTCAAGAGAACAGCCAGCGGCATGAACTCTGAGCCTAGAAACAGGTTTCCCCTATAGCCCTTGAAAAAATTCCCTATTCGGCTGAAGAGAAGCTATAAGGTGCGAAACCGGTACCAATAGGTAGATCTTGTCGAGAGCTATCCATTGGTATATAGCTTCCCTAGGTTCTAGCCTCCCTAATAAAATTTCGGCAGCATGTCCCCTAAGGGCACTAGCCCAGACAAGACAAGACAAGTCCCTATTCGGCTGAGGAGAAGTTACAAAGTTCGAAACCAATGTCAAAAGATAGGTCGCTATGAGAGCTATCCATTGATATATAACTTCACCTAGGTCCTAGCCTCCCTAGAAAAAAAAAGTTGATTGCGCAACAGGTTGTTAAAAGAAGATCAATCGATCAATCTGGACAATGATAACTTGTAATTAAAGATGAAATAATCATAAGAATGAAATAAACTGGAGAATTATATTCTCTAACAATGACCAAGGTGAGGAAAGTGGCTGTACAAATTTCTTTTGATCACACAGATTTGGCTTCTTCAGGTGGATTCCTACGACTTTGGCTGTTGCATGTAGAAGACGAACAGGTAAAGGAAACTTAAGATTAGTAGGAATGCGATAAATTATTTTAAATGCTGTATTAACACCAACTTTATGCTCACTATCTACTAAGTGTACTAAAACAGAGTTACGAATAGATCTTGTTTGTCTTTTGCCTAATCATGGAAGTATGATAATGAACTTGTCTAATTGTATGCCCAATGTAGCTGGCTCCACAGCTGCAGTCAAACTGGCAGACACATGTAGGGGAGGCAAAATTGGGTAGTTTGTCCTTATTTCTCAAACGTTCCAGTGAGAAGTAGTGACCAGTGAGGTCCATCCAGATGTCAAATGTAAGGATGGATATCCCACCGACGACATTGGTTGGTGTCAGTCGCGCTAAATCACGAATTGGTAAAAGTTAGAATTGATGAGGTGGCCATTTCAGAGTCAGGTCCCAGTGGCTGAATGGTATACGAGCTTGCTTGCTTGTAACCGGAAGGTCCTGGGCTCGAACCCCCTGTGGTGGGTGCGTACTGACGATGATTCCCAAACTAGGCTGACGGGACAGCTGTCCAGTACTCCCCGTGGTTGGTTTTCAATGGTTCTCTAACTGTGATATCAATCCGTGATCAACTCGTAAAACACAAAACTAACCCTTGCAAACCAACAATAGAAAGCTGACCAGTATTTTGACTACCGTTGCAATGTGGATTTTGCCTTAGTATTGTGGTCTTTTTACTGATTTATGATAGTATACTTTCTATGTACAAAAAATCTAGCCAAATTTAAAGGGTGGAAGTGTTCAGTAAAATAGTGAATTCCTTTCTAATGACACTTTTATGATAATCCTTGTCTAATAAAAGAGGATTCTTATCTCATCATGAATTAATTTCTCTTAACACACACAACTGTGACTTCAAGTGTACCAGCATTAAAACAATAAGTAGTGAGTGATTCATAACTTGAGAAGTGGTTTAAGAGGAGATGAGAGAACAGTGAGATAATAGTTGTAATCCCCATATATATTTATATGCTAAACTGACATCAGTGAAAGCGATCTGTCGATGGTATATGTTTGAAGAAAAAAAATCAAAATCAGATTAAACACTTAGTCATTTGATTAGTTACAAGAAAAGTTCCAGAGTATTGTTGAAATTGGTTTCCATGTGTGTGGAAATAATCAAAAAAAAAAAAACAACAAACAAATTTAACAGTTTGTTTCAGTAATGTGAACACTCATTTGTCGGTGCACAGCTTTAAAACGACAATTTTTCTCAAGTATTGGTTTGTAGGGATTTGATTGATTTGTTGGAGGATTTAATCATGAGCTAACATCAGTTAGAGAACCATTAGGAAACCTGGAAGTGCTGGGAAGCTGTTTCGTCCTAGTTTGGGACTCTTCATAGTACCCATCCACCACAGGTGGTTGGAACCCAGGACCTTCCGGTTACAAGGCAAGCTTGTAGACCCAATCCAATGACCAGCACATGAATTCCAACTTCTGCCAATAATTTACGACATAGAGCAACCACTAGCCAATGTCTTCGGTGAGTATTTGTCCCCACACACGACCTGCTGCACCCTATTGGTCACGACGTCCCACTAGAATCTCAGGTAACTACCTACCTGAATAGGGCCAGTCGCTAGTGAACACCCCATTGATTTCAAAGTATTGGTTTGTAGGGGTTCGATTGACATCATGAGCTAACATCGGTTAGAGAGAGATATTGGCTAGCGGTTGCGCTATGTCGTGATTTGCAGAAGTTGGAATTCATGCTCTGGTCATTGATCCGGGTCTTAATGCCTTAATGGTCTGCAAGCTCGCCTTGTAATCAGAAGGTCCTGGGTTGAAACCTTGTGTGGTGGGTGCGTACTGCCAAAGAGCCCCAAACTAGGCTGACGAAAAGACAGTCCATTACTCTCAGTTGGTTTACCAATGGTTGGTTCTCTAACCGATGTCAGCTCATGATGAAATCCTGTAACCAGACAATTTTTCTGTTCAAGTGTTACGTCTGTAGGGATTAGTGTATCTTCAGAGTGAACTTCTAATGAAAACAGATACAGTTAATGAAATACTGAAAATCAGATAACATTGAACAAACTTCCATTTTCCTGAATATTCAGTACAGTGCGCTTGCATGCAAAGCCTTAGATGATAAATTCAGGGCCCAGAAATTGCTCAATATCTTTGTTTTTGACAAAAGAGTAGAAATTACCGATTTTTTATAGAGTTTAACACAGTGAGTGAATGTTAATGTTCTCACCATGATAGGTAGCATTCCTGTTTTTTGATGTCAGATGAGGTTGTGAATATGTACCGCTTCAGTTCTCCACTGATCATCAAATACGCATACTACCGACGATTCGCAAAACAGGATAAATCCATTTATCCCCTGCACTTCAGGTTAACAGTAATAATAATAATTTGCTTTATTCTAAAACAGTACTTATGACACATTATGAAACTTTACGCATTTTGTACAATTATTATGATTATTATTATTTTTCCTTTAATTCCTAGAGGAACATAGGGCTTCAGCCACGCGTCTCCATTGCGTTCGGTTCTCTGCTAGAGTCTTCACCTGGCTCCAAGTCTGCCCACACGTTTTCATCTCCTCTTCACATCACCTCCTCCAAGTCACCCCACCTTCGCACTGATTACCAACTCGCGGCTTCCCATTCGGGTTCCACTCGAGTGATGGCTTGTCTAGTGATGTCACTTGATGCTTTCCTCAGAGTATGGCCAGCCAATCCACTGCCATTTCTTCCTGCCTATTTGTTTCACAATCGGTTCCTGCTCGGTTGGTTCGCTCATTGCCAGAGATCTCTGTTGCTGATCTTTTCTGGCCATCTGATCTTGAGTATTGAGCAAAGACAACTGTTGATGAAGGTCTGTATTTGTTTGATGTGCTCTTTATGACGCGCTGGCCAAGTCTCTGATCCGTATAGTGAGTAGCACTGACTTCAAATTGGAGTTGAAATTCCAGATCTTATTTTTGATGCTGAGTGCTGTTGACCTCCACACAGACTTGAGAGTAATGAGAGCTTGCCTTGCTTTCCCAATGATCCTCGCTTTGATATCCTCGCCAGTTCCGTCTGGCTGTAGTTGAAACGAGGCTTCCCGGGTAAGTAAAGGAGATTGTTTCTTTCAGGTTCCTTCCGTTTATGCTGATTGTTGTCTGTTGTTGTTGTTGTTGTCGCTGTTGGTGGTGTTGCCCAGGAATCTTCATTACCTCTGTTTTCTCTATGTTCACCTGAAGGAAGTCCTATCTTTGAAGCTTCTTCTGCCAATTTAGTGCTTTTTACTTGCATGTCTTCCAGTTTGTGGGAAATCAGACATATATCATCGACGAAGTCCAGATCCTCCAGGTTAGTTTTTTGTTTGGGTCCATTTTATGCCTGTTTCCTCATCGCATTATATTTAGTTATAGGTATTATCCAGCAACAAAGTTTATATCCAAAGATTCACTGTTTCAAAGGCAAATAATTGCAATAGTGTTTTGCAACTTTTTGGCAAGATATTTCACAGAAATAAGAGTTTTAGGTAACTATGTATATGTAACGTAGTAATCGAAAAGCGCGTCAAGGTCAACCTCTGTGCTTTGGTTATATGAGCATATAATCTTGTAATTATGACTTCTTGTCCTACTTGATGTGATGCAGGAGGGGGACAGTTGAGAATAGAAGGCGTGTTGAGGGTCAGACAATGCAGATTTGCACCATTTCTCACACGAGTTCAGGTGTCTATCAACTACAGTAGTAACGAGCAGGCTGACTTAGTCATGGTACACCATTTTCCCTACTGACAACCTTTAAAACCCTTCGCAATATGACATAGTTCAGGAAAGACTAAGAGAGGGGGCAATAAAGTATAGTAGGTAAGACGTAAGAGTTAACAAGCTGTAAATGTGGAGGTTGAGTAATTTCATATTTGATATTCTATTAGCTGTATTATTATTATTATTTAAGCTTCTTTAATGAAATGTAATTCCACTGCGATCTTACTTTACAAATCGATATTATTTAAAAAACACTAATATTGTTATTGACTACTATTCTAGAATATTCTCTGTATATAAACATAAGTGTAATTGTAGAGCCAGAAGAGGAAATTATCCGTAAAGGATATTCTTTGCTCAATTATTTGTTTTTTCTCGATATAGATTTGTTATGAAGTTTATTATGAAATTAGTTTACAAGTCAACAAATATCACCTGTTCAAAGCTTTGGTGTAATGGTTACCTGAATGAGTGCATACCGCTGAAGAATCGTAAACCAGGATGAAACGAATATTCGGTACTCACTGGTTCGCAGTGGTTCTCTAACTGACATCAATCCGTTATAATAAATTAAAGAAAATTGGACATTTACCCTCCTTTTTTCTAATACCTCTTCTTTTTGTAATATCCCAACTAAAATCTAAGATCTGATATAAATATCCTGAGTTATATTCACTCAGAACATTAGTAGGCAGTAGATCTTAAAACTCTTCTACCTTCAGCATTCACGATTTCTAGTGAACAGTAATACAGTGCTAAGACACTTTGATGTCTGTTGAAGAACCATTGCAAGAACTAAGAGTAGTGGACAGCTGTTTCGTCCCGGTATAAGAATCTTCACCGGTACTCACCCACTGGAGTTTTAATCCAGTGACCTTAGGGTTATGAGGCGAGCCCGTGGACCACTAAGCCACTGGGACTCAATGCAATGGTCCATAAATTCTGAATTCTGCCAATTCATGATGTAGCATAACCACCGGTGGGTGCACATTGTTAAATAGTCTCAAACTAGCAAGAAACAGCTGTCTACTAGTCTCAAGTTTTCCAATGGTTCTCTGACCTATATCAGCTCCTGATGAAATCCTCCTATAACCGATCAATTCCCTGCAAATCGACACCTGAATAACAACCTAATGTGACTAGTGTTCATGTGAACTTATAAGTTGTGAAGTCTATTTGCGATGTTATAAAATTCATTGTAAATCAGTCAGCGATTTATAGTGTATTCCGATTCAACTGATTAGTTATTGATTTTGAATGAGAGACTACGAACATTAAATGGAAATGAAAGTTTACGATGCAGATTCAGTCTACTAATAAGTAGTAAAAGTAGTTAAACGAAATAAATACAATTTTGTTTACAGGATTTCATCAGAACTAATGGAATACCACCATGGAGAAGTGCACAGCTGTTTCGTCATCCTAGTTTGGGACACTTCATCAGTACCCACCCACCAGTGGCGTCGAAACCCAGGACCTTCCGGTTGCAAAGCGGCGAGCTCGTAGACCATTCTCAGCTGCCGTGACCCGATCCAATGACAAGCCCATGACTTCCAACTTCTGCCAAGAATTCACGATACAGCTCTACTGGCGCTAGCCATTGTCATCGCTGGCGAGTATTTGTCCTCACACCCAACCAACCTGAATAGTCCCAGTCGCTAGTGAGCATCTCATTGATATTGAAATGTTGGTTGGCAGAGATTTGATTGATTACGAGATTATATCATGAGCTGAAATCGGTAAGTGAACCATTTAGAACCATTAGAGAATTGCTGAAGAGTCCCAAAATAGTACATTAGAAACTGCTTTCCAGTACTCCCTGGTGGTTTTTCACTGGTTCTCTACACGATATCAGCTCATGATGAAATCCTAAAACTAATCAAGTCCCTGCAGGCCATTACTTAATTTTTAAAGTTATACACTTTCTACCACTCATCCTTTGAAATAAACAAAAAAAGACCAGTGAGATTAGTTTTCTTCCACACTCAAATAAATTTCATTGTTATTTTCTAATGGCATCATATATTCGTATTTGAACGTCTGAGACCAACAGGATCAATTATCCCTCGACTATACGGTCCACCAAAGGTGCACAGAGCAGGTCTGCCACTTCGACGAATTTTAGACATTGGGGGATCACCGTACCATCCGATCGCCGAATGGTTGTCCAAAATGCTACAGCCTGTGAGACGAAAACTCTGTAAGTACTCTCTCCGAGATACTTTTGAATTCATTGAGTGCATAAAAGACTTGAATGCAAATGGCAAACGAATGTTATCACTGAACGTAGAATCTCTATTTTCGAATGTGCCGCTCACAGACACAATTTGTTTCTTTTTCAAATATGTGGATGACAAAAATCTGAGTATCAGAATACCAACCTCATATCTGAAAGAGTTGTTATTAAGGTGCACACTCAACGTACAATTTGCACTCAATGACGTCATCTATAGACAGAAAGACGGGATTGCTATGGGCTCTCCCCTTGGCCCATTTTGGCAGACTGCTTCATGGCCAGCCTGGAAAACAGCATCTTAAAATCAACAATGGACAAATTTCTGCTGTACAAAAGATACGTCGATGACACTTTTATAGTTTGTCAGGATGATTCTGATTTAAATTGTATCTTACAGGAGTTTAATAACTTCCATCCTTCAATTAAATTCACAATGGAAGTTGAAAATGAATCAAAGATTCCATTTCTGGACGTCAAATTGACAAGAATAGATGACGGAACTCTGAAAAAGACCTATCCATAGAAAATCAACATGGAATGGCCAACTGACAAACTTCTACAGTTGGATACCTATCAGCCGTAAAAGAGCTCTCATCATCTCGCTAGCCCACCAGCATTTGTAGCGATGACTGTTTAGAAGAAGAGCTCCTATTTCTCAAAAGCATCCTGGTTCAAAATGTATACCCACCACGTTATTGGAGAAGAACATAAAAGCAAAGCCAAAAGGAGAAGAATACACTTCAGTGCCAAAGAAAACACTTTATTTGAATCTGGAATTCAGGGATATCTAGCAGCAGATATCCTTAAAAGGAGAATCTCCAGTTCCCTGAAGAAGACTTTTCCTGCAACAACTCTAAGAGTGATATCGTCTAGCCGTCCACTACTTCGGAGCAACGGGAAGGGGACATACTTCCACATATGACCACTACAATGTGCATATATCAGTTCACCTGCTCTTGTGGAGCTACGTACATAGGTTGTTCTATGCGGGTGTTATCAAAACGTGTTAGAGAACATCATCCAGCATGGATGCAAAGAGGAGGCACTGGTTCAATCAGGAGCGCCATAAGTGAACACCTCGTCAATCAATATCTGTCACAGCATCTCAACTGACTCATCATTCAGAGTAATTTACAAAGTAAACAAAAAAATCTACCAAAGACAGTGTGTTTTCGACTTCTTTGTACCGTGGAAGCTCTCGCCATATGCATCGAAAAGCCGGAGCTGTGTGTTCAAAAAAAAACTAGTCCAGCCTTTACAACTACCGTGGACCTAGTTCGGTATGTTCCCTTATCCTTCAGTTTTTTGTTTTGTTCTCTGTGTGTAATTTTCTCTCTTTGTCTTCACTAAATTCGTCCCATTTTTTCAGTTATAAAATCAGTTATCTTAAGTTTGTTCCCATGTGCCTCCTGATCACACTTGTAATCCGTTTAGAATAACCATTTTACAATTATATTCTAATCCTGTGTAATTTTTGTTTCTAAGCCTCTTGTTATTCATATCAAGTTGAAAATAATTATCACCTTCGTTACTGTGTGACATCCATGTAAACTAATGTATATAAATGCGATTGTACAGCTTTTGAGAATGAAATCGCTGAAAAGGTCGATATCTTTGCTGAACTTCTTGTTCTTTCCCCTCGTATATTCGTAACCAATTTCTTGTCATATAATTACTTGTTCCTTTCTAAAATCCTTGCATGATATTCTCATAGCAATAGGTTTACACTTTAAAGCTTAACTAATTCTTGCTAAATCGTATAGCCTATGCTCACCTAATTACTCTCAAGAAATCAAGCTGACAACCATCAGTTTTTGAGTAGGCGACCATCCTGTCACTCCTAGATGAGTAAATTCCAACTTAGAAAGCAAAAAGATTGAGTGAAGAAATATTTACTTTTCAATTATATCCGCATCTCTGGCGCTACTCTAGTATACACGTATAGCATTTTCCAATACAATACACAACAACTTACCAATCAGGTAGCGGAATGTTTGTTCAGAATATGTGTAATGAGATTACTATGCGAAACATAGACATCGGCATTTCTGTATCTTTCATGAAGGAACTTGAATTCAAGATGTACAGTGAATTTTTTTGATTATAGCTTGATTCCACACCGTATTTTCAGTACAAGTATGGCATTTTCAGCATGGATATCGGTAGCCAAAATTTTGCAGGCCGACCATAGATATCGGGTGTGCATCGGTAGGGGATCGAACCCCGGACCATGTGTATGGTCGGCGAGAGTCCTAACCACTGTGCCACCGACGCACAACAACAACTACTACTACAACTATGGAATTTTCGGCATGTGATATTATTATATTATTATTGTTCCCTCGGGTTCCTAGTGGAACATAGGGCTTCAACTACTCGTCTCCACTTGCTTCTGTCTTCTGCTGTACTTTTCACCTGCGTCCATGTTAGTCCATACTGTTTCAACTCCTCTTCACACGATCTCCTCCATGTCACGCTTGGACAACCCACTCGCCCCTTCCCTTTCGGGTTCCAATCGAGCTATGGCCTGACGCACGATGTCACCCCGCAATGGCTTCCTCGGAGAGTGCCCAATCCATCTGCACTTTCTCCTGCATATTTGTTGGGTGATTGGTTCTTGTTTTGTTTGTTTGTTCCCATAGTTTCTTGTTGGTAATTCTTTCCGGCCATCTGATGATCTTCAGTACAGAGTGAAGACAGCTGTTTTTGGTAAAGGTCTTTGTGACCCGCCGCCAAGTTTCTGATCCGTATAGAAGAACTGACTGACTTGACGTTTGTATTGAAAATCCGAATCACTTTGTTGTTGATGCAGGCTAAGTGAGTGATGAAGATTTCCAGATTGGTTTCAGGTTGATGAATGTGTTTCTCGCCTTCCCGATTCTCGCTCGATTTGACATCCTCGTCCATAGTCCGTTGTCTCCTGTAGTTGGGACAATGCTTCCTAGATAGGTAAAGTGAATGAAGTAACCTCTTTCAAATCCCTCCCGTTGATGATGATTGGTGCTGGATGTTGTTGCTGTTGTTGTTGTTGGTTGGTTATTTTCATAACCTCCGTCTTGTCTATGTCCACCTGGAGTCCTGTCTTTGCTGCCAGCCTCTTCGGTTTTCGCTTGTAAGTCTTCGATTTTGTGTGACATCAAACATAAATCATCCACGCGCGAAATCCAGGTCTTCTAGGTTCTTCACGTCGATCCAGGATATCCCTGTCTTCTCATTTCCCACTGTCTCACGCATAATCCAGTCCACCACAATTAGGAATATCATTGGTGATAATAATCACCCTTGTCTGACTCCTGTGTTTACTCCAAACGCTTCGCTGAGTATTCCGTTGTGGATGAATCACTTGACATGTGCCGCTGTCGTACAGCTGTTGAATAAGGTTGATGAATATTTGGGGTACGCCGTAGTACTCGAGTAGTTTCCAAATTACTTCGCGGTCAACGCTGTCGAAGGCCTTCTCAAAGTCTATAAAGTTGAGGTAGAGGTTTGATTGCCATTCCATGCTTTGTTCTGTGATGATGATGTATAGAGTTGCAATTTGGTCAGAACATGATTTGCCTTTCCTGAATCCAGGTTGTTATGGTCGGAGTTCTGCATATGATACCGGTAGTCCAAATTCTGCAGGACCATTGATATCAGGTGTGAGTCGACAGGGGATCGAGCCATGTGCATGGTCGGTGAGTGTCCTAACCGCTGTGCCACTGACGCACATTTCTTATTCAATAAGGAGTACTATAAAAAAAACTGATGTTGTGGTTATGGGTTCCAATCCTAGCTGATTTTTTCTTCAATATGTCAGAGAGTAATTAAGGAGTTGGATTTCTACCGCCAATATATGGATGATGCATTTCTGGTTATTGAAAAACGATGATGGAGCAATGAACATCCCCGACAAGTTCAATGATACGCAGTCAGTAATAAAATTCCCCATAGAGGAAGAAAGTAATGTTAATATCTCATTCCTAGATGTCTTCCAGACCATTAAAGAAGATGGCACACTAAGAAGGAGTGTGTATAGGAAACCTACAACAACAGGTCAGTACACTCATTTTTTTGAGATTTTCACCTCTGAAATATAAACGTAACGTGGTAAAGTGTCTGATTCATACAGCTAGGCTAAACTGTTCAGACGACTTAAAATTATTTGAGAATTGCTTAGGAAAAGTGGTTATCCGGATAAGTTTATTGAAAAAATATGAATTTAACACTACGGAGAGTCAGTATGGCAATAGCTCCAAAACACCATTGTTCATGAAGTTGCAGCTCCTCGGTGACAACATCAGCGGAATAGTAACACAACTCCTGAACAATGCACTTAAAAGAGCTTTCAGTGCAGCAGCGATACATTGTCTCTTCACTACCATCCCTATTTTACGTTTGAGAAATAAGGACAAACTACCCAATTTCGCCTCCCCTTAATGTGTCTACCAGTTTGACTGCGGCTGTGGAGCCAGATACATCGGGCATACAATTAGACAAGTCCATTATCGTACTTCCAAACATCACCCGGCATGATTAAGCAAAAGACAAACAAGATCTATTCGTAGCTCTGTTTTAGTACACTTAGTAGATAATGAGCATAAATTTGGTGTTAATACAGCATTTAAAATTATTTATCGCATTCCTACTAATCTTAATTTTAGCTTTACCTGTTCGTCTTCTACATGCAACAGCTGAAGCCGTAGGAGTCCACCTGAAGAAGCCAAATCTGTGTGATCAGAAGAAATTTGTACAGCCACTTTCCTTACCTTGATCATCGTTAAAGATTATAATTCTGCAATTTATTTCATTCTTATTATTACTTCATCTTTAATTACAAGTTATCACTGTCCAGATTGATCGATTGATCTTCTTTTAACAACCTGTTGCGCAATAAACTTGAGCACTCGCATATTCCTTAAGCACTCTTCATTCTTCCAAAATTATGCATCATACAATCCACCCGTTGTAATTATTTCTACCCTGTAATTCTTTGAATTATCTACCTTGATTATCGGTCACGAATTCTCACTAGAACTCCAGGAAACTCCATCCTGTAGCAAGTCAATAGCGAGCATCAGACTAATTTTCTATAGTTTCGGTTTGTAAGGGTTAGTTATGTTTTTACGAGTTGATCACGGATTGATGTCAGTTAGAGAACCATTGAAAACCAGCCACAGGGAATACTGGACAGCTGTTTCATCAGCCTAGTTTGGGAATCATCGGTAGTACGCACGCACCATAGGAGGTTCGAACCCAGGGCCTTCTGGTTACAAGTCAAGCTGGCTCGTATACCATTCAGCCACTGGGGCCCCGACTCCGAAATGGTCAGTCCATCAATTCTAACTCCTGGCACCAAACAATGTCGTCAGTGGGATATCCATCCTCACATTTGCCATCTGGATGGACCTCACCGGGCACGTTTTCTCACTAGAACTCCATCCTGTAGCAAGTCACTAGCGAGCATCAGATTTACTTTCTATAGTTTTGGTTTGTAAGGGTGGGTGCGTACTGCCGATGATTCCCAAATCAGGCTGACGAGACAGCTGTCCAGTACTTCAGGACTGGTTTTCATTGGTTCTCTAACTGATATCAATTCGTGATCAACTCGTAAAAACATAACTATCTTGATTATCATCAAGCCCCGTGACATGTTGATATTGATTAATTATTGTTAACAAACATATCACAGTGCCACTTTATGATTGGTAAATTGTTGCGTATTGTATTAAAAGTGCTATACATAATATATTAGAGTAGAGCCAGCATGAGATGAGGATCTAATTGAAAAGTAAATATTTCTTCGCTCAATCCTTTTGCTTTCTAAATAATAATTCAGGAAACAAACTCGTAGAATTATCATCGATTTTTTATTTTTGAATGTTCAGAAAATCGATAGGAGTCGTTTTCCCCTGCTGTTCATACTTTGGTGAATAAATATTTGACACATGAATTAATCAGTCTTCGCAGTTATGATTCTTTTTTTTAACATAACCATATTTCGTAGTGGGTTTCAGACACATTTGTCTTTGTCAGCACTGCCACTGACCGCTGGTGCGATACCGGATTGAATGTAATTGACAAAAATAACTCAGACACGTGGAAAACTCACATCAAAGCTTTGTAGTCAACTGATGGATCGGCTTTCAGAACACAGGTTTCAGACACATTTGTCCTTAAAGCATAAAATAATTGTGCAAAGAATATATTTTTCGATGATTTTCTCTTCTGGCTCTACAATTTTATATGTGTGGGTTTATATACACAGAATATTCTAGAATAGACCTTGTTCTTACAAATGCAGTTCCTTGGGGACGACATCAGCGAGATACTAACACAAAGCCTTAGGAGTGCGATAAAAGGAGCATTCCCTGCTGCTGAATTAATCTGTGTCTTCAAAATCACCCACCCCTATTTTGCGTCCGGGAATAAAAGAGAAACTGCCCGATTTCGCCTTTTCTCTATGTATCTACCAATTTAACGGCTCATGTGGAGCCAGTTAGTTGCGGAGGCCATACAAGTAGGCGTGTTTCTCGTCGGATTTCCGAAAATCATCCTGCACCAGTGGTTAAGTAAAGGACGAAAACAAAACCCATTAGTAGCGCCATTCCACCTCATCTTGTGGATACAGAACACAAGATTGATGTCAACGACGCGGCTTTCAAAGTCATTTACCGCATACCAACCAATCTTAACTTCGCCTTCAGAGTTCGTTTATTACGCATATTGCTGAGGAGGCTGTTGGGATTCACATTAAGAAGCCTAACTTATGTGTCCAAAAGAAGCTAGTTCAGACACTGCCCTTACCTTGGTCATCTGGGTTTGAATGATCCTCAAATAATTTTTGTAGAAATTTCCTTAATTTTAGTTGATATTTTATTTGCTATTAGATTTTTATACTTATTATAATTTATGCGTCTTTCGTGAACTGTAATTCCACTGATCTGAACAAATCGATGTTATTTAAAAACATTTATATTGTTATTGACTACTATTCTAGATTGTTCTATGCATATAAACACATATATATAATTGTAGAGCCAGAAGAAGAGGAAATTATCGAAAAGGATATTCTTTGCTCAGTTATTTTGTGTTTTATAGATGTCTGATTGAACATTTGTCTTTGTCAGCACTGCCACTGACCGCTGGTGCGATACCGGATTGAATGTAATTGACAAAAATAACTCAGATTTATCGTGGTGTATTTAAATAAAGACACGTGCAAAACCTACCTCAAACCTTTATAGTCAACAGATGAAGCAGCTTTCAGAAATCGATTACCGCCTATTCTGACCAGATAATCTTATCAGGTAATCGCTAAGAGTTTCAGTTTGTTTTCTGATATGATCCTGTTTCCTAGGTGAAGTTAACCTTTAAAGCACCAGTAGGTATCAACAGACAAATGACCTTGAACGTGTCAATCATACGATAAAGGGGATTTTTACATACAAAATAGCTATATTTTCATAAAAATAATGAATTAAAAGGCATAATACTGTTTGTTATACAGCGCACCTTTCTTTGACATGGGACAGAAGTACCTCTCAGTTTTGGATTGGAGTGTCAACAGGGTAATCTAACCTTAACAATAATCTTAATCTTTCCTTGACCTAACCCTAACTTGGAAATATGCTTAAATTGACCCTAATCTAACTCGAACCAAACCTACTGTCGCTCTTATCAGGTTAGCCTAACCCTAACCTGTCCTCAGGCCTGAACCTTAACTTAATCTTTCTCAGACATAACCTACGACTTACCAGATATCTCATTTATTGATGACATAACACTTCATTAAGCAAGAATCTGATTCCGCACCAGCTTTTTCAGAGGCTTAGGTCGGTCTTCTTTGGCAGCTTGACAAGGTAAACTTTCTTCAAATCAGCAGGTAGGTACCTTTCTGATAGGATCCCACACACTTTGTTATTGTTCAATTATCTTAACGACTGTTAATCTCGTATAAGTTGTATATCATCAATTCTCACACACTTTGTTATTGTTCAATTATCTTAATGACTGTTAATCTCGCATAAGTGGTATATCGTCATTCCCACGCATTTTGTTATTGACTATTACGACCAATTATTTCAAATACTGTTAGCTGTCTCTATTGGTTGTAAAATTGTATAAATACCATTTCCTAAGTAAGTTTATTTGTCGTCGTTGTTGTCGTCGTAGTCGTAGTTGTTGTACTACAATACACAGTCACAGACCAGACTTTGTCTTTTGATATTTGCGTGGTTCGCTGAATCGGAAGGTACCAGAAGCAGATAGGCGTATTAGTCAGGCGCAGACAGAACAAGGCAACAACGTTCCTTCATTTTAATTCCCCTACAGTTATAACACTTTCCCTCCTTACAAACGTTTTGCACTAGTGGCGTGAGCACATCTGTTGCGGCTTCTTCATCCACTTTCAGTGCTCCAGGAGGAAATCCGTTTGGTCCTGCTTGATTCTATTCAAGACTTCTGTTTTTGTTGGAGGATTGGTATCCACTAGCAGTTCTGTGCGTGCTGTTGGTGGTATTTCTGGTTCAGGAGTCATTTTAAATGATCATCCATTAGATATGATGGAGAAGATTTGTAGCTCAGGTGGATGATTTTGATGTAGTTGTGTTCCCTGAACTTTGATTGTCCCACCAGGCAACATCTTCAGCGCACACTTCAATCTGAAGTGAGCTAATAGATTTCTCCACGAGTTTATTAGTCACCTCTCCTAGTGGCTTTGAACGTCACTGGTGGTTTTTATGTGTTTTCACACCACCTAGGCTACTTGTATTGGTATTGGTACTGATTGTTCCCTTGATCTGAATTTTGACCCTCTGTGTGTGAGATTTCCTTCTTATCGATTGGTAAATTTTGTCCATGTCAGTGTGTCTATTGATTGACGATTCACCGGAATACCAGGCTGGCTTCTGAAAATTCTCTAGCATTCTTGGTGTTTCCTCTGTCTAATATTTGAACGTTGATTGTCTAAGTCGAATTGATGTCCGTTGTTGTCTGTATGCAGTGTGGTGATATGAGGGAGTGGATGTCATGTCTTTTGATGGGTAGTTTATGTTCATGAATAATTAGCATAATGTACAACTTACTAACAACTGTTACAGACTTCCTCATCTAACAGTGGTTGCATCTGAATGCATAACCATCATCATGAACAGCTCGGCAATACTTTTATATTTAGTAATTATGCCTCAACATATTCATGTTTTAGTCCACCCTATCGACCAACTCATTCTCCACACACATAGAAGTCAAAAATCAAATCTGGGTGAAACTCGCAGTGAAGATTATGTGACCAGCATCCATTTGTATTGCTCAGCAGCAATCTGATTGGTGGGTTTAGAGTCATTAGACTGTGGTGTCTGTTCTTTACTGTTGCTACTATTTTTTTTTTGGTAAATGAAGTGTTATTTATCTGGTTTCACTAACTCACTCAGCGAAGTTAAAGTATCACGTCCCACAGGTGCGAACGCCCCAGTTACCAACTAGTCGTTGGATAACGGGACCTATTACTATCATAGTGTAACGGCAGAAGGCAAGAGTCAGGCAACAGATCGTTTATTATGGAAATCAACACATATTTGTAGATTTTCGTGTACATTATTATAGATTATTGTTAGCAGACAAACACAGTCTTCCGATTGGTTGTTTCTCACTAAAAGTTAATCTTTTATGTCTTTGTGGCTGTCTCTTGAATGTCAGGTCATCTATCTGCTAATTGTATCCGCCTACGCACAATCTGCTATCAGTCTTTGTTCTCTCGTGGCCCAAGTGGTCTAGTGGATAACGCGCCTTGGCGTTTGAAACTAAGGGCAGTGGGTTCAAGCCTCGGTGGGAACATCACCACTCACTGAGAAATGCAGGGACATCCAGTGACGAGTCCCAAATAGGACGAAATGGGCATCCTGGATTCCACGGCTAGTCACCATCCACAAATTACCCAGACATCGTCGAAGCGCCTGCACAAGAAGTCGACATGTCAACCTGAGACCAAGCACTTCGGTCCAATCAATTGACGGGAAAATCTCAGATTCAATTAAAGTCTTTGTTCTTGTTTTCACATGACTAATATTTGGGACATAAACATTGACATAAAATACTGTCTACCAATCTGGCTAGCAGCCAGCTCTCACCACAATAGGACCAATGTGAACACCATTCACGAATTAAGGTGTAAATTTCACCAAGATCACGTTTTTAAATACTGTTTTGACAATGTATTAATAGCTCGTTAGGGTTATGTTAAGGCTATGGTTGCAGTTACGATTAGGGTTTCTTTTATTTATTTTAATTGGTTTTATCATTCACATTTTCCTAGTAAGTAGTCGTCGATCTTCTTACTAGAAACCAAAGTAATCCAATCGATGGCTTTTGGGGAAGACTGCAAAACACAATAAGAACGATAAACGACGGGTAAAAAATAGCTCATCTTCAGTCACCTCGGTGAATACGTGTACAGAAGCTGGTCTAATTAAAACCTGATATCCCTCACTATAATTGGGAGCTACTTTTAATAATAATAATAGTAATAATAATAATAATTTGCTTCATTCCAAAACAGTACTTGTGATACGGAATGGAATTCTCAGCACTTTTACTACAGTATTGCATCCAATTAGTACATTATCAATAAATAGAATTCTACATAGATTAAGGAAATCTCAGTTCATTATGACAACAACATATTGACATGTCGGTAGCAAAGCCAAAATTGAACAGTGTTTGAAGGTGTTAGAAAAGTAAGTGCTATCATATTTACTGGCGAAAGCGGAAGAAAGAAACAAAGCAGCACATAACGAAGAAAAAAGCGAAAAAGAGAGAGAGAAAAGGAAAAGAAAGAAAGAAAACGTTGTACCTATAAATTATATGACTTGGAAAGACGAGATCCAGTTGTTCTACTGACTTTTTAATAAGTTATAGGTATCACGCCTAATGCTTTCTTTATCGCACAGAACACGAGCTAAGTAGGGTATGGTTGAGTTTTTGTACTTCGTAGTGCGAGCATATAGTTTCCTACATAGGCTTGTGGTTTTGCCTGATGAGATGCAAGGGGAGAGTTGTGAGTGAAGAGGGTGATGTGAGTTAGATAAAATGGACTTGGCCCATTTCTCACATGAGTCCATGTGCCTGTCAACCAGAATATTAACAAGCTGGTTAAGTGGCACGTTGCTTACCCTACTGATAACCTTTAACATCCTGCGTAATAAGGTATAGTCAGAGAAGTCATATCAGAGAAGAACATCTTGTTCAATATGTTTTCATGCATTTTCTTGTAAATTAACACTTTTTGTGTGAAATCAATTCTTTTTATGATTGGGTCGGCCCAACGTCACTCGTGCGTTAACATCCCCTGGGACGTGATACTTTAACTTTGCCATTCACTCTCCTTGTCCGTACTAAGGTGATTGGTTCACTCATGGCTGTCAGGTGCCTAAAATTTAACTTCACTCCAGATTAAACTGTATTCTCTGGCTATCCAATTATTTATCTGTCAAATAAAAATGGCAGCCATAGTAACCATTCCAAGGATTACACCAGCAACCTTCCAAGATTAGGCATTCAGATCATGTGACTAGAAAATAAAATAACCTCGGTCATAATATAGACTGACACTAGATTGGTTATAGATTTAATGTGTGAGAATATTGACACTGTTTGGTATATTCATTTTGACAATAATATTAACTAGTACAGCTAGGGTAATTACGGTAACAGCGAATGTGAATGGTGAAGTTAAAAAACTGTAAGCATTACACAAAGTACGAAGGGAGTGTGACTGGATCAATGACCTTGCAATGTTCAATCAACAGGTTAGTGAATCTCATGACGTGTTGCTAGGTTATTCAAATACACGTGATATATGTATCCAAATCCTGGTACACTAACAATCCCATGTCTTTTTGAATAACTTGGCTATACGCCGTTTAAACTTAGA
>OX235271.1:6962904-7001588 GCA_944472155.2 Trichobilharzia szidati | reverse complement strand
ACCTACCTGGGAAGTTAGAATTCATGGGCTGGCCATTGGATCATGTCCGAGTGGCTGCTGAATAGTCTATGAGCTCGCCATGTAACCAGAAGGTCCTGGCTTCGAACCCTAGTGGATGCCTACTGCTGAAGAGTCGCAAGCTAGCTTAACAGAACAGCTGTCCAGTACTCCCTGCAGGTTTTCCAATGGTCCTCGAACCGATGTCAGCCACATGATAAAATCCTGTAACCAATCAGTCAAATCCTTACAAACCAATACTTGAATACTGATATTATTGATCTTATCATATTACATTTGTACATCATTTTGACCCTACGGTTTCTTCTGCTAAATGCCAAAAGTTGATGTCAACAATAATTTTGGTTACGTCTACCCTGTAGTGTATGTTTTCTGTTGTTATTGTTGTTGTCGTTCAGTAAATTAGATACAATATTTTACAAAATACTGAAAATTCCACACTGTATTATAAGTGTTGTTTTAGAATAAAGCACATTATTATTTTTATTATTGTCAGTGATATTTGCCGACTTATCGTCCTTTACTACTTCACCTGTTTTGAATAGAACTACTACTAATATTATTATTATTGTTTCCTTTAATTCCTAGAGGAACATAGGGCTTCAGCCACGCGTCTCCATTGCGTTCGCTTCTCTGCTACAGTCTTCACCTGGCTCCAAGTCTGCCCACACGTTTTCATCTACCCTTCGCATCACCTCCTCCAAGTCACCCCACCTTCGCACTCACGACCAACTCGCCGCTTCCCTTTCGGGTTCCACTCGAGCAATGGCTTGTCTAGTGATGTCACTTGATGGTTTTTTTCCTCAGAGTAAGGCCAGTCCACCTCCATTTCTTCCTGCCTATTTGTTTCACAATCGGTTCCTGCTGAGTTGGTTCGCTCATTGCCAGAGATCTCTGTCGCTGATCTTTTCTGGCCGGCCATCTGATCTTGAGTATTGAGCGAAGACAACTGTTAATGAAGGTCTGTAGTTTGTTTGAGATGCTCTTTATGACGCGCAGTGCAAGTGTCTGATCCGTATAGTAGCACTGGCTTCACATTGGAGTTGGAAATCTGGATCTCATTTGTGTACTGAGTGCTGCTGACCTCTACACAGACTCGAGAGTAGTGAAAGCTTGTCTTGCTTTTCCGATTCTTGCTTTGATATCCTCGTTAGTTTCATCCGCCTGTAGTTGAAACGACGCTTCGCAGGTAGGTAAAAGAGGTTTTTTCTTTCAGGTTCCTTCCATTTATGCTGATTGTTGTCTGTTGTTGTTGTTGCTATTGGTAGTGTTTGCCAGGAATCTTCATTACCTCTGTTTTATCTGTGTTCACCTGAAGTCCTATCTTCTCTGGATGCTTCTTCTTCCAACTTGTTGCTTTTCGCTTGCATGTCTTCCAATTTGTGGGAAATCAGACATATGTCATCATCGGCGAAGTCCAGATCCTCCAAGTATTTTGTGTGAGTTCATTTTATGTCTGTTTCCTCATTGCCCGCTGTTTGTCACATTATCCAGTCTACTGCAATCAGGAAAATCATTGGCGATAGTAGTCAGCCAGCCAGCTTGTCTTACTCCTGTCCTCACTTCGAAGGAAACCACTAATATACAGGTATAAAATAAAGAACAGAATGGCGTGTTTCTCTGATATTTTGTACGTGTGTGTGTTTGTTGAAGTAGTGGTAAGATCCTCATTGAATCAATCATTTCATCATACAACGCCTACTTTGCCTGTGTAAGCAGTAATATGTATATATATATATATATTGTGGCTGACGCCATTATTGTAGAAGGTTTGGAAGGAAGAAAGGTGCATACTGACTGAAAGAAAGGCTGGCTACCGTGTCAAGCTACCAAAGAAGGCCGACCTAGTTAGGCCTCCACAAGGACTAGCGCAGAATCACGCTCTTGTCAACATCAAATAAAATTCTATGTCACGTCAACCTGGAGACAATAAAAGACGCACTGGATACGGAACTCCGTCCGGAACAATCTGGACTCAGGAAAGACAAATCATGTGCTGATCAAATTGCAACTCCATGCGTCGTCATCATCATCGAACAAAGCATAGAATGGCAGTCAAATCTCTCCATCAATTTCATCGACTTTGTAAAAGTCTTCGACAGATGGCGTTGACCGAGAAGTAATTTTGAAAGTACTTCAACACTATGGCGTCCAGTGTGCGAAGTCTTTATCAACCTCATTCAACACCTGGATGTATGACAATGTCACATGTCAGGTGATCTACAACGGAAAGATCATCTAAGCCTTCGAAGTGGATGGAAGAGTTAGACAAGCTGGTCCCCCTTTTCCCACCAATGATATCACTAATTCTGGTGGACTGGATTATGTGTTAGATCATGGGGAGTGAGAACACCAGAATACACTCAGTAGATAAGAAGACTCCAGCAGATCTGGATTTCTCAGATGACTTGTGTTTATTGTCATACGAACTCGAAGACTTACAGGCGAAAACCAACAAACAGACAGAAGAGGCAGGTGGCGAAGACAGGACTCCATGTGAACACAAAGAAAGGAGAGGTGATGGAAACAACTAACCACACAGCAACAATAACAATCAGCACCAATCACTACTAACAGGGGAAATTTGGAAGAGGTCATTTCATTGACTTATCTGGCTAGGCACACAGCATGGATGAAGGTGTCAAAGCAAGTCAGAATCAGAGAGACGAGATACGCCTTCATCAACCTGAAACCAGTTTGGAAATCTTCTGCATTCAGTAGCATAAAGAACAAGATGGGTAAGGCATACGTTGACGAGGCCGTCAAATGACATCTTGTTCAATGCAGGCCACCGCTTGAACGAAGCCCGAATGAGAAACAATGAGTTGAGCATGTGTTCGAGGGTGACATGGAGTAGATCGTGTGGTGAGGAGGAGACGAGAGATTTTAGGCAATGGTGGACCCAGAAACTAGAACAAAATAGATGTTGTAGCCGTATATTCCACTGGGAAGCCAAGAGAATGATAACAATATACTTTATGAGAAAAGGCTGCTTCACAATCCACTGAGTACTTCTTTTCCAATCCACAAGTTTTACTAACTGCAAGAAAACAGTTTCAGATCAACAGTTCTTATCCTTATTGAACAAATACAACCAAAGTAATGGATTAAGGACTTGAAATAGTTGGTACCTTCAGTAGGTGCCTCATATTTCAATGACATTTCACATACAGGTACAGCTTAGGATCTTCTTGCTTACAATGATTCTGTGTTCTTTGTGTTAAATTCTTTCTCCGGCTCAAATCTTATAAATTACTGCTTTTATAAGTAAATTATAGGAGTGAAAAATATTAATCACACGTCACACTGCAGACCGTGTAACAAAAAGAAAGCGGCCTACTTAAAGCTTGGGCTACCGAAAACAACCCCCATCAATGTATTGCAGGTATTTTCTCTGATACTGTTTGCTTAAATCTAGTAAAATATAAACTCTAATAGCATTGGTTATTATTATTATTGTTCCCTTGGGTTCCTAGTGGAACATAGGGATTCAAATGCACGTCTCCACTTGCTTCTATCTTCTGCTGTACTTTTCACCTGCATCCATGTTAGTCCATACTGTTTCAATTCCTCTTCACACGATCTCCTCCATGTCACACTTGGACGTCACACTCGCCGCTTCCCTTTCGGGTTCCACTCGAGCACTGGCCTGATGCGCGATGTCACCCAGCGGCCTCCTCAGCTCAGCGAGTGTCCAATCCATCTCCACTTTCTCCTGCATATTTGTTTGGCGATTGGTTCTTGTTTTGTTTGTTTGTTCCCATAGTTCCTTGTTGGTGATTCTTTCCGGCCATCTGATCTTGAGTATAGAGCGAAGACAGTTGTTGATAAAGGTCTGCAACAGGCTGTTGGAAATATTCTTTGTGACCCGCCGTCAAGTTTCTGATGCATCCGTATAGAAGAACTGACTGACTTGACGTTTGTATTGAAAATCCGAATCACTTTGTTGTTGATGCAGGCTGAGTGAGTGACAGCGGAAGATTTCCAGATTGGTTTCAGGTTGATGAATGTGTTATTCGCCTTCCCGATTCTCGCTCGATTTGACATCCTCGTGTGTTCCTCCTGTAGTTGAGACAATGCTCCCTAGATGAGTGAATGAAGTAACCTCTTTCAAATCCCTTCCGTTGATGGTGATTGGCGCTGGATGTTGCTGTTGTTGTTGTTGGTTGGTTATTTCCCAAACCAAATTAACCAAATTCCTACTAAAACTTCAACGCACAAATAGCATTGTTTACTCTGGGGAATATTTAAAATGTTCACAACATGCAGTTTCACAAGTTTTGACTAAACATCTGATGAAAAAGCATTATCTTCGATGAATGGCAGCTTATCCCAATACACGAGATGACCGTTCCTCAGTGGTGTCACTAGCTCAAAAAATGTACTCCTGAACATTTTATAATTGGCATACATCAACAAAATGTCTTCGGGCATTTCTCGAAGGAGAAGAAGAAGAAGAGATATCATAATGGTGGATTAGTTTGCGCTTCAGGTCATATAGAACTGTTCCACACGATCCACTGTCAGTCAATTAGTCTTTTATTTGAAGATCGTGGATACAGAGAAAATATAATGCAATGAACTCGGTTGAAAATTCTGTAGATTATATAAACATCATTCAGAATAAAGCTATAACTATCATTATTGATATTAGAAATATTAGTTGACTTTCTTCTTTGTAGCTTCAAATTTTCACTCCGATAATATATACCTGTTAAAGACTGTCTCTTGATGTCTTTAACAGATAGTGTCGGTGGCACGGCGGTAGAATGCTCACCAACCACGCAGCTGGTCAGAGGTTCGATCCCCAGCCACCAACGTACTCCATTACCTCACTATGCCAGTAATAAGACTGGTAAAGAGGGAGGGTTTGTCATGAAGCTGGCTGGCAACCCCATCCAGTAAATAAAATAAATACCGCTGCTACCGAAACTTGAAGCCTGTAGCTTGAATCCCTATGTCCCACTGGGAGCATAAAGAAATAAAAAACGAGCTGTTAGTTGATGGTGATCCTGAACGACGTCCACTTGTTCATTTATGTGATGCTTATAAATCAAAGCACTAGGAGCATTTGAAATTCTTCCAGTAAAATTTATATGCATAATAATCACTTACAAGAATGACTTGTGTGTTATTCGAACAACATTCAGTGCTTCTTCTGTAAGCTCTGATCAATAATATGTTTTGACTATCTAACATGGCAAATAAAGCGCTTCCTGCAGTTAGTTCTGTTTATCACACATAAACCTACTGCTTTCGCTGGTTATTTAATCCATGGATTTGGCTTTAAACCTTTTAGATAGCAGTGTTTTAAGTTCCCTTTTGCAGGGGTTTGATTTGATTGATCACAGGATTTCATCATGAACTGATATCGGTTAGAGAACCATTGAATAACCACCATGGAGTACTAAACAGCTGTTTTGTCCCAGTGTTTGGGACTCCTTCTCAGTACGCAGCCTTACCAGGGTTCAAACACGGGACGGGTGTGGTCTCTTTGAGCCACTGGATCCCGACTTGATAATGAATTCCAACTTTTACAATAATTCAAGATATAAGGCGACTGGTATTAGCCATTAGATGGTGAGTACTTGTACTCACACTGGACCTGCTGTACGCTACTGGTTATAATGATGATGATTTAGTCCAAATCGAGTAATGAGATATTTTTATAATTAGGAATAGTAATAATGAAAGCTTCTGATGATATTAGATAGTCGGAGGCAATCGGCCACAGGAAGCCTTGGACCTAGGTTTCGTGCTAGTCGGCACTCACCAGTCAGTCAGCAAGACGTATCTGCAAGCACCTTGAAGGAACTCATGTCCCTTCTGAGATTCGAACCCACGTCACCCAGTGATGCAGTTAGCAACGTTACCACTGAGCTATTCGGGCTCGTGATTTACCTCCTGTAGGACTGTAGTGGGTACTTTGACTGGACATGAAGGGACATGAGTTCCTTCAAGGCTGCAGATACGCCTTGCTGACTGACTGGTGAGTGCCAACTAGCACGAAACCTAGGTCCAAGGCTTCCTGTGGCCGATTGCCTCCGACTATCTAATCTCATCAAATCAATGTGCACCGTGATGGCGAGCTACCTAGAATGGTGGCCACATTGCAAAAACTTGACTGACTGATAGAATTCAGCAAGCACCAAAGATAGGAGGACTAGACATATCACACTGGTTACTAGTGTCCAATGAAAGCTTTTGTTAAGCATTTCTGAACATACACTAAATAAAAATGGCAAATAACCGTCGTAAAAATAAATAAATAAATAAACCTATATACCTCTTTTGTTTCAAATGAACAACTAACCTGTTCTAAATAATGTAATGACAAATTGATATACTTTGCTTCTGTTAGCAAAGTACCATCTAGACCACATTTGTACACCCTTTCCGAACTATAATTAAGAAACGAAATTTGAATAAAGAACAAGTGAACCTTACATTTTCACTTAATATAATGTCAAAGTTAAACTTTAAGCACCACTAACTACCAGTCAGCGAATGACCTCGAACGTACCAATCATTTGAAGGAGGCATTTTTGTGTATGGAATACACGTATTTGTAAAAAAAATGCATAAAAACTGCATAAAAGTATTACGGAGGATATCTTTCTCCCACATGTGATAAAATTAGCTCACAGTTTCAGGTTGGAGTATCAACAGAATATAATTCCATTGTGGGTTTTATTTGCTTTGATAAATTCTTATAGTGTTATGCATTAATTTATACTGAGCAAAAATTGTGCTCAAAACGTTGTCATCAACAAATATTACTGTATATCATTATGAGACTTTTTCAAAATAAATGTAACGACAATGGAATTATTCCCTACGAAAGTGAACAAGTTCTTTTTTTATGTCAACAGAGTAATCTAACCACATTCTATGCATGTAATTATATAGGTTAGCTAACCCTAACAATAACCGTAATCTTTCCTGAACCTAACCCTAACGTGAAAATATCTCTAAACTAACTGTAATCTAACTCGAACCAACTATAATGTCGTCTTTATTAGTTTAACCTAACGCTAACTTGTCCTTGGCTTAAACCGTAACTTAATCTTTCTCAAACCTAAGCTGAAACTTGCCAGATATCCCATTTAATAGCATAACACTTTGATAAGCATATTTTATTGATGATGACAACATTATTTGTTAGGTTTCACTAGCTTGCTCGGTGAGCGTTTCAAAGTCATTGGTGCGGTCCCACTCCATTGGTAGTTAGTGGTGCTTAAAGTTTAACTTCACCAATATAATAATGAAAGATAAAGAAATGACTCATAAAAATCTGAGAAGAGTAGTCAGTCATCAAATGAGCATTGTTGAATCAACTGAAATGTGACGTAATTTTTGCTACATAAGTGAATAGGCATATCAGTGAATCTTTTTCGAATTTACTCTTTCTAAATATAAATGGTTGATTGTGAAAACAGTTTGAATAAATAATTTGAATAAATAAAAATAATGAATACATCTCTGTAATATTTAACACCTCTGTCATGAATATCAGCTGTTTCAAAAGGTTTCGAGATAGACTGTACCTAGTTGGGTGACACCAACATCTTCCAGGCCCACATGTGGAACTCCGAATGGGAAATGATAGGTTAGGCACCAGGGGAGAGACATGGTCGAATTGGTATAGGTAGGGAATTATAGCTTATGAGCAAAGAACAGAGAGATATGGTGATGAGTTAGTTGCTAAAGTGTTATGTTCCACTCGGAACCCATGGAAACACCAATATAAATAATCACGAAAATACCGCCTTCTTATTAGTCGGAACAATTAATGTATGTGTAAAACTTGGGCACTGTGGTAGTAAGTAATTCCATATTAGTTTGTTTATTAGATATATCACACAGTGAAACATTATTATCTACTGGATGACGTTTCGAACAAAATTTATTGTTCATAATCATATCAATTGTAATCACACGCCTTTGACACTTGAGTTTTATAGTTTTCTTTGTTTTCTGCTATTTGTCGTAGGGGTAGTAGAATTTCCCAGATATCGGTGACAGGTGATGAATCATTCCTATTACATGTATTTGTAGTTGATTCGATAAACAAAGCTTCTGTTATCAATCTCTCCCTCCACCCTGCCACAACATTGGATTTTAAAACTGTCATTTTATCCCTTTGTAATCTATGGTTGTGTTTGAGTGCATGTAGTGCTATAGCTGAACTATTCTGTAAATTTCTTATCTTATTCGGGTCAACTAATCTAGATTTTGTTAGGTTTTTATGCTTGGCTAGTCTGACTGCACCTGTTCTACTAGTTTGACCTATGTATTTAACCTGATAATAATTGCAGGTAGGGTATTAGATAAACTAAATTGTTTTGTTTTAGAGGCTTCTTGATCCTTTAACCGACAAAGCTTGTTTCTAATTGAGTTTGTGGGTTTGAATGCCATTTTTATTGCTGCCTTGTTAAGTTTTAAAATCTAATGTCACAGGGTATAGGGAGAGATTGATAACAGAAGCTTTGCTTATCGAATCAACTGTAAATACATGTAATAGGAATGATTCATCACCTGTCACCGATATCTGGGAAATTCTACTACCCCTACGACAAATAGCAGAAAACAAAGAAAACTATAAAACTCAAGTGTCAAAGGCGTGTGATTACAATTGATATGATTATGAACAATAAATTTTGTTCGAAACGTCATCCAGTAGATAATAATGTTTCACTGTGTGATATATCTAATAAGCAAACTAATATAGTCGGAACAATAATGTATTTTGTGATCCTTTCCGTCATCCATCAGCCTCATTGAGTGTCATGCACCTAGTCATACGGGTTGAGATTTCACAGTAATCTTGAGGCATACATATTAAACCGAATTCGATTATTTCGTGTATAATACCCGTAGAAATTTATTCTGTAGTCACGTCATTTACTGTCTACTCATTTTAGAAATACAAAACAAACACTGTTTATTTGAATAAATTTTCCTGCTAAGTTTTATTTCAGTGTTCTATCCCGACATTTAGTAAAACGTATTTGTATAAAGTCAGGCAATCATTACATAGCTTCCTTCTACCTTCTACAGTCGTCTAACCTTTCAAACAGTCAGTGATCGTCATGGGCAACTGAAAGTTTACAATTAATGTACATGGAATGGGTATCAAGCGGGATGGTTTTCTACCGCCCACCGAATCATTTTGTAAAGCGGAATCAGTCTAGCGGCGGGAAATGTTATTTTTATTATATTTTCAATCATTGTTGATTCTTCTTACCCTTTTTTCGAGTGAGGCAGAAGGATGTTGTATAATTTTTCATTTATAATAACTTGTGTGATATTTGAGCTGTTTGCAGATGAAGAAAGAGTTGAAACAAATTCAGCGCTTTTTATCTTGTTAATAAAGTCGTCCTTACTTAATTCTAGAAGGTCAAGGGGACCGGGTATGTGAAACATTGGACAGTTTATTCTGTAGTGTGATTTTTGTCTAGAGTTTTACCGATGACCTGCATACATGTTACTTTTTTCTCAAGAGAAGTAAAATAACCTAACATACTTAACTTTATAAATAAGGTTTTAGGTATTAGGCAGAGTCTGGGAACCAGATTGATTATCCCCGCATACAAGAAGGGAGACAAGTCTTCCTGTGATAATCACATGGGGATTAGCTTGACTAATATGGTATCTAAAATTCTAGGCTCAATAATAATGCGTAGACTGAGTGGTGCTCGGGAGGCACAAACACAAGAGAACCAGGCAGGCTTTAGACCAGGAAGAGGGTGTATTGATCATATCTTCACCCTTCGACAGATTCTGGAATATAGGCATACTTACCGGCATCTAACCGTTATCATTTTTCTTGACCTGAAATCGGCATCTGCCTCTGTTGACCGAGAGATACTATGAAAATGTTCCACAGTGAAGGGAGTGACGAAGAAATACACCGCATCAATCAACGCACTCCACCAGAACTCAGACAGCCAGGTGAGAGCTTACGGAGATTAGTCATATGAAGTGATGACAGCCAGTGGTTTCCATATGGAATGCCTGCTTTCCCCATTTCTGTTTAAATTTCATCATATATGTACTAATGGAATAAACCCTAACTGAATTCAGCGACTAAGGGATAGACTTGTTACAGGGGAATAATCTCGCTGACTTATAATATGCAGATGGCATAATTCTTCTAGGTGAAGACGCTAATAAAATGCAGAGTCTTCCAAACACCTTGAGGAGCAGCAATCTTCTAATGTTTGACATGCTGTTCTCTGTGTCAATCGAATTTAAGATGATACTACAGGGCTGGACTACATCGAATCAATCTAAGCTTAAAAATAGGGAGTGAGAGAATTCCTAAAGCATGTTGACCACTTCACTTACTTAAGAATTTGCATTACCCAACGTAAGAGGGTTGATTGCTGATGAAATCGCAGCACGGATACAGAAGGCTCACTTTACATACACCAACTTACGCCATATCTGGCTTAGTAGACGTAATATCCGGCTGGCTTTCGATCAAAGGACATGTGCACTGATCAGTAACACTTCGCTCCGTCCTCCTTCATGACCATGAGCGAGACATAGCGTTTGAAAAAGGATGACACGAAAAGGCCAGCCAACTGTCTTTGATCATAAGTGTCTGTGTTGTATCTCCCATGTTAGGTGGTAGGTGCTATAGAGTGAGTAACATTAGGGCTAAGTTTCGGTACGGTCTTAGGTACGGAGAAGAAATCAATCGACGAAGTTGTGAATTTACATCGACGGAGATGATTGGGATATGTTTTACACATGCATGTATAGCCGTAGGCTTCCTCAACGAGGATCAGTCTTAGGTGACTGACATAGAATGGATCAAGTTGGAAAAGAGCCAGCTACTAGTGGTCAAACGAAAACATAGCCTCATCAGTCAAGGAAGTCCACAACTGTTAGTTTATACCAGCCATATAGGTGTAGACTTCTTGGCTGGTTGGGGTCCTTGGGATGGCGGAAACCAATGGCTAGAGACATTCAGTGATATGGCTCAAAATCCTCGTTCTCAATGGAGTAGATGCATTCACTCTTTGTGACTGACCATATTCGATAAAACATTCTTCTAAATTACTATTCTTTCTCCGTCAATCACACTTCTATTTATTACCTCTCTTTTGAATCTCTCTTTACTTTCTTCTTTTGCTTTGTGTGGTAAATGTTAGGAGTGTGACAACTCGAAGTGCTGCACATCTGTGCAAAGTTCTACGTTGAAATCAGTCAGACTCAATAAATGGAACAGCGCTTAACAAATCACCCAACCTCTACTTTAACAATTTGTCAACTCTTGTATCTTACCTATTCTACTTTACTGCTCCCCGTTAGTCTTTCCTGGGCTATTGAAAAAGGACTACACCTTCCTGAGAAGGATGTTGAAGGTAGTTAGTAGGACTAGTGGTGTAAAACTCAGTCAGCTCGTCACTACATTAGTTGATAGGCATCTGAATACATGCGAAGAATGGTCTGAAACCATACTCTCCGACCCCCAACACCCCCTCTATTCCTAACTCTCGCCTTGTATCTCATCAAGTAAAACCAGAAATCAGTACAAAATAGTCAATGCTCGTACAACCAAGTACAGGAACTCAACGATACCATACTTGGCCCGTGTTCTAAGCGACAGAGACAATGTTAAGCGTGAAACCTATGACTTCCTTTGTTATTAACAACATAATATTAGGCTCTTTTATTTCTCTCTTATTTTGTATTCTATAGTGAACTCATTCTCAAACTTACTTAGCTACCTAAATTATTAACATCGGCTTACTTTTTGTACATTACTATATTCCTTCTATTGTGTATCCACTGGTTCCGACTCTATTACCACTATGAGTATTACAAAATTGTCCTGTCATTAACCATCATGTAATTATTAGTTTTGTGGTTGTTGTTTTCTTATTTTCTATACTTTTTGGCAATATTAAACTGACAATCATTGGTTGTGAACGCCATAGTCACCACCTTAAAAAATTTTGTATTATGCAGGATTACTCACACTACCATTACAAACACTGCATTATACCTGACAATATAAAACAAAACAACAACCCTGAAATGTTATTTTATGATTGTTTAGAGTTGTTTCAACCAAATTAACGGGTCATCTTGGCGATAAACATTCTTAAATATCATTTCATAACTTCTTGTATGACTATAGCTTTACTGTCACCATGCATAATCATATCATAGCTTCCACTACCCAATACTGAGTTGTTATTATTATATGATGTTTATTTTCCTTTCTACTTCTTGGTACTTTTTCGCATTTTTTTAATTATTTTGTGTTTTTCGTGTTTTTTTTTGCTGTTGGTGCTTGTAAAATTAGATGCAAATATTGTAGATATGTGCTGAAAATTGCACACTGTACCACTAGTACTGTTTCTGGAATAAAGCAAATTATTATTATTTTCGACTAAATAAAGTCGGTTCATGGAGGTTTCAAATCAGTCCACTCGAATCCGCAGTAGATGTCAGAAGCTTAGAGAATATCAATGGTTTAAATGGTGTTTACACTTTGGAATCTTCAAAGCTAACAGCTTATAATAAATAAATAATTAAAATAAAATAAGCAATCCTAGGAATAATAAGATTCAAAACACGATACAACGAAAATAGTTAAATTACCCAGCTAAATCGACAAGATGCAGTTTTGAACGTCGTATCACTGATGAACCGTGTGTTTGTGATGTTATATGCATAGTGAAAATACAGTGTGATCTAGTAGATGCTTCATTCATTGGTGTCTACAAAATAAAATATTTCAACAAAGAAGACCAGTTTAGATCTTACACCAGTTAGTATTGAATTGATCCGTCCAGTGTTAACAACAGCAAATATTAAATTATAAATGATAGAACAACACATTGAACACACAAATTTTTAAAATTTACTGAGTATGTGGAAGGTTTACAGCGAAAGAAATGAAAATGAACTCAATTTATTTTATAATGTTTAGCGTTCTCATTATAAATTATTTAAAATAATTTCAAAGAGGTTACTTCATTCCCTTATCTAGGGAGCATTGTCTCAACTATACGAGGAACGGACGAGGATGTCGAATCGAGCGAGAAACGGGAAGGCGAGAAACACATTCATCAACCTGAAACCAATCTGGAAATCTTCCGTTGTCACTCAGCCTGCATCAACAACAAAGTGATTCGGATTTTCAATACAAACGACGTCAAGTCAGTCAGTTCTTCTATACGGATCAGAAACTTGGCCAGTGGGTCACAAAGAATACTTCCAACAGCCTGTTGCAAACATTTATCAACAACTGTCTTCGCTGGCTCTATACTGAAGATCAGATGGCCGGAAAGAATGAACAACAAGAAACTATAAGAACAAACAAAGCATGAACCAATCGCTCAACAAATATGCAGGAGAAAGTGGAGATGGATTGGGCACTCGCTGAGGAGGCCGTTGGGTGACATCGTGCGTCAGGCCAGTGCTCGAGTGTAACCCGAAAGGGAAGCGGCGAGTAGGACGTCGAAGGGTGACATGGAGGAGATCGTGTGAAGAGGAGTTGAAACAGTATTGACTAACATGGATGCAAGTGAAAAGTACATCAGACGACAGAAGCAAGTGGAGACGTGTAGTTGAAGCCCTATGTTCCACTAGGAACCCAAGGGAACAATAAGAAGAAGAAGAAAACATCAGAACAGGATTTAAAGAATTTGTAATCATTCAATATGAGTTTTTTGATGGCTAGTGTCTCGGCCATGCCCAGATGTCTTAATTATACTCTCCTTGACAGGTTTGATCGAATCTTGCATATTATTTTGAAGGATTTTTCGAATGGCGCTGAATGTCCTGAATTGACCAGATATTCTGTCACTGAACTATATATAAATTTTCGATCTTCTTTTACTAGCCAGGATAGATAGTGCTCACGAGCTCGTTTTTCAGGTTGGTGCATGGTACAGCCGATGTATTCAACTCCGCACGATCAAGTAAACTAGTTTTGATGTGGTTGTGTTCTCTGAGCTGGATAGTTAATTTGCGAACCTTTCACCACCCTACTAGGTGACATCTTCAGCGCACACTTCAATTTGAAGTGAGCTTTTAGATTTCTCCACGAGTTTATTAATCATCTCTCTCGTTGACCTAGGACGTGACTGATTGTTTTTGTGTGGAACAAGTAGCCTAGAAGGTGTGAAAACACACAAAAACAACCAATCACGTTCTAGGTCACCCACCAGGAGAGATGATTAATAAACTCGTGGAGAAATCTAAAAGCTCACTTCATCGAATTGACGTTTATGCGCTGAAGATGTCACCTAGTAGGGTGATGAAAGCTTCGCGAATTAACTATCCAGCTCAGAGAACACAATCACATCAAAATCATCCACCTGAGCTACAAATCTTCTCCATCATATCTAAGTAAACCAGTGTATACACCTTGAAGTGGCCCAATTCAGCAGCTCGTCTTTCGTGTCCCGAAGAACGGAAACGTGTACATAGTTCAGTGAAAGAACATCTGGTCAATTCAGGACATTCAGCACCATTCGAAAAATCCTTCAAAATCAGATACAAGATTCGATCAAACCTATCAAAAGGAGTGGAATTAAGACATTTGGGCATGGCCGAGACACTAGCCATCCAACAAGCTCAAATCCACGCTATGTATCCAAAAGAGATGTGTCCAACCTTTGTCCCTGCCATGGCCATCATTAACAGGTAATTCTTTTAGTAACGACCATCCCATTGCGTTTCTTATCCAAACTTCCTGTTTATTCATGTTATTTTTAAGTTTTGAGCAATCCCTATTTACACTACCATATTTTCATATCCGAACTTCCTGTTTATTTTGTCATTTTATTATTTTTACATTTCTAACCCCGAATTGCACAAACAATTATTCGTCACATTAGTTATGATCTATATGAACTGTGATCAAGATCTGACCGAATAATTCCCAAATAATTGGGCGTTGAGTGAGAGATTTGTTAAATTATATTAGTTTTCAAGTATTGGTTTTATAGGGATTTCGTTTGAACTCATAACCTCCCGGTTACAAGGCCACCTCGTAGACCAACCACTGGGATACAATCCGATCCAATGACCAGTCCATGAATCCCAACTGTTCCCAGTAATAATTCACGATATTGCACGACTGGCACCAGCCAATAACATCGCTGGTGAGTATTTGTCTTGACACCCGATGTACTGTAGCCAGTCAAGTCTTTACAAACCTACACTTAAATAAGTTGTAATTACTTTAACACCTTTTCCGATTTTCGTTTAACTGAACTGCAAAGCATACGACATACTCCTAGTAAGTCACTGTATACATCAAGTTGGTTAGTGAAGAGTCAGTAAAAGGCAAGTTGTAGTGTTTTCCTAATTCAAGTTTTTGGCAAAGGTGTACAATTCAGGTGTTTTTATTGCTACTAATCGCCTTTTGCATATTGAGGTGAATTTCTTTAACATACTAATTGATACTGCTGAAAGAAACGGCAGATCTCTTGACTCGATAGCCTTGAAAAAGATCACTGATGGTTCTCCTCACTTGTTGGCAACTCTAATCCTTATCTTCAGTTGATATTTCTGCAATGGGGGAAAAAGTGAATCGTAGAGTTGCCTTCCAGCCATCCCCGAAACGTACAACATTAGAATGTAAGTAACTGTACGACAATGCTGCATGCCAAGTAACCCACAACAGGAAACTCACGGAATCCTTCGAAATGAGGACAGGAGTAAGACAAGCTGGCTGGCTGCCTACTATCGTCAATGATTTTCCTGATTGCAGTAGATTGGGTAATGCGACAAACAGCGCGCAATGAGGAAACAGGCATAAAATGGACTCACACAAAATACTTGGAGATCTGGACTTCGCCGATGATATGTGTCTGATTTCTCACAAACTGGAAGATATGCAAACGAAAAGCAACAAGTTGGCAGAAGAAGCATCAAAGATAGGACTTCAGGTGGACAAAGAGAAAACAGAGGTGATGAAGATTCCTGGTCAACACCACCAACAGCAAAAACAACAACAGACAACAATCAGCATAAATGGGAGAAACCTGAAAGAAACAATATCCTTCACCTACATACCCAACTGGGAAGCATTGTTTCAACTACAGGCAGACGGAACTGACGAGGATATCAAAGCGCGGATCTTCGGAAAAGCAAGACAAGCTTTCACTACTCTCAAGTCTGTGTGGAGGTCAACAGCACTCTGCATCAAAAATAACATCCGGATTTCCAACTCCATTGTGAAGTCAGTCAGTGCTACTATACGGATCAGAGACTTGCATTGCGCGTCATAAACAGCATCTCAAACAAACTACAGACCTTCATTAACAGTTGTCTTCGCTCAATACCACCCAAGATCAGATGGCCAGCCGGCCAGAAAAGATCAGCAACAGAGATCTCTGGCAATGAGCGAAACAACCCAGCAGGAACCGACTGTGAAACAAACAGGCAGGAAGAAATGGAGATGGATTGACTGGCCATACTCTGAGGAAACCATCAAGTGACATCACTGGACAAGCCATCGCTCGAGTGGAACCCGAAAGGGAAGCGGCGAGTTGGTCGTCAGTGCGAAGATGATTTGGAGGTGGTCATATGAAAAGGAGATGAAAGTATGTGGGCAGACTTGGAGCCAGGTGAAAACGTTGGTAGAGAACCGAACGCAATGGAGACGCATGGCTGAAGCCCCATGTTCCTCTAGGAATTAAAGGAAACAATAATAGTATAATAAAATAATTTGTCTTTTCAATAAAGATATTTTCCTTTTGTCACACAAGTGTGGTAGAATGATACAAGGAAATCAACTGGGTGATAATTGAGTACTTTGCAGGTGATCACACACTCAGAGGAGGGTAAGGAACAACATCAAAACAACACTGAACCGAATATTTCTTACCTGGTGTGTTATTAAGCTGGACCTGTACAATTTAGAAAAGATATTCATGCATAATTAAGATATTACAAAAACAAAGTTTGTAGTAATCACATAGATTTCCACCTGCTTATATAACTATTTCAATATCTGATTGTTTTAATGATGTTGTGATTTTAATATCACGTCATTATGAAAGGAATGTTTAATACTTTTAGTGAGCAGATTTCGTCAAATGTATTTACATGAAATTCAAATATACGCAACCTGAAGCAATTCACAGACTTAAGAACACAATATTCAGCGAAGAGACTCTTTTCTACAACTAATTTATTATCAAGCTATACAATCGTATATATATGGTTTGCTTAAGAAATTATATCTGGTGAGAGAATAAAATCGAAGGTATGAATACATCAAATAATAATAGGAGTAGTATGAAATGCAATTAAAATATTTGTGATTATAATCAAAGTTAAATGTCAAGTAGCAAAACGATTAATCTCATATATAGAAAAATTCACAAGATACATAGAAATTTTTGGAAAGGGGTGCATTATTATAGGATTAATGGGCGAATACAAGATGTTACATAACATGGTGTGAAATTTGATAAGATAGAATTCAGCATTGTAAAATAATGATAATTCTGGATTTAGAATGACAAGTGGAACAGGCAGAAACAATTCAGAGTGAGAATAGTAATAATAACGATAATCATAGTAATAAGGGAAAGGTATACAGAATAGCTAAATAAACAAAATACATAAATAAATAAATGTCTATCTCTTTACGGCCAAGGCAGAAGTAGGATTTTACATACTTCTTTTGTACACAAAGGTCTCGCTTAACGTCATGAATTGCCAAGGCCTCCACTGTCTTTAGAAGTTTATAACGAAGAAAACGCGGTCAGCAAGTTAGCATGGATTCGGTAGATGATCTTGAAATCATGATCAGGGTTGACAGAATGACAGAAGTCGATCAGGTGTTCCAAAATAGAGCTTCGCACACACTTTCTTTCTCCTTGTAAAACCATGCTGGAATATGTTCTCGTATCCGTGTGGAAAGCGTCCTCTGGCTACGGCTAATGTACCTTGCTCCACAAGAGCATGTGAATTGATAGATGCAAATGGAGGTGACCAGACGAGGGAGCTTATCTTTTACAGAGATGGAGAACAACTTGTTGTTGGAGAACGTCATTTGTGATTTCGCAGCAAAAAACGTCTTATTGACCAATTTCGAGTATATCTGAAGCTTGATCACCTTTGGGTTCCAAGTTCATGAATAAAGTTTTCTTTGGAACTGAGTCGATGACCAGTTTAGACTGCTTAACTTTCATGTTGCCGTCAATAAATCGGCTCAAGCAACCATTTGCTGCAAGCGTCGCTTTTAAGAAGTCAAGTTCTGAGTCAATGCAATCAGAACTACAAATGTTTCTTATTCTAAAGTAGAGCAAATGAATTAGGTTCCTTTACCTGGAGATAGGCACCCAACTATAAAAAACAAGTTAGTTGTCCGTTCCTTGTGTATTTCCGGTGGATGGGTCTTCTGAGAGTTGTATCATTACGTCTACTAAGGCACACATCAAGAAATGGAATACTTGGTTCAGATTCCTTTTCTATGGTGAATTGTAAAGAAGGATGGCAGTTGTTGTAAGCAAACAAGACATCATCAGGAATTACGTTATTATCGCAGACTACCTATAAAATTTAGTTAGTTTTCTGATCGAGATTTTTTCGATATCTCACTGGGGCATGACTCAGAACCATAGTCTGTATGCTGTTTACAGTTTTGCTGCATTTGAACATGAACCATTCTCACGGCGACTTAATGTTTTAATGAACAAATTGCAACACTGCGGATCATCATTGAACAGAGCTTGAAATGGCCGTTAGCTCTCTATCTTAACTTCATCGAATTTGAAAAGGCCTTCAATAGAGTCGATTGAGAGGTGATTTGGCAACTACTTCGCTACTACGAGGTGCCGCCGACAATTATACATCTCATCCATCAGTTGTAGGATAATGCTGCATGCCAGTTAATCCACAACGGGAAACTCAAAGAATCCTTCGAAGAAGTCAAGATGGCAGTAAGGAAAGCTGGCTGGCTGCCTACTATCTCCAGTGATTTTCTTGATTGGGGTAGACTGGATAACGCGGCATACAGCGGCGGGCAGCGAGCAAACAGGCATAAAATGGATCCACACAAAAAACTTAGAGGATCCGGATTTCACCGACGATATGTGTCTAATTTCCCACAAACTAGAAGATATGCAAGTGAAAAGCAACAAGTTGGGAGAAGAAGCATCAAAGATAGGACTTCAAGCGAACATAGAGAAAACAGAGGTGATGAAGATTCCTGGACAAGAACAACAACAGACAACGATCAGCATAAATGGGAGGAACCTAAAAGAAACAACCTCTTTTACCTACTTACCTGAGAAGCATCGTTTCAACTACAGGCAGACGGAACTGACGAGGATATCAATGCAAGAATCGGAAAAGCAAGACAAGCTTCCACTAATCTCAAGTCTGTGTGGAGGTCAACAGCACTCTGCATCAAAAATAAGAACCGGATTTTCAACTCCAATGTGAAGTCAGTGCTTCTCACTATACGGATCAGAGACTTGCACTGCGCGTCATAAACAGCATCTCAAACAAACTACAGACCTTCATTAACAGTTGTCTTTGCTCAATACTCAAGATCAGATGGCCAGAAAAGATTATCAATAGTGAGGGATCTCTGGCAATGAACGAACCAACCCATCAGGAACCGACTGTGCAACAAATCTGAGGGAAGAAATGGAGGTGGGTTGGCATACTCTGAGGAGACCATCAAGTGACATCACATGACGGGCCCTCAGGTGGAACCCGAACAGGAAGCGGCGAATCGGTCATCACTGCGAGGGTGATTTGGAAGAGGTCATATGAAAAGTAGATGAAAGTGTGTGGGCAGACTTGGAGCCAGGTGAAAACGTTGGTAGAGAACCGAACGCAATGGAGACGTGTGGCTGAAGCCCTATGTTCCTCTGGGAATTAAAGGAAACAGTGATAATAATAAGATATTCATAGGAGTAATTAAAGACGTGAGATACACGGAGTTCCACTGTACTATACATATGAATAAACACTAAAACTAGACTTCAGAAATTTCATTTACGCAACATAATGTGACCAATTATCTGTCATGGAGAGAGTAACAGAATAAAGATTATGAATATTATTATCAACTTACTTCAGCAATGATTCGATTTGTATCACCCATAAATAATAAATTTAATGCTTCATCTGTATTTGAAGCTGAATGAATTGATAGATTCTTTAGATGTACTGTTCCAGCTTCTGTATGCTCAAATAGTGTAACTCGTCTGTGAAAACAAAAGATAGTGAGTAAGCGCCACTGAAGGGATTATTCATTTTCTTTCATGGAAAATACTTATCCAAAAATGGATATAAGAACAAAAAGGTTTAGCGAAGAGTCTGTTTTCGGCGAATTCATTCACTTAACAATAGAGTTGCGTTTATATATATATATATATAATTATTTTGTTTAGATACATTAGGAAGACACTACTTAGGAATGACTATCTTCCACACTTTATAGATAAACCCGGAAAGTTGGAAATTAACATAGAACAACCCGAAGAAGATGCTATACACGAATGTGGTGTTCATAGGCGACCTTCTGACCGGCCCACTCTGAAGAAGGAGAGAATATCTCAAGTGGTGGAAAGAACTTTCTCTGCTGCTACATTACGATCGGTATTCCCTTACCGCTCATTTTTCCTCAGCAACTCTAAACATACACTATGGTATCTGACCACTTCTGAGTGTAATCTAACGATTTGCTTGCTCATGTGGAGCGAGAGACATATTTGTTGTTCGATGCGTGTTTTATCTGAAAGACTCAAAGAACATTATCCTGCTTGGCTATGAAAAGGTAACAGTGGATAAATAAAGAGTACTATAATTGAACATATATTCAACACCAGTCCCTCAATATTGTAAGAAGAATTCATTCAAAGTCCTTTACAAAGTTGAAAGAAGCCTAGGCCTTAGCACTTTGGGTAGAAAACCCAGATTTATGTGCACCGAAGAAACTTCTCCACCCACTCCTTCTATATTATTATTATTACTATTGTTCCCTTGGGTTCCTAGTGGAACATAGCGCTTCAACTACACGTCTCCACTTGCTTCTGTCTTCTACCATACTTTTCACCTGCATCCATGTGATGCCATACTGTTTCAGCTCCTCTTCGTTCTATCTCCTCCATGTCACCTTTGCATTGACGAACCACTCACTACTTCCCTTTCGGGTTCCACTAGAGAACTGGCCTGACGCACGATGTCACCCAGTGGCCTCCTCAGCGAGTGTCCAATCCATCTACACCTTCTCATGCATATTTGTGGAGCGATTGGTTCTTGTTTTGTTTGTTCACATAGTTTCTTGTTGGTGATTCTTTCCGGCCATGTGATCTTCAGTATAGAGCCAGCGAAGACACTTGTTGATAAATGTCTGCAACAGGCTGTTGGAAATATTCTTTGTGACACAATGGCCAAGTTTCTGATCCATCCGTATAGAAGAACTGACTGACTTGACGTTTGTCCTGAAAATCCGAGTTTTGTTGTTGATGCAGGCTGAGTGACGAAGACTTCCAGATTGGTTTCAGGCTGGTTTATGAATGTGTTTCTCGCCTTCCCGATTCTCGCTCGATTTGATATACTCGTCCGTTCCTCCTGTAGTTGAGACAATGCTCCCTAGATAAGTGAATGAAGTGACCTCTTTCAAATCCCTCCCGTTACGTTGATGGTGATTGGTGATGGATGTTGCTGCTGTTGTTGTTTTTGTTGGTTGGTTATTTTCATAACCTCCGTCTTGTCTAGGTTCACCCACTCCTTCTACCTTGGGTATAATTTCAAGTTCTACTACCTTGTTAATAATGCCTTTTTTTGACTATTTTTGAAATTTTTAAATGTTCATATGACATGTTCAGTAACATCTTTTTCTTAACCAACCATTTGTTAACTCTGTCTACCTGCTTTATAGTTTATTTTTGACACCTGCCTTCATGCTCTTTCATTGACATCCTATTTTTCTGAGTGTCCTTCATATTACGCAACCCTTGTCTATACCTGCCAATCACTACCACCGCACCTAGTTACAGTTCGATTATTCATCACATTTTTGAAACATTTTGATGATGTAAATAATAACCCTAACTAATTGGTTGGAGGGTTTCATCATGAGCTGACATCAGTTAGAGAACCATTGGAAAAACATTTGAGAGTACTGGACAGTTGTTTCACCCTGGTTTGGGACTCTTTGGCAGTACACACCCACACACTACGTGGTTAGAACCCAGGACCTTCTGGTTACATGGCGATCTCGTAGATCATTCAGTAGCCAATGGGACTCTATCCAATGGCCAGCCCGTATATTCTAACCTCTGCCACTTTGTGATATAGCGCGACCACCACTTTGCAATGTCTTTTTCGATGAGTTACTGCTTCACCTTCAACCGGCTGCACCTTCCTGGTCACGGCTTCCAACCAGAACCCCAAGTTAACTGCCTGAATAGGGTCAGTGGCTAGTGAGCATCAGATTAATTTTCAAGTATTTGTTTTTGTAGGGAATTTTGTTTGATTGGTTGGAAGATTTCATCATGAGCTGACCATTCAGCTACTTGAAACTAATCTATCTTTGAGCAGTTCATGATTTTTGGTGCAACTGACACCAGTCAATATCATCTGTGGCGAGTATTTGTCCTCACACCCGACTAAGTGAAACCCCAGTAGTCACTGGTTTTCACTAGAACTCCAGGTGGTTTCCTCTTGAGCATCAGAAGATAATTTTATTCACTAATTTATTTTAATTTTTGACCTTTCGGTGTTGTAAAGCGACGTGCCTGTAAGTCATGAAGTTCAGCACTGCAATTTTCGTACTATATCACGGAATAAGAGAAATTGAAAATTATGTGACATTAGATATCCACTTGTGCTTCTTCCAACCTCAAAATTATTTCTTAATAAATGCTTACTCGTGTTATTTAAGTAGTCTGTGTGTAATATGTTAATGCTTATGCATACCGAGGTAGTATACGAAATACTACAAACCGATATTAAATGGAAAAAAAATTAGTTCATGCTTATTAATTTATTTCTGCGTTATCATAACATGACATCAAGCACTCCACGTAGAGAAAATCAAAATGCACTTTGGTAAAAATACTCCCCAAGTTCTATAAACTTCTCAATATGAAATGTTAGGAGTCAGTTAATAGAAAAGCTTAAGCAAGCATCTTGTGCATAGTCATAATTATCAGTATAATGTACCTGAAATCTTAGATAATTTTTAATCTTCAAAATTCAAAGAACTTGCCAGAACTTTGGTACAACCCTAGCCTGGGTTTATTTACTAAGCAAAACCGTTTGTCCTAGCGTGGAAGCCTTCAGATAATTCTATATTAGTTTGTTTATTAGATATATCACACAGTGAAACAGTATCATTTACTGGATGACGTTTCGAACAAATATCAGGAAGGGGAGCTCCCAATGTTAGATTGCAACGTAAAAAGGAAAGAAGATGGAAAGTTAAACACTAGCATTTACAAGAAACCCACACACTCAAACAGATATTTGGACTTCCGATCATCCCATCCTATGTCAGTAAAAATAGGATTGGTGAAATTATTATTATTTTTCGGTTAAAGGATCAATCCTGTGGAACAGCAAATAAAACAAAACAATTCAGTTTATGTAATACCCTGCAATGATTGTCAGGTCAAATACATAGGTCAAACTAGTAGAACAGGTGAAGTCAGACTAGCCGAGCATAAAAAACCTAGCAAGATCTAGACCAGTTGACCCAAATAATATAAAAATCCGGAGAATAGTTCAGCTATAGCACTACATGCAGTCACACACAATCATAAAATAGGATGGGATAGGATGAAAGTTTTAGAATCTAATGTGACAGGATGGAGGGAGAGATTGATTACAACGAAAGCTTTGTTTATCAAATCAAGTGAATGAAAATACGTGTAATAGGAATGATTCAACACCTGTCCAGTTGGACATCTGGCAAATTCTACTACCCCAACGATGACAAGTAGGCGAGAACAAAGAAAACTATAAAACTCAAATTTCGAAGTCGTGTGATTATAATTGGCAATATGATTGTGAACAATAAATTTTGTTCGAAACGTCATCCAGTAAATAATACTGTTTCACTGTGTGATACATCTAATAAACAAACTTATGTGGAATTATTTACTACCACAGTGCGCAAGTTTTACGCATATAGTAATAAGCCTTCAGATAAGCTGAAAGCTGTCAAAAGTCAAATTCATTTGCCTACAAGTGTTTTTATATCACACGCAGTTGACTGGACCAACTGAGAATTCTAACAACCGCTTCAATTAATTCATATTAATGTTAATCATCAGTGAGACGTGCGTTTATGTTGATTATATTGATGTAATTTTAGTTAATTTTAAGTTGTATTCATTCCCAAACCATAATCAGGATTACATTACACTGGAAAGTGTCTTTATTATTATTATTCCCTTGGCTTCCGAGTGGAACACAATGCTTCAGTTACACATTTCCTCGTAAGCTGAGTCTAAGATTGCCGGTGATATCTCATCTCCTCATCGCCACACAATCTCCTCCATGTTGCTCTCGTATCCACACCCAAATCATAGTTTTCCATACAGGTCCCACTCGAGCGATTGGTTGTAATGAGCGCAACTTCATTTGACGATCTCCTTCCTTTGAACGTGCACAATTGTTGAGCAGTCGACTCTTCATTAGTTTGTTCCCATAGTTTCTTGTTGCTAATTCTTTCTAGCTGGCCTTTTCATCATCAGTATGAAGGGAAGGCCCCTGTTGACAAAAGTTTGTTACTTGTTGAAAATGCTTTTCATGGCTCACTGGTAACTTTTCTGACTCATATAGAAGAACTGACTGACTGACTAACTTCCCATTAGTGTTGAAAATTCGAATCTTGTCATCTATGTTGAGGTGGAGTGCATCAGATTTCCGAACTGATTTCAGATTGATGAAGGTGTATCTTGCCTTTTAAAATCTTGACTCTGATATCTTCATCCATTCTGCCTGTGGTGTTAGACATTAGAAGTAGTGGTTTCTCCAACTGCATCTGATTAGAGGCAAAATACTATGATACTTTTTCATTGATAACTTGTCCTTATCAGGGATGAAGAATCAATATTTCCCTGTTAACGACCGATACCATACCCTCTCCTCCTCCGCCTTCCTGAAGTCATTCAAAGGGCTTACTAGTTTCACAAATATATGTCTGCCAAAAAGGAATCTGAAATTTAAGGAATTCTCAGTATGCAATCGAAAACTTACGGTAAATCTTCCAATTTTGAGGCAATATGATGTCGTGCATCCAATAAATCATAACCAATTTCATTGTATATCTCCATGTAGGAAATTTTCAAAGTGAATTCACTGCTTGAATCCTATTGATGAGAAGTGTTTAAGAAAGATTTAATGATTTAGGTTTAACTTTGATTATGACAGGAAATTTAGAAACACAAGTATATAGAAAATCAAAACGCCTGCTCACACACACAGACCAAATACTCAACTATAATAGTAATAACCCAATTACCCAATCACATTTATTCCTCTTGATGAATTTGAATAAAGCAAGAACAACAGTGGTTTGTGCAGAATAATATGTTACAATCATTTATTTCGTTGGCTTCTCATCAGCTGCTCACAGCCTAAATAAATTATGAGGTTTGCGTACAGAAAAGTTTTAACACACTTGCAAATTTTACATGTTGTCAGTTGACAAAAAGTTGCACAATGAGTGAAAAGTGCTCAGAAAATTGCGTTTAAATAGTTTTTACACAGGCAGTTCAAGTCAAAATAAATGTATGCATACAATGGTAAAGGAATTACGTAATAAAGACGAAATGTGCGTTAGATACAGAGTGACTAATAAATTAGGTAACAATGTACTGAGTTCAACTCAAATCATAGAAACAAGAGACAAGCAAAATTACAGATTATAAAAGGGGGCGAGGTTGAAGACAAAGAATACGCAATCAGATGAGAGAATAAAGACATTCACTTACCAGGGCAAGGAAAGATTAATAACTGCTTCTTTCTGAACACATAAATCTGGTCTCAAGCGTTTGATAGAGATTGCTTCGGCAAACTTGAGGAGAATGGAACTCCTTTGTCTATTGATAATTTTAAAGGATTTCTCGATTTCTACCTCATGACCCGTGTCGAGAAGATGTCTAGTAATAGCGCTGCTATAAGAGTTTGTTCCCTTGAGACGTAGGCTTTTTGGCACATGTTCAGGAAATCGGAGGTGTGCCCTTCTTTCTGTTCTCCCAATGTAACTGCTCCCGCAGATATACGTAGATTTGTATATACATTTGGAGTTAACATGAGAAGGGTATCTATCTACTTTTGGACGGGAACCAACTTAGCTGCAGGATAGGCTCTGGCCAACGAATTAAATGATGGTACCATATTATTCTGCACAAACCACAGTTGTTCTTGCTTTATTCAAATACCCACTCACAAAATAAACTGTGTGCAGACATTGTTTAAAAGAGTTCAAACGCAAACTGTCGCACTCCAGCGTTGAAAAGAATGGAAGAAAAATACCCACTAACTGTCTTCAAACAGAGGAATGAATACCCACACAATTTCATCACGACGTGTTTAAAATCGAGTCACAACACCAGCAGGAAACGATCACTAAAGACCACAAGAATATTCCCTCTACCATATATAAAAAATATCTCCGAAATAACAGCTGGCATATTAAGACCGTTCCCTTCGTGTGTGAGTCCAAGAAGACAAGTTACCTGTGAAAAGGAGTTACAAATATTCTTGCATATCAATTATTATTATTGTTCCCTTGGGTTCCTAGTGGAACATAGGGCTTCAACTACACGTCTACACTTGATTCTGTCTTCTGCTGTACTTTTCACTTGCATCCATGTCAATCCATACTGTTTCAACTCTTCTTCACACGATCTCCTCCATGTCAAAATTGGACGTCCCACTCGCCACTCGCTTCCCTTTCGGGTTCCACTCGAGCACTGGCCTGACGCGCGATGTCACCCAACGGCCGTCATCCTCGTCCGTTCCTCCTGTGTTTGAGACAATGCTCCCTAGATAAGTGAATGAAGTAACCTCTTTCAAATCCCTCCCATTGATGGTGATTAGCGCTGGATGTTGCTGCTGTTGTTATTGTTGTTGGTTGGTTATTTTCATAACCTCCGTCTTGTCTACGTTGACCTGGAGTCCTGTCTTTTCTTCCTGCTTCTTTGACCAGTTTGTCGGTTTTCGCTTGTAAGTCTTCGATCTTGTGTGACATTGAACATAAATCATCCACGCGCGAAATCCAGGTCTTCTAGGTTCTTCATGTCGGTCCAGAATAGTATCCCTGTCTTCTCGTTTCCCACTGTCTGACGCATAATCCAGTCCACTACAATTAGGAATAACATTGGTGATAATAAGCACCCTTGTCTGACTCCTGTGTTTACTGCAAACGCCTCGCTGAGTTTTCCGTTGTGGATCACTTGACATGTGCCATTGTCGTACAGCTGTTGAATAAGGCTGATGAATATTTAAGGTAAACAGTAGTACTTCAGTAGTTTCGAAATTCCTTCGCGGTCAACGCAAAGCAATGCTTGTGGATAATTGCATGCAGACACCAATTTGACTGGGATAATGTGGAAATTGTAATCGCAGTGGGAACACTAAACTTACAGCCACTAGTGAATTTCTAGAAGTCTGGTACTCAAGTGAATCAGCCAACGATTAACAGACACCCATTACTATAGGGACCAAATTTACTGGCCAATACAAAGTGAGTCGCATGACAAGTGAGTTCGAATTCTGAGTGAATCAAAATGATCAGTGGGGAAGTATATCAAGAACCAGTCATGGTTGTCAGGAGATACGGTTACATTATCAGTCATGGCCAATTTAGATGAGTTGATTTCATACTGAAACCTGTGCTGAATTGATGTTGTCTAGAAGGGAGATGACGAGATTTTCGCAGTTAAATCAATCAGCTCCCCAGAGAACACAATCAATTCGATATCAACCCTTTTTTCAGCCACAAATCTTCTCCATCATTTCAAAGTTGCAGTATCCACTTAATATACAATATTACATTTTTATACTAAAATGAAAACAAAATATAATTGCAGCAGATAAACTTACTTTTTCAAAATGATCGAATAGATAAGCTATACATCTTGGTATAATACCTCTTTCTGAATATTTCTCTGCACCACCTGTAATGGTATATGTTTTTCCACTGCCAGTTTGACCATATGCAAATATCGTACCGTTGTAACCTAATAGAGCTCTAGAAAAAAAAGAGGCATATAGTCGGCATTGGTCCGAACAAGTAATATATCAGTGTATTTAGTTAATAGGAAGTCTTATATACGCCTATAAATCTGAATCACGTCTCACTAATTGTCTCAGCTTTTGTTTTTCGTATTTTTTCTTCCTTTACGTTCCCAGTGGAACATAGGACGCCTTCAAGCTAGAGACTTGAAGTTTCGGTAGCAGTAGTTTTACTTTTACTGGATGGGGTTGCTAGTCTCACACTCAGGCTTCGTCCTTCGCTCGCCTTCCCACTGGCTTAGTGAGGTTTTAGGAGTGTGTCGGACGGAGACTGAACCCCAAATCATACATGTGGTTGTCAGAGACTGTACCGCTGAACCATCAACCCACTTATGGAAAGCAAATATTCAGATTTTTATGACGTTTGATTCTACCTTCTAATATTTAAACGAGTATCATGAATATATGCTACGACTGTAAGACCCCATGATTATTATTACTATTTTTTTCATCACACTTTGAAGACCAACTCAGTAACCTACTGGTAGTAAAAAGGTACCAGAAGAGGTAATATAGTAACCATAAAAACAATTCAAGTGTTGCTTAACAGGGATGTGATTTGATTGGTTACAATAATAATAATAATAGTGATTTACTTTATTCCAAAAACAGTACTTGTGATACAGAATGGAATTTTCAGCATTAATCACAATATCTTGCATCTAATTTCCTCAAATTATAAATAAAATTATTCACACAGAAGATTTTTCCACATTTACAACAGGGGTAATGTCAAAAAAAAACATGCAGCATATAAAATGGAAATAATAATAATGATAATAATAATAATAGCAGCTAAGATAATGATAATAATACAAGTGAAAATTGCCGTGGGCTTGTTTCACACAGTATTGTCGATGCGGTATAGAAATCCTAGCATGTTTAAAAATATTGAATATAATGTCCTCTTTACATGATATGGTGAGGGGAAAAAAAAGATTACAGCAGTCATAGAGATAAGTTGGTGTTTGCAGTTATGAGAGTAAAACAAAGAATCAAAAGGACCATAAATAGAATAGAAACAATAAAAGCAAAACTTGAAGGTATATAAGGATGGATGGAGGAGATTATTTATTTACTAGATGAAAAAAGATTAGTCAGTTCTTGCCTGACGCTATTTTCATCACATAAAATACGTGCCAAGTATGGTATCATAGAATTTTTATACTTAGACGTGCGAGCATACAGTTTTCTGAAGTTACTTCTTGTTCTACGTGAGGAGATGCAAGCTGAAAACTCAGGGTGAAGTGGATGCTCCAAGTCAGACAAAATCCCTCTAGCAAATTTATTGCAAGAAGTCAAGTGCCTATCGACAACGATGTTAACTATTTGGTCCACTGGGACACCACTCATCCTACTGACAGTCTTCAGCATTCTACGAATTGTGACAAAGTCCTTTTTAAGCAAACCAGGAAAGAATAAGGGTGAACAATAAAGGAAAATAAGTAGGATGCAAGAGTTTATAAACTGTAAAAGGAGGGGTTGAGTTATACCCGAGTGCCTTAACTTCTTAATGTAAAATGTCAGGCGGAATATTTTACTGGAGATCGCTGAGACATGGGAAGACCAGGAGAGATCAAAAGAGAGAATAAGTCCAAGATACTTAATTTCTGATTTAATTCCTACATCACTGTCATCAATCTTACAACTGTCATGAGAATCGACGGCTTCTTTTAACTGTCGTTTACATCTTAAGCTGAAATTAACAGTTTGACATTTAGAAGGTTTCAGTTTAAGACCGTTAGACTCAGACCATTTACTGACTCCCGGCAGAAAGACTTCATCATGAGCTGATATCAGTCAGAGAGCCTTTGGAAAACCACCAGGAAGTGTTCTACAGCTATCTCGTCCTAGTTTGAGACTCTTCATCAGTACGTGTCCAACACAGTGCCCATAGTTTCAAACGCCAAAGTGTTATCCAACAGACCACTTGGGTCACGTGAGCCACCTCTTGTGTAAAGTGTCATATTGATTATTTAATTGAATTTTAGATTTTCCCGGTTGATTGATTGGATTGAAGTGCCCGGTCTCAGGTTGACATTTCGGCTTCTTGTGCAGATGCTTTGCCAATGTCTGGGCGTTTAATTAGAAGCTAATTGGTCATTAGTATGGACTTTTGTTTCATATAACTGAGTGATTGTCATGCCTTTAATTTTATTTTTAAGAGTTTGTTTGTAAGGATTAGGTTTGGTTTTACTAGTTTGACCACGGATTGATGTCAGTTAGAGAACAATTGAAAACCAACACTGCAGTACTGGAAAGCTGTTTCAGCCCACTAGTTTGGGAATTGTCGGTAGTACGCACCCACCACAGGGAGTTCGAACCCAGGACTTTCCGGTTACAAGGCAAGTTCGTATACCATTCAACCACTGGGGCCAGAATCCGAAACGGCCAGCCCATGAATTCTAACTTCTACCAATTCGTGATTTAGTGCGACCAGCAACCAATGTCACTGGCGGGAAATTCAACCTTACTTTCGACTTGATGGACCTCACTGGTCACAACTTCTCACTAGAACTCATCAGTCATAGGTCACACGCTACGCTATAGAATCAGTGCACAATATTGAAATCATCATCCAGAAAAGTTTCAGAAATCACAAAGAACACCTAATATGATCAGAAGCACATCATATCAACAAACGGAATCCAAATTGTCTGAATAGGAATGATGGACTGCAACAGAATTTGACCTGGTTGCAACACCCCCTAATTTCTCGCATGAAGTGACAAAATCAACACGAATTTGATAAGTAATTTCATTCTATAAACACAGGGTGTTCTTATAATTTTACACATTCATCAAATACAACAGTCATCTACGCTTGGTTTCGTTATCTTTACATCAATTAGCCAAATTGACAACAAAAAATGACCCCATACGGAGGAACGATGATTACGTTGTTATATATATGCTGAGATTTTGTAAATTGTGGTTTAATATTACTACTTTGATAAAGCTATTAGCAGCAGCATTAAATAGTGAAACGTCAGTAAAAGCAACAATATAGTTTTGTTTTTCATTCATTCATTGGGAAATACAAAAAAACCTTTATTATAATGAATATCATATACCCAATGCCCTAATTTTTTCAAACTGTTTAAAGTGAACTTGGTTTGGGCATATGTAGCAAGGAGCAAACTGGTAAGCAGTACACTTCCTTTGATAGATAAAATGTATTCCAAGTAAGTGACTTCTAATTAACTTATAACCAACTATTGCACAGATTTCAAACCTTTTTTTATAAAACTCGGAACAACACTACCACGTGTTGTATTACAGTGTTGAATTCTATCTTATCAAATTTCACACCATGTTATTTAACGATGTTTTATATTCGCCTACTAATCCTATAATTATTTGTGCCCTTTTCCAACATCTATTTTTTTTTATATATATGACATTAATTGTTTTGCTACTTGACATTTCTTATTATTATTGTTCCCTTGAGTTCCTAGTGGAACATAGGGCTTCAACTGCACGTCTCTTCTCTCTTCTGCTGTACATTTCACTTGCATCCATGTCAATCCATACTGTTTCAACTCTTCTTCACACGATCTCCTCCATGTCACCCTTGGATGTCCCACTCGCCACTTCCCTTTCGAGTTCCACTCGAGCACTGGCCTGACGCGCGATGTCACCCAGCAGCCTCCTCAGCGAGTCTCCAATCCGTCTCCACTTTCTCCTGCATATTTGTTGAGCAATTGGTTCCTGATTTGTTTCTTCCCATAGTTTCTTGTTGGTTCTTGTTCTTTCTGGCCATCTGATCTTCAGTATAGAGCCAGCGAAGACAGCTGTTGATAAAGGTCTGCAACAGGCTGTTGGAAATATTCTTGGTGACCCGCCGTCAAGTTTCTCATCCGTATAGAAGAACTGACTGACTTGACGTTTGTATTGAAAATCCGAATCACTTTGTTGTTGATGCAGGCTGAGTGACAGCGGAAGATTTCCAGATTGGTTTCAGGTTGATGAATGTGTTTCTCGCCTTCCCGATTCTCGCTCGATCTGACATCGTTGTCCGTTCCTCCTGCTTGTAGTTGAGACAATGCTCCCTAGATGAGTGAATGAAGTAACCTCTTTCATATCCCTCCCGTTGATGGTGATTGGCGCTGGATGTTGCTGTTGTTGTTGTTGGTTGGTTATTTTCATAACCTGCGTCTTGTCTAAGTTCACCTGGAGTCCTGTCTTTTCTTCCTGCTTCTTTGACCAGTTTGTCGGTTTTCGCTTGTAAGTCTTCGATCTTGTGTGACATTGAACATAAATCATCCACGCGCGAAATCCAGGTCTTCTAGGTTCTTCATGTCGGTCCAGAATAGTATCCCTGTCTTCTCGTTTCCCACTGTCTGACGCATAATCCAGTCCACTACAATTAGGAATAACATTGGTGATAATAAGCACCCTTGTCTGACTCCTGTGTTTACTGCAAACGCCTCCCTGAGTTTTCCGTTGTGGATCACCTGACATGTGTTGTTGTCGTACAGCTGTTGAATAAGGTTGATGAATATTTGGGGTACTCCGTAGTACTCGAGTAGTTTCCAAATTACTTCGTGGTCAAGGATGTCGAAGGCCTTCTCAAAGTCTACTTGACATTTAACTATGATTAACTGACTTTAGTCAATTTATTTGGCACATTAAAACTGCAAGTAAGACAGTAAACAAAAGAAATTGGTTAACCATAGAATAACTTTCTTTTCCATCAATCAACTGATAGATCCGTTATTACTAGATGGTTTATTGTTCATTACTATTTTTCGTATTGTTCCTTTGGGTTCCGATTAAAACATACGGTTTCACTCCCCATTGATATTTTTGCTTTCATCGAAAGATGATACACATTGGTTGACTGACTGGCCTCCCGAAGACTGGCTTTCACCAGCCCGCTGTGTCATTTCCCCTCTCCGATTATAGCGAAAAATAATTCTGTTTTTTTCTCTCAATTGTTTTGTATTTTTAATATTTTTCTTGTTCGTCCGGTGAAGTTTCTGTAGCAGTTCGATCGATTTTCCAGGATAGGATCACTAACCATACACCCAACCGTTTCTCTTTTCCAGGTCTTGGGACCAGTTAAACAAACTAGCGAGCTAGTATATGTGTAAAACTTGCGCACTGTGGTAGTAAGTAATTCCACATTAGTTTGTTTATTAGATAGATCACACAGTGAAACAGTATTATTACAAACTGGATGACAAGGTTTCCAACACAATCTATTATTGTTCATAATCATATCGCCAATTAAAATCACACGACTTCGAAACTTGAGTTTTATAGTTCTCTTTGTTCTCGCCTATTTGTCGTCGTTGGGGTAGTAGGACTTGTCAGATGCCCAGCTGGACAGGTGTTGAATCATTCCTGTTACACGTATTTTCATTCAGCTGTTTCGATAAACAAAGCTTCTGTTATCAATCTCTCCCTATAACCTGTGATATTAGATTTTAAAACTTTCATCTTATCTCACCCATCCTATTGTATGGCTGTGTGTAATTGTATGTAGTGAGTCGCATAGCTGAACTATTTTCCGGATTTTTATCTTATTTGGGTCAACCAATCTAGATTTTGCTAAGTTTTTATCTTCAGCTAGTCTGACTGCTCCTCTTCTACTACTCTGACCTATGTATTTGACCTGACAATCATCGCAGGTAGGGTATTAGATAAACTAAATTGTTTTGTTTAAAGGCTCCACAGGATTGATCCTTCAATCGACAAAGCTTGTTTCTAATCGAGTTTGTGGATGGTTTGAATGCCAGTCACTTTTATTCCTGCCTGCATTGTTAAGAATTCTACCTAAGGTTTCCGAGGTTCCTTCCTTCCATGGAATTACTCCGGTGATTTAGATTCCTCATTGTTGGTGTTGTCTTGTGCATGTTGGACAAGCATGTCGTCATTAATATTACTATTATCATTATTGTTACCACTATCACTACTATCACTATTTATTTTATTTTTACATTTCCCTACATGCTTTCTGACCAATTTATCAAGGTAATTATTAAGTTTTAAAGCTTCTCTTATATGCTTAACTTCCTTTCTTAGATTTTCCTTAGTACTACTTAGTTTTTGTGCTCTATTACTTAGACATTTCACAATCCTATTTTCACTGAAATAAGATGGGATGATCGGAAATATAAATATCTTATTGCTTGTGTGGGTTTCCTGTAAACACACTAGTGTGTTTAACTTCTCATCTTTCCTTTTTCCTCTCTAATCTAACACTGGAAGCTCCCTGACGTTCTGACTTTCCAATTCATAAGTGAATTGAATTCCTTCGACCTTTGAGTTAATGTGTTCGAGGAATCTATCTATATCCTGTGTTCTAAGTCCAGTGAATGTGTCATCGACATATACCTCCACCATAATTTTGGGGTGGGGCCTGAACGTTTCAATCGCTATGTTTTCCCACCTATCTATGAATATATCTGGCACAGCCGGGTATATTGGTGACGACAGCGAGAGAATAAAGAAAACTATAAAACTCAAGTTCCGAAGTCGTGTGATTATAATTGATGATATGGTCGTGAACAATAATAGATTGTGTTCGAAACCTTGTCATCCAGCATGTAAGAATACTGTTTCACTGTGTGATACATCTAATAAATAGACTAATATAGCGAGCTGGTTCAGTGTTCAACCATAAAACAATTCAGATAATCATTACTAACTGAAAATACACGTTAAAATACTGGTCAGATTTAAAAAAGACAGAGTTTTCAGGTTTTTCTGATAGTTCTTTTCTGGTTGATTTTACCACAAATTAAAGAATAACAAAAATTATAAAATTAGACTATAGGTACAATTTACACTGGAATTTCAACTAATTAACACAATTTGCGCACTTATATAAAAAAACAGTGGGCAATCAGTCTTATAAAAGCATCACCACTGATAAATGTGTAGTACAGTTTACGATTGCATACATCTAGTCACAATTTTTAATTAAAAGCATACAGAGATATACACAGTTAAACAAAAAAATAAACCGAATGTTCCTTTTCCTCAACCTACAGACAAACGCTATTAAGCCTACAGTGAAGTAAATTGTTTCCGCGTATTCATCACTGTGTTTTAGATATAAAAATATGCTGGTATACAGTTTCAGTTTGTTTTTATAATATCTCCAAATCCATATTTTTAACAAAACAGGTTGAGTGAAGAAGTGTGCATATTCCTTCACTTCAATTAGTTCCTCATCATCGCCTGGCTCTACACTAACATATATATAGTTTATTTTTACACCAAAATGTTTTACCAGTCAAGTGGTTACATGACAAGAGAGGAACACCAGCTAAAGTAAGTGAGGTAGTGGAGGACTTTCCATTGTAGACGGTGTAGACTGCTTCCTATAATCCCCGACCTCATCTTGCCGATATTAAGGCTAGAGAAAAAGGTAGGTTGGGCGTCGAGCTAGCCACCCCACTCGGTAGGAGTAACAGCATCATCAATGAAACTTCAAATCTCAAGTCTTGAAGCCCTGCGTCCCTCTCAGAATTCAGAGGAATGGAAAAGAAAAGCTGATTCGAGAACGGGAAGAACCGATCCAATTCAAAATAGACTACGAAATTTACTTCTTAAGAGCCAATTGTAAGATGGATAAAGAAAACAGCATTCAATAACAGAGAAGTCAGTGACAAAAGACCTATTTTATAGGCTAAAAGGAAACAAACTACGACAACTATAACACCCACGTTTCAAGAAAAGTGTATTTGTGTTCAAACCCCCCCTGTGGTGGGTGCATACTAATGAACAGCCCCAATCTAGGCTAACGAAGCAGATGTGTTGTACTCCTTGGCGGTTTTTCAACGGTTCTCAAACTGATGTCAGCACATGATGATATCTCATAATCAGTCAAATTCCTTCAGACCAACAATTGTTAACAGCCTAATCAAGAAGGAAACTGTTAAGAAATCACTTCTCCATTTTTAAATTAAGTGAACAATAGGGTCTAAGAACTCTAATAAAGCATAATAACGGCTGTACATCCTGATGGACTGAAGCAAAATTGGCGAAGGAAGCACCGAAGAGAAAAAACTTGCGATAGACAGTAATGAAACTATGAGACAATGCGAAAGAAACATTATAAGTATTAACCACTACATCCATAACACCAAATTACTACTCCGTTGGCTACCTGAGGTATTCTTTACTCCACATTTTAATTTTGATATAGTGAGCTGAAGATCTAAGGGAACAGAAAACTTGGGTTACAGCAGTACACCAGTCAGTAATAATCAGAGGATTTGCCTAGCACCATCATCCTATTTAAGAAAACACCAAAGCTCAAAACTAGATGACTTTCAGATAACTTCTCTGTCCGTCTGTCTGGTTTCAACATAGAACTTTGCACCGATGTGCAGCAATTCGAGTCGCCAAACTTCACTCAGCACACAAAGCCAGAGAAAAAGGAGAAAGCAAAAAGAAATTCAAAAAAGAGACGGTAAAGAGAGATATGAAGCAAAAAGAATAGCTTTATTGGAAATCATAAGTAACAAGGAGTGGATGCATCTGCACCAACCATTGGGGAAGATTTTGACCCATACCACCGATTGCCTCAAGCCATTGGTTTTTGTCGTCCTGAGGAACACAACCAGCCAAGAAGTTCACACCTTCCTATGTGGCTTGCTCAAACTGACTGTTATGGATCTCATTGACTGATGATGATGGTTTGACTACCACTAGCTGGCTCTTTTCCAACCTGATCCTTTGTCAGCTAACATTTCCCGTCGTCGAGGAAAGTGATGGATAGGGATGCATACGTAACACATGTCCTAACCATCTCAATCCATGTGACTTCAAAGCCTCGTCTATCAATTTCTCCTCCCACTTACCTAGCACACCTCAATATTGCTCACCCTATTATACCACTCCACACAGGAGATAGAACGCAGGCAGGTATGATCAAAGACAGCCAGCCAACCAGGCTTTTCATCTCTTCCACTCTCAATGGCCATGACTCACAGCCATAAAGGAGGACGGACAGGACTGCTGAGCAGTATACTTTGGGCGATAGCCAGCCGGATATCACGTCTACTAAGCCAGAGATGGCGTAAACTAGTTCTCTGTATCCATGCTGAGATTTCGTCACCGATCACCCCGTTGGCGTTGGCTGACTCAGCTTCCCAAATAAGTGAAGCGGTCAACGCACTCTACCACTTCACTCCCTATTTCTAAGCTAGGAGTCAATGTAGTCCAGTCAGTCCTGTAGAACCATCTTACATTTGGTGGGTGCGAATCGCATGCCAAACATACGAAGACTGCATCTCAAGGTATTCAGAAGACTCTGCATCTCGTCAGTGTCTTCACCTAGAAGGACTATATCATCTTCCGTCCTCAGATGACTAAGTCGATAACTTGAAAGTCGTTAGTCTAAAACTTAACCTTTTTTATTATTATAAATAGCATATAGTTATTATCAATTGCAATTTTTGATTATGTCCAAAAATGTACAGAAAAAATGTTTTCTAATCGTCAAAAAAGACATACTTTTCTATAACTGGTTTAGCGACATGATTGAACACTTGATCTTGTCCACATTTTGTATCAAAAATAGCGTCAAATTTAAAGTTATGCAATTCTTTCCTATTACATATTACACCGTCTTGTTGAATATCTTTAGCACATTCAAAACTGATTCTAGGCTTTTTAGGCTGTTGTTGTTGTTTTTCTTGTTGCTGTCGTTGCTGTTGATGATGGTGATTGTAATCTGTGTCATCTATATTATACTTCTGTTTGAAAAACAAGATATATATATATATATATAAATTCGTTGTTAGGGAATTTTATTTTCCAACTTACCGAAATCTGTTTTTGACAACCTGATGGTCTGAGGCGTAAGTATATTTGTATGGTTTGTTTAACCATTTCTATTCCACTTGAGTTCTTTCTCTTTTCAACCAAAGGATTTAAAATAAGTAATCTAGAACAGAATTTTTGATCAGATATATTTATACTGTCTTGGTAAATCTTTATGACACATATTCATTGAGCGAAGATATATTTTTACTAGTTGATTACGGATTGATATCAGTTAAAGAACCATTGAAAACCAGCACTAGTGTACTGGACAGCTTTTTTACCGTAGTTTGGGAATCCCCGTCAGTACGCACCTATCACAGGGAGGTGGAACCCAGGTCCTTCCCTTCACAAGGCAAGCTCGTATAGCATTCAGCCACTGGGACCACATTCTATGGCTCATGAATTCTAACTTCTATCACCTCGTGATTTTTAGAGCGACTGCCAGCCAATGTCTTTGGCAGGAAACCTATCCTCACTCCCAAATGGATAGGCCATTGAAATGTGTCCTAGTGGCTGAATGCTATACGAGCTTGCCTTGTAACCGGGATGACCTGGGTTCCAACTCTAGTGGGTGCTTACTGCCGATAATTCCCAAAACTAGGATGAAACAGCTGTCCAGTACT